>JAFEMH010001811.1:0-416765 GCA_022495995.1 Adenophora triphylla var. japonica | reverse complement strand
CGACATGCTCCTCGGGATGCGAGCTTGATAAATATAGCTTCATGGGCTGGGAGCTAAATCCTTTGGGGATATCGACATGCACGAGTGCTTGCAGCCTGGCGAGATTGAGCGTAACATGTGTTAGTAGTAGAACTTGTTGAATAGGCGAGAGTGACGCCTTGCGGCAGCGTTAAATGATCATATCCCTTAACTCCCTGAAGTTGACTTGCAATTTAAGTACTTGCAAAAGGGTTAGTAGTACGAAGCAGTATTATCCAACAAAATTGTTATTGAGATTAACAAAGGGATTAACGCGTTATCTACAAAAGGATGTCATGATGAGTATATGCTTTGTTGGTGAAGGTTGGCCCCACAGAGAAGTCATCCAGAATGTTGGATATGCAAATGGTGTCGGCATCGCTCCTTCTATAAATAAGTAAATGTCATCGGCGAGAAGAAGTCCCCACCATGATCGAGGAGCATGATGATGCCCTTACTGAAATTACCCAGTCGCGCGGGCGCAGGCGGTTGTCTTTCGCGGGGTTGGTGTACGAGACCTCGCTTCATGGGAAGGAAAAATGAGGAGTCGCCACGCGGTTTTGTATTTTGAGCCCAAACGTTGAGAAACGGCTTATTGAAAATGGTGTCGTTTTTATTGGTAGCAAAAACTTAGGAAAAGGCTTTGAAAATGGGGATCATTTTTATTGGCGGCAAAAACGAGTAAAAAGCTTTTAGTACCGAGAGATTGTTAGGTTCGGAGGTCAAGTTACGTTTCGGGTAGAGTATTACGAGATCGCCCGAAACGCCTCGCATGGCGAGTCTTTCTACCTTTCTCGAAATCGTGTGTGTGTGTGTGTGTCTTTTGCAATGGGGGCTTGAATGACAAGCTTAATCTTGGTTTGAATGTCAAACGTTGATTAGGTGACTTTGTTTGAAAAGACGAGCGTTTGAATGACAAACGTCGGTTTTGAAGTTGAAATGGCGTTGCGTGGCAAACGTCGATTTTGAGTTTGAAATGGCGTTTGCGTGGCAAACGTCGATTTTGAGTTTGAAATGAGCGTTTGCGTGGCAAGCGTCGATTTTGAGTTTGAAATGGAGTTCGAAGGTCAAACTCCGGTTTTGAACCGGGCGAGTCATTGTTAACGATTTTTACGGGAAAAATGCGTATTAAATGATTTTAAGTGTCAAATGGCGGCTTTTAGTTTGAAGATGAGCGTTTGGAGGCCAAACGTCATGTCGCGCGTTTTGAAAGAGAGTTCGACGGACGAACTCCGGTTTTGAACCGGGCATTACATTGTTAACAATTTTACGGGAAAAATGCGTATTAAATGATATGCGATCAACGAATCGGGTTGCGACTCGGACTTTGAAAAGTAAATACTATCACGATCCAAACGGGTCGGACTTGTAAATGACAGTATTTAAAGCGGTGTCAACGGAATCAAACGATCCGGAATCGTAAATGACGATCAACGAGGCCAATCGGCTCGGAATTGTAAATGACGATCAACGAGGCCAATCGGCTCGGATTTGTAAATGACAGAAATTAAATGACGATCAACGGATCGATCGATCCGGAATTGGTAAATGACAATAAAAGTAAACGGAGCAGGGTCGGAACGCCGTTTTAACCGTGATTACTTCTCTTACGGAAAGAGAAGAGGATCGAGGGCTAACGTATCGGACCCGATTAAACGGAAAGCGTCTACATTTTGATAATGTTGTTGAAACGGTTGTAGCGGCGGCGCGTAAGCGAGACGAACGAGAGATTTAGAGAGAGGAGTTATACCTATGGCTAGGAGTCGACTCCTTTGGCTCGGGAGGTGTGTACGGGACACGGAAAGTGATTCGAAAGGTTGTTTAGTAGTAAGGTGCGTATTTGATCGAAATACGAAGGTTTCACGCGAATCGAGACGAACGGAAGCTCGGAAGGGGTGGAAACCGGTTTGGGCCGAGGGGTGGTGATTTTGGGGTAAAAATCCTCTTTTTTGGCTTTGTGACCATTTCTATTTATAGGTGAAAAATGCGGTAGGAGTCGGACGGACTTTGCACGAATCCGGGGTTTTGTGGTATTTTGAGAATTTGAAGGACTTGCTTTGGCAATTTGAAGAAAATGTGCACGGGAGTCCGGCGGACTTGGCTTGCAAATCGGGGGTATTTTGGTCTTTTGGCCTTGATTTGTGATTGAAGAGTGACTAGAGGGAGGTGGCATGGCTGCCGCGTGCCCTCTGAGTCACCGGCCTTATGGGAGTTCGTTCCCGGTCCGGTTTTGTCCGTTTTTAAAATAACGATCGGAAAATGTCAAAATGCCCCGGAAAGTGCACGGAAAATGCGTTTTTCGGGAAAGCCATACTTTACGTGAGATGACACGTGTTAAGTACGGTTCGGCGTCGGGATGCAGGCGATCCGGGGCGTCTCGTTAGCACGGCAGCAGGGAGTTTAACGAGTTCGGTTAACCTGAGCGGGCCGGTTAACGGATTTCGGTTAACTTTCGACGGATTTGGGCGATCGGATTTGGGTACTTACAGTTAGCCCCTCGGCGACGTCACTTCCGAAGGAGGTGGGGTCGTTGAAAAAGATAAGGATCAAATCGGGATGCCTTACTTTGAAAGAGACACAGGCGGTCGGTAGTGGACCCTTAGCGAAAAGGATTCCTACGTATCCGGCGGGAATCAAGCCGATCGTAGTTCGAAAGGGGCAAGGGCGCGCATGGGGACCTTGACACAGCGAGACATGTTAGGAGCGTCTAAGCTTTGAATGAGACCATTCGCGAGGTACAATGCACTGAATGGAGGCTATTAGGAGCGTCGAACACAGGACTTGAAACCTTCGAGGCGTGTGGCGCCTCAAGCCGGAGTTGCGAATCATACGAGGCGTGTGGCGCCTGCCGGTTGCGAGATACATTTATGGGCGTTCGTACCTTAGTGTTAGGCTTATTCTTTGTTGCAGGTTTATCTATTTGGGGATGAGAGTAGCAATGAGAAACGGTTGTGTTAAGCTGGCGTTATTAACAACACGGTGGGATCGACATTTCTTCTTTAGAATCCCGAGGATGAGCATTCGGAGCTTACCTTGATGGCCGAAGAGGATTGTTGTGCGGAGCTTACCTTGATGGCGGCGAGGTGGAAGCAGTCGGGCTTACGGCGGCGGCGGAGATGAATGTTCACTTCTTTGAAGTGAAAAGGTGTTCGGAGCTTACGAGATGGCCGAAGAGGATTGTTGCAAGGCGTTCGTGCCTTGGGGTTCGGGCTTATTGCTTTGTTGCCGAGAAGACGAACAGCGAAGGTCTCGATAGGAGAGTGGAGGTCGGACCGCGAAAGGTCGGGATTATTGTTTGAGATGGGACCGTGAAAGGTCAAGATGGGGGATTGAAATCGGACCGCGAAGGTTGCGATTGAGGATTGAAATCGGACCGTGAAAGGTCGCGATTAAGGATTGAAATCGGACCGTGAAAGGTCGCGATTGAGGATTGAAATCGGACCGTGAAAGGTCGCGATTGAGGATTGAAATCGGACCGTGAAAGGTCGCGATTGAGGATTGAAATCGGGCCGTGAAAGGTCGCGATTGAGATTGAAATCGGACCGTGAAAGGTCGCGATTGAGATTGAAATCGGACCGTGAAAGGTCGCGATTGAGATTGAAATCGGACCGTGAAAGGTCGCGATTGAGATTGAATCGGACCGTGAAAGGTCGCGATGAGGATTGAAATCGGACCGTGAAAGGTCGCGATTGAGGGTGAAATCGGACCGTGAAAGGTCGCGATTGAGGATTGGAAATCGGACCGTGAAAGGTCGCGATTGAGGATTGGAATCGGACCGTGAAGGTCGCGGTGAGATTGAAATCGGACCGTGAAAGGTCGCGATTGAGGATTGAAATCGGACCGTGAAAGGTCGCGGTGAGATTGAAATCGGACCGTGAAAGGTCGCGATTGAGATTGAAATCGGACCGTGAAAGGTCGCGATGAGGATTGGAATCGGACCGTGAAAGGTCGCGATTGAGATTGGAATCGGACCGTGAAAGGTCGCGGTGAGATTGAAATCGGACCGTGAAAGGTCGCGATTGAGGATTGAAATCGGACCGTGAAAGGTCGCGATTGAGGATTGAAATCGGACCGTGAAAGGTCGCGATTGAGATTGAAATCGGACCGTGAAAGGTCGCGGTGAGTGGAATCGGACCGTGAAAGGTCGCGATTGAGATTGAAATCGGACCGTGAAAGGTCGCGATTAAGATTGAAATCGGACCGTGAAAGGTCGCGATTGAGATTGAAATCGGGCCGTGAAGGTCGCGATGAGATTGAAATCGGACCGTGAAGGTCGCGATTGAGGAGAAATCGGGGCTCGGACCGTGAAAGGTCGCGATTGAGGATTGAAATCGGACCGTGAAAGTCGCGATTGAGATTGAAATCGGACCGTGAAAGGTCGCGATTGAGATTGAAATCGGACCGTGAAAGGTCGCGGTGAGAGGATTGAAATCGGACCGTGAAAGGTCGCGGTGAGATTGAAATCGGACCGTGAAAGGTCGCGATTAAGGATTGAAATCAGACCGTGAAAGGTCGCGATTGAGATTGAAATCGGACCGTGAAAGGTCGCGATTGAGGATTGAAATCGGACCGTGAAAGGTCGCGATTGAGACTTGAAATCGGACCGTGAAAGGTCGCGATTGAGGATTGAAATCGGACCGTGAAAGGTCGCGATTGAGGATTGAAATCGGACCGTGAAAGGTCGCGATGAGATTGAAATCGGACCGTGAAAGGTCGCGATTGAGAGATTGAAATCGGACCGTGAAAGGTCGCGATGAGGATTGAAATCGGACCGTGAAAGGTCGCGATTGAGACTTGAAATCGGACCGTGAAAGGTCGCGATTGAGGATTGAAATCGGACCGTGAAAGGTCGCGATTGAATGAAATCGGACCGTGAAAGGTCGCGATTGAGATTGAAATCGGACCGTGAAAGGTCGCGATTGAGATTGAAATCGGACCGTGAAAGGTCGCGATTGAGATTGAAATCGGGCCGTGAAAGGTCGCGGTGAGATTGAAATCGGACCGTGAAAGGTCGCGATTGAGATTGAAATCGGACCGTGAAAGGTCGCGATTGAGGATTGAAATCGGACCGTGAAAGGTCGCGGTGAGGATTGAAATCGGACCGTGAAAGGTCGCGATTGAGGATTGAAATCGGACCGTGAAAGGTCGCGATTGAGATTGAAATCGGACCGTGAAAGGTCGCGATTGAGATTGAAATCGGGCCGTGAAGGTCGCGATTGAGATTGAAATCGGACCGTGAAAGGTCGCGATTGAGATTGAAATCGGACCGTGAAAGGTCGCGATTGAGATTGAAATCGGACCGTGAAAGGTCGCGATTGAGATTGAAATCGGACCGTGAAAGGTCGCGATTGAGATTGAAATCGGACCGTGAAAGGTCGCGATTGAGATTGAAATCGGGCCGTGAAAGGTCGCGATGAGGATTGAAATCGGACCGTGAAAGGTCGCGATTGAGATTGAAATCGGACCGTGAAAGGTCGCGATGATTGAATCGGGCCGTGAAAGGTCGCGGTGGATTGAATCGGGCCGTGAAAGGTCGCGGTGAGATTGAATCGGACCGTGAAAGTCGCGATTGAAGGATTTGAAATCGGACCGTGAAAGGTCGCGATTGAGGATTGAAATCGGACCGTGAAAGGTCGCGGTGATTGAATCGGACCGTGAAAGGTCGCGATTGAAATTGAAATCGGGCCGTGAAAGGTCGCGATTAAGAGATATGAGTGATGGTGAAAACCATTAGGAATTTTAACGTGCGGAGACGGGCGTTAGTGAAAACTAGCGGGAATTTATCCTCGGGGGATGGGGTGTTAGAAATGTCTAGCGGGAAATTTTATACTTTTGGGGGGGCCAAAGAGGTAAAATTGGGCTGCATAAAGGCGAGGGCCAAAGTGGCAAAAATTTTACGGGTGCGGTAAGAGTCGTGGGACTTTTGCGGGTGACCAGTCCTTTTCGGCGCCGAGGCCGAGGAAGGAGAAGCCATTTTCTTCCATAAATTCCGACGAGGAGGAGAGAAAGAGAGAGAAAATCCAACCCAAATTGCAAGGTTTGCTCGTATTTGTGAAGGAAAATCGCTATGGAAGGTGATTTGGGACCAATGGCTCGCCACGGAAGGACCGATGACGAAAGAACTCGATTGGTTCGGACCATTCGAACCATTGTGCATCCATTGAATCCGGCGGAGTTTTATCCGGCGAGGATGAACACAACTCAAGGGATGGGATCGAAAGACAAGTAAGCTTCCTACAAATTCCATTAATTTTAAGAATGTGCATTCTTTAAATGTTAGAAATTTGTTTAGGAATGAACTTAGGGATTTTGGTGCCCGAATTGGGGCTTTTGACTTTGCCATGAATTGTTGTCGAAATTGACTAGGATGTAGTTCAATTGACACTATGGGTAGATGACATAAAAATTTTGGTTGCAAAATTCCATGTCTAGATGCATTTTCCAAAATTAAAGTAGCTTTAATTCGGGACGGAGTAAATTTTCGAAATGTTCGAAAGAGATTTGAAAGTTCCGGTTTCAACGGAGTTTTCGAAAGATTTTGAAAGTTCCGGATTCGACGGAAAGTTTTGAAAGTTCGACGGAGTTTCGAAAGGTTTTGAAAGTTCGGATTCGACGGAGTTTTCGAAATGATTTTGAAAGTTCCGGATTCGACGGAGTTTTCGAAATGATGGGAATAAACGTAGGAAATGAATGAGAACCGTATCTGCATTGCATCCTTTTGACATGCGTTGGTGCATTACATTGACGTTGCTTACATCTTGTTTGTCTGCGGGGGACGGGGGCGGTTAATACCCACAACCGAGAAGAGTCGGGGTGCCTTTGAGGCGGTGCGAAGCATTGTGGGATATTATCCCGAACGTGGCTCGAGAGGGAGAGAGGAGTCCGCGGCGGTGGTGCTTGACTTCCGGGTTAGGTGGGTTCATCGGTCTTGTGGCTGCGGCACGGTGATACGCCGAGGCCGGGTCCATGTATGTTGCTACGGCGAGTATTGGTGGGATACGACCCACACTTTCCATTTCGAGATGGGGAGGCGACGGTGACTCCCACGGATTTTGCCGCTATCCTTTGGGTTGCCGACTTATGGCAACACGGCGGTGTGGGTTGATGGTTACACCCGGAAGCGGTTATGCAGGCTGCTGGGTTTTGATATTACCGATGCCGGGGGCTTAGGCATTCGGTACGGGCCGATGGAGAGGCATACGGAGGTGGGTGTCGCCGCTTATCTCTGGGTCCTTGAGGATGACCGCGGAGCGCTGGCTCGAGGTTCCTTTGGTTTGCGTTGTCGGCGACTTTATTCCCGACTTCGACACGTCTGTCACTTCCCTTTGCTCGGGTCGGCGATAGACTTGGATGCGCGTGAGGGGTTCGCGTGGGGGAGGCTGGGTGGCCGAGCTCTACCATTCCACTGGACGGAGTTCTCGCGGGGAGAGGAGCACTCCTTTAGGCCTTCACGCTTTGTCTTGGATGTAAGTTTACGTACTTTTTCTCTTCCTTGCCTCTTTTATGTACTCGTATGTATACGCTTTGTAGGCGACATAACTTTCCATTCTCTTGGCGAGTGCAGTGCTATGAGGTGTTGATCCGCTTGAGATTGGGACATCAAGGAGCCGTCTGGAGCCACATTCCCTGCCATCTTTGGTTTGGCGGAAAAGAAAGCGAAGAGGCGGTCTCTTCGAGAGTTGGCACTCGAGTGTCATACGAGGAGGTGTCTCGAGGCTGAACAGGGAGTTCTACGAGAGGATCCGGTTGACTTGGTGGAGTAGGTTCGATGCGTCGCTGTTCGGATTGCTAGCGAGACTACACGGCGGTGGAAGCTCTGGTGGGACTTCAACTGCGACGCCATGTATGCAGGGGAGAGGGTGACTCGTCGGCATAGGCGGGGTCCCTTCCCTTGGTGCGGTGGATCCTCCTATGTACATGCGGCATCCCGGGAGATGCGGATGGATGAGTTGGAGGGGTACATACGGGCGTGTACTACAGAGTACATCATAGCGGGGCCGCCTATGATGTTTTCTTGAGATGAGGTGAGGAGCCCGCGGTGCGGCATAGAGAGGCGAGGTCCACAGGTCCTCGAGATTTTCCGGTCCCACGAGCTAGGCGCGTACGAGGGCTGGATGGTTCGCGTAGGCGACTTGTGATCCGCTCCCGGGCGAGCCGAGACCACGATACGGGCGGACCCCAATGCTTCGGTGAGCACCTTTTTGATTTTACGCATTTGATAGTAGTATTACGCCAAATGTTGCATCTGTACTACTGCTTGTCTTCGATGACTTTCTGGTTCGCGAGTGTACGGCCGTACGTACAATGACGCCATGAGAGTGGTGGACGGGTGGTCCGCCTACGCTAGGAGACTCGTGGAGTTCATGCGGTGCGGTTCCGGAGGAGCGTAGATGTCCGTGATCGGGGGCCGTCTAGGCCGAGGATTCGCTGCTCCCGCGGTGGTGGGGAGGACTTTACGCGGGGTTCGGCCGGTTCGCGGGCGGAGCGAGGCTGGATTTGGAGCTCCTTCTTGCGCACTCGGGCGCGAGAGGGAGTCCTCGAGTTCGCGTACTCAGGAGGCCCTTCGCCTATTCATTTGGAGGAATTTGGCGAGTTCTGTTTGCGACGGATCCGGCGGCGGCGGAGCGGTACGTTGAGTGCACGGATGACGAGCGGGACTCGAGTAGTCCTATTTTCTTGCTTTCTTTCTTTATTGGCTTTGTTTAGACAAAATGCATGTATTTATCGGGAACAAATTTGATTTGAGCTGTATTTGCAAAAAGGCGCCGTGGGGCGGGACACATACTTCGCATATTTATTACGTGATCACCTTACATTATTTTTGGCAAATAAGGAAGTAGGTTAATCAAAAATAAATAAAATGAGAAATGCACTAAAAATTGAACGGGTCAAAAATTAAGCATGTATGCACTAATTATTAATTATTTGCAGCATTGCACGAGCCGGGGCGGAAGGGATGCGATATTGGTTGAATGAAACCATGGGCGGCACGTAGGTTTCTTGAGGTGAACGAGGGAGTTGTTTGGAAATGTTTCCAATTTAGGGGTTAGGCTGCAGAGTTGACCAAGTCAAGCTGCGAGAGGGAATCGGCCGGACTTGGAATGAATTTCAGATTCTTTAAATTGCGGTTTCGGCTTTGCAATTGGTTAAGCTAGCATAGTTTTTGATCATTATGGTGAATTCTCTCAAACTTCCAAGGTTCCTTTCATTTTCATGGCTCCCTTTCCCAAGTTATCGTCTCGGATGCAAGAGCGATATTTGGACAACTTTCGGTCGTGGAGTACGGAACCACACGAGGCGAAACAAAGGGTTTTCGAAGGCATTACGGGATTAATCTGTTTGGGCTTTGAAGGAGCTCATGCCGAGATTGGGATCTTTTGAGAGCCGCGTCTCGGTTACAGGACGTACGGAGGAATGTGTACGGCTTTTCGTACAGCGAAGTCACTCCTACGTTTGAAGATTTCGGGCCGTGCAGGAGGACTGAGGCGGAGCAGCTAGTTCTTCCGTATCTTTGGTGGCATGGCCCTTTGTTGAGAAGCTAGTGTCTTTGTTTGGTATCTGTTTGGAGAAGCATACGGGATCTTGTCTGAGGATACGATTACGTTGACATTTCGGGGCTTGCCAGAAAGATTTGCGGAGGCGAGGAGCGTCTTTTCGTGGGGCGCGTTTGCTGCGTGCGCGATTGCTACTCTGTTCACATTCACGTCTGCAGGTGTGTGCCATCACGGTGTCTTGGACTGGTGAGCGATGCGGAGTGGGGAGACATCGTGCCGGTCTTAGGGCGAGACGTTCTGGGCATAGGTCGGATGGCGGCCGTAGCCGATACATGTGGGGAGGGAGTCCCGCTATGCTTACCATGTGGTTGAGGAGAGGCTGCAGATGATGCGGAGGTGCCAATGTCTTGTGACGCTTGGTCTTTCTCGCGGCGTCCTCTGGTGATAGGGGCGTCGGGTGGCTGGAGCTACGGATGGCAGGACTTTGCACGCATCACTTGCGATGGTGGGTTCCCCATTGGAGATTCTGAGACTTGTAGGACCGCTCGGGAGGGTGCATTGGTTGTCGAGTGCGGGGCTGTCTCGAGACGTCTTTCTATATTCCATCATTGGTTACTGCGACGATGCGGGTGGAAGCGGGTGCCCTTGGCCCGATACGAGTTATCTTTGCTACCTTTGAGGTGGGATCTCTGCGGATGGAAGATCCTTCGACGCTATTGCGATCACCGGTGGTGGCAATACACGTCACTTTCTGCCCGGGGTTCTCTTTCGCCGGAGAGAGGGCCTTTGATGCATCGGCTTGATATACGGGCTAGTACGAAGAGTGTATAGGGGAGACACGAGATGGCTATCTTGTGGAGACGGAGTGAGCTGTTGAGTGCGATCACACAGACGGCTCGACCTTGAGAGGACCGAGAAGCAAGGGCTAACCACAGGAATCGTGCGCGATGCCATGGGCTGATTATGAGACAAGTGCGATCGGGAGGCCAATCAAAGCCTTTGTGATGATGGCTCGAAGCGAGGCGGCTCGAGACGAGCTAGAGAAAGAGGCTGCGTTGACGGCCGCGGGCTTGACGGAGGCGTCGGGAAGAGTCCACAGAGCCGAGGTAGAAGGCCTACGGAATATTTCTGCGAAGGTGAAGAACACTCGCCGGGGAAAAGGGAAGGGAAGAAGGATGAAGGACCTAGTACGGGAAACTAGGTTGACCTTGCTTTGTCCAGAGTATCCACCCATTGTCATTGCGAGACACATTAATTGATTAATGTTTTATTGTAGTTTTGCTAGCGTGTAGCGAGTCGAAAGAGTTGGCCGTGCTTGAACTCATCAAAGAATGTTTTAACGTTATGAATTTGTAGGTTAAATGAAAAGAGTTTTTGAAACACAAGCAATTGATGCTTATTGTATTTTTTGTTTTTAGACCGAACCAATGATGGTGCCTACGTTCCCCTTTTACAATTGGACTAAGGGGCTCGGAGTCACCGTAGTTCGACACTTTAGGTGAATTTGAGAAAAACAAAGACAAAAGAAGTGCGACCTGTCTTTTACTGGATCATTAGCGGGAATGTATCCGGTTGGGTATTACTCTTTTAGCACTTTAATTTGCGAGGGGACGGTGTATGGGGAAGGAGAGTTGACTCGTGCTCTTCCTCAAACGAAGTATCTGCGGAGCTTGCTTCCGTTCACGGGGTTAACGAAAGGGTTTCCGTCTAAGTCTGCTAGCTTCATGGCTCCTCCGGAGAAGATTCTTTGTACCACGAACGGTCCTATCCAGGTAGGCTCCCACTTTCCGAGGGGATTGGTCTGCGTAGGAGGCTTTTCCTTTAGCACCAAGTCGCCTTCTCTGATGTCTCGGATCTTGACTTTCTTGTCGAATGCTCGTGCCATTCTGCTCTGGTAGGCTCGAGTATGTTCCATGGCTTTCAATCTGCGCTCGTCGAGTAGAGCAAGTTCGTCGTGACGGCTCTGTAGCCATTCGACTTCATTGATCCCGTTTTCCAAGAGGACTCGGAGGGATGGAATTTCCAATTCTACGGGCAACATCGCTTCCATTCCGTAGGTAAGCGCGAATGGAGTCTCCCCTGTGGCGGTTCGGCGATGTTCGGTATCCCCGAGAGGAGCTAGATGTAGCTTTTCGGGCCGGTCCGACCTGCAGTGGTCATCTTTCGATTATCATGGCGAGAGTCTTGTTGGGCCTCTCTTGCACCATTGGTTTGTGGTCTGTAAGGAGAAGACTTGTGACGTGTGACTCTGAATTCGGTCAGAAGTTGGTCACAATCTCCTTCAAAGTGAGTCCCATTGTCGGATATGATCTCGTTGGGCACTCCGTATCGGCACATGATGTTCTCTCGGATGAACTCGGCCACCTTCCTAGAATTCAGTACCTTGTACGATCTGGCTTCTACCCATTTGGTGAAGTAGTCGACTGCGACTAAAATGAACTCGTGACCATTGCTCCCTGGAGGAGTGATCTTGCCGATGACGTCGATTCCCCATGTGGCGAAAGGCCATGGCGTAGTCATGCAATAGAGTTCATGTGGAGGAATGTGATTGAGGTTGGAGAACCGTTGACATTTGTCGCAGCTTCGGACAGCTGGATGCGATCAGTTTCCATTGATATCAATAGTATCCCATACGGAGAATGATACGTGTCAATGCTCGGGCGTTCATGTGCGGACCGCGGGTTCCGTTGTGAACTTCGTTCATTAGCTTCGGCGCTTTTTCTTTGTTTACACGAAGGAGTGGCCCTTGGTGGCGCTTCTTGTACAACATACCCCCCAGGATGACGAAGTGGGATGCCGGGCGTTTTAATGCCATCATGTTTTGGCTTTGATCCCTTCTTTGTATTTTCCATCTTCATTTGTGAAGGAAGCTTCTCCGCTTTGGAGAATGCTTGGTAAATCTGATTGTACCGGGGTTCGTCGATCGTTTCTTTTTCTTTTCGATCTCACGGCAATAGGCGGGTGTTTCCCGTCTGCCTATTACGAGGGTTTCTTGCTTTCCCATCGGGAATTTCGACAAGAGGCGAGGTTGCCGGGCGTCTGCGAAGCGGTTCTGTCTCTTGGCAAATAGTGAAAAGAGATGTCCTTGGGCGAGCAATGAGCTCTTCCATGTACGCGTGGTACTTCGAAGGCCGAGAATCTACCGTCTTCCATTTGTTGGATACTTGATTGATGATCAATCTTTGAGTCTCCATATACATCCGGCTACGAGATGTTGCGCTCGAGGCGGCTTCCAAACCTGCTGCCACGAGGCTTCGTATTCTGCTGCGTTGTTGGTCGCTTCAAAATTCGGCTTGATGGCTATGGGAGTATGCTCGTCCTTGGGATCGACAAGGAGCATTCCAATGCCATTCCCCTTCTTGTTGGCTGCCCCATCGAAGAAGAGTTGCCGGCGGTTTGCTTGTTGTCAAGTGAAAAGATTCCGTCGTCCGGAAATTGCGGATCGGGACCCTTAGGTTCCTTGCTTGGGAAGTCGGCGGGTGATGCGCCATTACTACGCCCTTTGTTGATTTTCGACCATGTACTTGATGTCGAACTCAGCCGGGAAGAATGACCACTTGGCTAGCCGCATTGACGGGGATGGCTTGTCAAAGAGATATCGGACGGGAGTCCACTTTGGAGACCGGGAGCAGATGCGGCTTGCATGTAGTGTTTCGGTTTCCCGACTACCCATACCAAGGCGGTACAAGTTTTCTCACGATCTTTGAGTAAGTGAGTTCACTTCCTTGAAGCTTGGAAACTACGAAGTAGATTGCATGCTCAACCTTGGAATCTTCTGTTCTTGTGCCGGCATTGCTCCGATTGACGTGTACATTGCATGTCGGATACGGGAGTAGTGGCTTGTCTTCATGTGGCGGGCACGGGGTGGGGATTAACCAAGTAGGTCTTGATCTTTTCAAAAGATGTTTGGCACTCGGAGTCCCATTTGATGTCGGCATTCTTTTTCATCGGTTTGAACATGGGCTCGCGAGAGAGATGTCAAGCGGTTGATGAAGCGGCGATGTGCGAAGTCTTCCCATGAAGCTCTTCACTTACGTCGGGGTTTGAGGCGGCTTCATGTCGATGATGGCCTTGATTTTCTGGGATCGGCTTCGATACCTCTTTCTTTAACCATGTACCCCGGTACCTTGCCGCGCTGGCCGAAGGTGCATTTTGCGGGTTTAGCCTCATGGAGTGCTTTACGAGTCTGTTGAAGAACTTTCTCGAGATCTGTCATGTCTTGCATGTACGATCCTTGGAGTGGATGATCATGTCGTCGACATATACTTCGATTTCTTTGTGAATCATGTCATGGAAGAGAGTACATTGCGGCCGTGGTAAGTAGCCCGGCGTTCTTCGGAGAAACGGCATAGCAGTGTAACAGTATGTCCCCATGGAGTGGTGAAGGCGATCTTGGCTTGATCCTCCTCGGACATTTTGATCTGGTTGTATCCGGCGAACCCGTCCACGAAGGACTTTACTTCGAAATTTGCCGTGGTGTCGACCGGCATGTCGATGTTAGGCCGTGGGAAATCATCTTTAGGGCTGGCCTTGTTGAGATCCCGGAAATCCACACGGCATCGACCTTTCCATTGGCCTTGGTGACCGTCACGATGTTGGAGAGCCAAGTCGGGTACTCAATCACTACTGATGAAACCAACTCGGAGCATTTTCTCAATTTCTTCTTTAACTTGCAAGGACCACTCTGGCTTGATCTTGCGCGGCTTACATTTTGACGAGGCTTGGATTCGGGATCCGGGGAATTACGTGCTCCACGATTGAGGATCGAGTCTGGCATGTCTGGTATGACCGAGGCGAACACGTCAACATACTCCGGAGGAGGTTTATCGGGGCTTCTTTTACGCATCGGCGAAGAAAGCGCCCACTTGTGTCTCTTTAGGCTCTTGCATTGACCCCGGAGTTCACTTTGGTCATAACCTCTTCGGCGGCTTGGGCCGGTTGTCCTCTTGGTCAACTACACGCTCGAGAACTTCCTTAATGTATTGGTCATTTAATGTATGCGCTTCTTTATCAATTGAATTATTAACGTCTTTTAAGTTGTTTGTTAACTTATCGGTTGTTAAAGTGGCAATGAGAGGATACTCAGAAAGGTCGAGACTTTTCATTAAACAAGAACGGGGAATACATGATTGGCTACATTATTATAGTCCTCCGTAAGGCCGTTGGATGACTCGGAGGCTGGACTACGACAGGAGGCCCGGCTCGAGAGGGTTTGAGACCGGGTTTAGGGAGATGTGGGTGCGGGCCCGGCTTGTCTTCCAATTGCACTGGCTTGCCCTTGGTCGGTGAAAGTTACCCAATTCTTCGGTGGCATTCTTTGGATGCTTGATGAGGGTGCGGGGATCGAGAGGCAGCCTGCTGTCCCAATCATGGCAATCATTCTATTGTCGGAGCCCAGATTGATCAAGTTTGGCAACTCCATGACTTCTTCAAAAGACTACGTAGATTTGGTCAGCGAGGCGTCTTCTATGAATTACGGTTCCTTACGCTTTGGACTTCTTGTCTCGAATGTGGCCTCGGTGGCTGATCCGAACAATGTGTTTCTTATGGAGAGTACCTTGAGTTGCTCCTCCAAGTTTGGGATTCCCTTGAGTGTGTACTCGTCTTTGGTGTGGTGGCGGTTGGTCCCGAGGTAGAGGCTGTGACGTCGAGGAACGCTCCTCTTATAGGATTAGCTTTGAGTCCTACGAAACGCTTGAGGTCCGTGCTAGGTTGTTCCATTCTTCTGTAGTCCTGCTTGACTATCCTGCTTCTTTCTCATCTTCATCGGTTTATTTGTCGGTCCCCTCGATTCTGTCGGTTCATTGTCGGTCCCCTCGATTCTAGCTGTCGGTTCCCTTGTCGATCCCCTCGGTTCTGCTTGTCGGTTCCCTTGTCGGTCCCCTCGGTTACTGTCGGTTCCCTTGGTGAAGTAATGAGCGAGGTCAAGGCATGTAAGGGTCGGAGGTGGGTGTGCCGTCGGAGGTTCCCCTTTTTGCGTCTTTGCCTTGGTGCGGGCGAGCCTTTTGTCTTCCTTGATGTCGGCGGTGTTGGCACGTAGCCAAGCCCTGGACCGTGGTGTGGTCCTTGACTTCAATGACTTGGTGTTGGCCTTGCGGCCTTTTGCCGAGCCCCGATCTGGGATGAAGTTCATGAGTTTCATCATCCTCGTGGCGGGGAGGAATGCAGTCGTGAGACAGTGGAAGGTCCACGTTGCATATTTGGATCTTGGAGGTCTCCCGAGTGAATCCGAGTTAATGGCATGTTGTCATTATGCTTGATTTCTAACCTTTGGAATGTCGTTGGTCTTGGTCCCCTCGGTGGTGATCTTTGTCGCCGTAGGCTGTAGTTAGCTCGTTGCCTTGCATGAACTTGAGGCGGCGATGAAGGGTGGATGCCACGCCATTGATTTGATGCGGCGGGGACGCCCGGGATGGGCTGTGAAAGTGATTGGAATGTCCAATACTTGGAATTCGGTGGGGATCATCCGCTTGCCGAACCGAGATGTTAAGAGTAGCAACCCCAGAAGCTGTACGGGAAGTAGAGTCATAGGCCTTGACGGTGTGGGTGAAGGCTTAAGATCTGTGGGCTTGATGTCAAGCGGGTCCATCATCTTGGCGGGCAAGACATTCATTCCAGAACCTCCGTCTACCAACACGCGGGGAAGCGACGCTCGTCAGTGGGCTGTGATGTAGAGTGGCTCATTGTGATCGGCCCCAAATTTTGGAAGGTCCAAATGCTGTGAAGGTGATAATGTTGCCATAGTGGATGTTGCCGATCATACGAATGACTTCATGCGGGGTTGCGTCCACGGGGACCATGGTACGGGCCGAGGCTTTCCTCTAGCTTGAGCTTGTGAGGATATGAAGAGGTGGCGAGAGACCAAAGGGAAATGTTCGCTGAGTCTGCTTGGTGAGTGAGGATCGGGTCCTCTTTCAAGGAATTTGCGTCTTCGGTGGCCGGATTGCAATTACGGCTCCGTCGGCTTTTGGTGGCCTTAGGTGGTAATGCATGGATTTGACCCGATCGGGTTAGAACGTGACATCGGGTTTGGTCCCTTACGAGCAGGCCGCTACGAGTTGAGCCATAGTTAGAGGAGGATTCCTCGTAGCATAGGGCCATATGTCTTCCCTCAACTCATTGATTGTGGATGAATTCCGGGAGCTTCGGCGGCTTGGCGGATTACGTCCCGGGATGCGCTTGGATGCCTCTGCGGGGAGGTAGCCTACGGTTTGACGTAGGCTGTTCGAATGTCGGTGCACAACAGTGGTTACTGGCCCGAGCTGTGCGTTGCTAACCCTCGGGGAGGTTGGAGAGTTCTCGGCTTAAGCGAACGGTCTCCTTGATCTCTTCACGGTATATCGCGTTCCTTTCCTTCTTGTTGAGCATACTCGGGGCATGCAGAGTTGGGTGCAGCGATACTCGTGGTTTGCTAGTTTTCCTCCGCTCTGGGCCCCGAGATCAATCTTCTTGCGGCGGAGCTGCGTCGAAGTTAGTGCTGCGTTTCTTCCCATGTGAGAATAGCCGGTGCTTCTTTGAGCTGCGTGCGGCGGTCTAGGTAAACCTCCATCGGGGAGAGCTTTCTCCTTTGCTTTATGCGAGTGGCGGGTATGTCGGAAGAGTGAGTACACGGCTTCCCGAACATCTACCCATGTATTTGGTTCTTTGTCCCAGTTGATCGTTTACGTAACGAATGCCTCGGTGTGGAATTTCCACGAGTAGTTGCTCGAGGCAATTTCCATCTTCCTCTTGTTTTTAAATAGACCTTCCTCCTGAGTTGGCCTTTCAATTTGAGTGCGGAAATGATCCGTTCCCATCCTCCCGGGACCCTTGGGAGTCCGGTTTTGTTGACTTCATGCCGGCTTGGAAGAGAATGGTTTCATCGTCTTCGTCGTCGCTTTCCACGAGAGAACTTGCTTTCCCAGGAAGGTAAGCGGCGGGATTCGTTACTGCTGTGTCGTTCCATCTCCTAGGTCATCGGGACCGTTGACCACCCTTGCACAGCGAGAGGGGTTGGATGAGAACAGAGACGGTAGTCGAGGAAGTTTCCGTGAGCAAAACCCTTGAGGTCGGCGGGTCTAGAGTGGCCTCTAGCTTTACGTACGGAAAATTTGCTGTGACACTTTAAGGGCTTGGTCTGTAGGTCTTTCGAGCTTGGTCTTCGTCCCAAAGACGACTTTCTTGAGCGGCTAGTTCCATGAGGGCTTTCCTTGCGAGAGCTAAGCGATCTCCGTAGGTGCGCATCATCGACTAGTGTCGAGAACCGTGATTACATTCAAATCGCCGAATGGCGAAACACTTGGATTACGTTGACGAAGGAAGTCGGGCCAGGACATTCCATGCGGCCTTCCTTGATCTCGATTACCAAGAAATTCGCCCATATACGCTTGATTGACCCACGGGGTATTGAATTGCAATGTTGACGGTCTCGTGATCTCGCTCGATCGCCAAGTCTATCGAGCTAGCGGTCGGCGCGGGATGTACGAATCAGGGGCCGTGACGGTGGGAGTAGAATCGAAGCTGGAGCATGTTGATGCTTTGAGGTGGTCATTTCCTATGTCGGAAGGCGGCTACTGTCTTGCGGGGAAGACTTTCCACGAGATGTTTTCGGGGTGGGCTGGGAAGCGTTCCGAGGTTGATCGACTTGTAGCGGGGTGAGGAGCTTGGTCTCCTTCGGCTGTTGACCTTGGCCTTGGCGGCACTTGAGGGTATAAGCTTGGCGACGGCACGGGCCGGTTGCAGCTGGGGCTGGTACTCGGAAGTAGTGATGAGCTACGAGCTCGCTTGGCCGAGGCCTCGTTTACCATGAGCGGGCGGTCGTCGAGGTGAACTTGGTATTGCGAGAATCGACGATAAGGACCGGATCCTTGGTATCATCGGGGTATCTGGAATAGATGATGTTGACGAAGTCGTCGTCGATCACTTGATCGAGAGGATTCTTCGTCGTGTCAACCGGTAACTTCCAATTGTCGGATAGGCATGCATGCTTGGACGTTGAGCTTGACAATTTCCATGGTATTGGAACCTTGGTCGTAGGTGACACGATCGGAAGGAGTTCCGTCCTCAAAGCGAGCATGTGAATGCGGAGGTGCGCCGCGGGTGCCGCGTCCTCGACTCCGGAGAGTCTGATTCGTCGTCATCGACGGTTCAATCCAAACGTAGGGATGTATTGCGTCAGGTTGCGTTCTTTGGAGCGGCTAGGAAAACATCGTGCTCTTCGTTGGAGAAGAGGGGTGCGGCGGGTCGTTCCTCGTGGAGGACATCCCATACGACTTCCATGCATTCATCCAGAGAATGACGGTGCTTGTTGACCTTTATCACGAAGATCTCTTTGCACAGCGGGGCCGAGAGGTGGTTTGGAGAATGCTTGACGAATCTACGAGGAGACGGGGTTTACGTGCCCGCATCATGGCGATGTTCGGCGTTTCCTTCCAATCGCCTCCAAATGTTGGAATCGACAGTTGAACTTGATGTATCGGGCTGCTTCGAGTGCACTTTGCTCGAGTACGTTTACATAGTTAGCATCTCCGGATTACGAGGGATTCGATGAGATTTGCCCGATAGTCCCTTGGTTGATTCGAAGGAGGTAACCGGTGCACGAGTGCGGACACGCTTGGCTACCGTCTCGGCTTCGTTTCCTATGAGGAAACTATCCCCTCGGATGACTTCGAGATCTCCTGCCGGTTAATGAACTTAACACATTGATGGAGAGTGGAAGCTATGGCTTTCATGTGGTGTAGCCAAGGGCGTCCCAAAGAGGCTGTGAACTCGGATGGATTGTCCATCACGTGGAATTTCTTGGCACCATTTGGGTTTCGAACCGAGTTCCCGAGTCACCGTCCCCGGGATGGGGCGAGGCAGCTGTCGTAGGCCTTGATAGTCCGGCGACGGAATCGGGTGGCTTTCATTGATACGGAGGGCTCGCATCATGCGAGAGGGAGAACATTAACGGCTGACCCGTTATCTACCAATACTCAGGGAGTGATATGGTGTTGAGTTTGAGAGTGATGTACGAGCTTCGTTGTGCCCAGAGGCATCTCTCGGTAGGTCTTCGTCACGAACGTGATCATCTTGCCATACGGACGGGAGTCGTAGATCTCGTCTCTATCAGTAGAAGGAGAGTCATCCGGCCATCCGTTTCTGTCTTCCTCTTGCGAGGTAAAGCCTTTCTTTGGAACCTCGGGAGTGTGTTGAGGCTGCTTGTGGCGGTTGCCGCCCTTAGTTGCACGTTGATCGAGTGCGAGTGCCAAGGCTGACTTTGATCTTCCTTTACCGGTCCGAGCTTGGAAGTGGACAAATTGAATCTTGGGCGATCCGCGGAGGTTAGGCTTATTGTGATAAGATTACCAAGATGCGAGGTATTCCGGTGTCTGAGGGTCTGAATTCTGGTTTCGGCGGGACTTTTCGGCTTTCCCACCTGTTTGCTCTAAAGCGGCATGGCTGGAGGCAAGGAGGATTGGGTGGAGTACGGTACGTAGTAGTCGAACCTCCGGAAGGTTCTCAGTGTACCTACCTTTGGTATCCCCGGCTTCGTATCTTTCTCTCGATTCTTTGTTGAGAGGATTTCTTCTTTTGTTTTCTCGGAGGATTGCTCCGGACGGTTTCTCGGGACTCGTACTCCGGGCGGCGGAGCGATCACAAACATCGTAGGCGATGTGGACATTAGAGGAGGATCCGAGTGAAAGAGGCGGGCGGTTACGTGGCACTCTTCTTGGGCACCCGCTCAATGGAATTCACATTTGTTATTGTTCGGAAAAGGATTCCCATTGTATTGGGCCCACGGGCGCTCTAACTTGCCTTCTTCTATCAAGTTACGGATTTCGTATCGTAACCCCAAACGGTTGTCGGTGGTATGGCCGTGATGCGATGGAAGGCGCGATATTTGCTCTTGTCCGCATTGGCTACGGGATTCTTGGGTTTGTAATTGGCAACGGGTTTAAGGAGACCCTCCTTGATTAACCCTTCCGGCATCTTGCTCGGTGGCATGTCCAACTTGTCGAAGTGTACGGCGGTGCCACGAGTAGAATTGTTGCTTTGTGGGGTGGGTTTACATTACCCATTGTTGTCCACGATGGACGTAGTTGACAGACGTATCTTTCCCTTTGCCGGGGGCCGGTGCGGGATTGAATGCAAGCTGGCAGCGGTATACGTATGTTTGTACGGTAACCAACTTTTCCTTGAGATCCTTCTCGAGCGTGAACCGGCATTGACCATGGCCGGAGATGCAGGAAGAAATTGTGGCCCGATGAGAGTTCGATGGACGGTCTTAAGCGGGACTTGAAGATCCGCATCTGTTCGTCTTTGGAGAGTGGCTCCATGATCTCGGAGAGTTTCCGGCTCCACCTCTTGTAGAATTCCCCAACACTTTCATCCGCTTTACGCTCGGTGGTGATTAAGTCCTCACGACTTGTTTCCCACTCTAAGTTGGATGCATGCCGTTCCGGGAAGATGTTACTAATCTGTTCCCAGGTGTGGCGATCCGCGAGCTTGACCCTCGAAACCATCGTAACGGCCGAACTTTTGAGCGTATGTTGGAAGTGGTCGGCCATTTCTTTGGAGGGTTGCTCCTTTTGCTCTCATGCGAGAACGTAGGTATCGACGTGCGTTTGGGGACATTCGGTTCCGTCGAATCGGTCCATCTCAGGCATTACGAACTTGGCGGGAGAGGCGTGACCATTCCGGATACGTGGATTTGAGCGTTTCTGCTTTGAGTTTGCTCATGGTGGCTTTCGGGTCTTTCATACGCTCGACCATCAGGCTAAGGTTGGGTCCGGTGGTGGGCTGTGAGGCTCGGTGCGGGTGCTACCATGTGAGCGGTAGTGATTGGAGGTGGGAGGCTTGATATACGTGGATATATGGGAGCCTTTTACGGGCTGTATCGGGGTTTGTCCCGGTGTTTAGAGATTCGTGTATAGGCAACGGGACGAACCGGGAGGGTATTGAGGATATTGGCATCTGAGATGGTCGGCGGTGCGAGTGATATTGAGTGATAGGAGTAGCAGGGTGGCCAAAAATGACGGGGTTGCCACTGAGAGGTGGCAACATGGAGCCTAGGTCGGCTATTTCCTTGGTTGGAAGGCATCCCGTAAGTTGGCGGGGAGGAACTGATTGATGGTTTAGTGAGCTGGTTTCGGGGAATCGTCATCCTCGACCGGGGACGAAAGTACCGTCGGCGGGGGATAGGCTGCTATACCACGCACATTCGAAGGCTGTACCACGAAATTCTGGCGATCTTCTTTACGCCTCTTGTGAACCTCACAAGCCCGGATGGCTTCTTCCAAAGTCATATACATTACCGGTGGCGGGGTCCTTCCCGTCACGATTTCTCGGTGAGCTAGACATGTCGAAATTACATTTGGAAGAGGCTGAGGCAGAAGAAGCTGTGCAGCTTGCCGTAACGGTGATCTGGCAAGGCGGCGGCCCGGAAATCTAAACCACTTTACGCACCATTGCGAGGAACGAAAGGAAGGGTTTAGGCTTCGGAAAAGGGATTTGGCTCAAGGTTTTCGGGCTTGTGCAATGTGCGATTACCGATTAATGTTTACTTAAAGCGCGTTTTCTCGAGTCCTAATCGGTTGGAAAAGAGCGAGTCTTCTTTCGCAACTAATCCTAGAGCTCTAATCAGTGGATCTCGTCACTACGCTTATAAGCCCCTCGTTTCCATTGTAGATCATCTTTCTCAGGACGGACTATCCCGAGCGAGGTCTGATAAGGCAAGCGAGTTCCACCGACAAAGGAAAAACTGAACTTAAGGCTAGGCGATCACGCAAACTTTCAACGTGTGTGACGTACGGGCCACGATCGAAGTCAATGTCCTTAAGTTAAGGCGGGGATCGTGCCAAAATTTGGGCATGACCTCTCTGACTCGCTTGTGCGAAGAGACCTTTAGCTTTTAGCGTTGGCCAAGTTGTGGGCGGCACGATACATACGGCGAGGTTTGGTGACACGGCGTCACATTGAACCTTCGGGTATATTTTTCGGCAGAGCTCCGCGTCAAAGTCAAGGCTGAAAAGCTCAAGACTTCGGGTCGGGAACGACCTTTGGTCTCAAACTCTCGAGCTTGACTCGGAGCGGGGCCCGGCGTAAAAAACATACACTAGGCTTTATGACACGAGCTAAGCCAAAAAACCAAACAGGGTCTTTGGACAAAGTGTGACACAAAGAGTGCATGGCTTACACGGGCTAGGATGGGATGTTTGGGACGACCCCGTGCGCCCCCGAATGGTGTACGCGGACCAATCGGAGTGCAGCGATAAGGCCATCCCGGGTTTGGGGTTGTAGTGTGCGGTGTACCGAGGCGGCAAGTGCGCGTGAAGTGCGGTGTTCGAGGCGGCAAGTGCGCGTAGTGTGCGGTCACTAAAATTCTTTTACGAGTAAAACGAGAGATTTTTCAGAATGTGTCTTAAAGAATTTATGATGCACAGTTCAAAAGACAGCATGAAAATCAGGCATGAATGGGGATGCACAAACATGGTATGATTTTGAAAAGTTGACAATGTAATGCCTTTTTGAAAAAAACCGTTCGAGGTTTAAAGGAACTCACACACACGAAAACGAGGAAGGGTAAACGAAAGTTTGACCCATGGAAGGCTTTTTAGAAAACAACGGTAGTTTTGAAAAAAGTATCATTTCCCCAGCGGAGTCGCCAACTGAAATTACCCGGATTCGCGCGAGCGAAGGCGGTTGTCTTTCGCGGGGGGTTGGTGTCTGAGACCTCGCTTCATGGGAAGGAAAAAATGAGGAGTCGCCACGCGGTTTTTGTATTTTGAGCCCAAACATTGAGAAACGGCTTATTGAAAATGGTGTCGTTTTTATTGGTAGCAAAAACTTAGGAAAAGGCTTTGAAAAGGGGGATCATTTTTATTGGCAGCAAAAACGAGTAAAAAGCTTTTAGTACCAGAGATTGTTAGGTTCGGAGGTCAAGTTACGTTTCGGGTAGAGTATTACGAGATCGCCCGAAACGCCTCGCATGACGAGTCTTTCTACCTTTCTCGAAATCGTGTGTGTGTGTGTGTGTTTTGAAATGGGGGGCTTGAATGACAAGCTTAATCTTGGTTTGAATGTCAAACGTTGATTAGTTGACTTTGTTTGAAAAGACGAGCATTTGAATGACAAACGTCGGTTTTGAGTTGAAATGAGCGTTTGCATGGCAAACGTTGATTTTGAGTTTGAAATGAGCGTTTGCGTGGCAAACGTCGATTTTGAGTTTGAAAAGGAGTTCGAAGGTCGAACTCCGGTTTTTTGAACCGGGCGAGTCATTGTTAACGATTTTTACGGGAAAAAACGTATTAAATGATTTTAAGTGTCAAATGGCGGCTTTTAGTTTGAAGATGAGCGTTTGGAGGCCAAACGTCTTGTCGCGCGTTTTGAAAGAGAGTTCGACGGACGAACTCCGGTTTTGAACTGGGCATTACATTGTTAACGATTTTTACGGGAAAAATGCGTATTAAATGATATGCGATCAACGAATCGGGTTGCGACTCGGACTTTGAAAAGTAAATACTATCACGATCCAAACGGATCGGACTTGTAAATGACAGTATTTAAAGCAGTGTCAACGGAATCAAACGATCCGGAATTGTAAATGACGATCAACGAGGCCAATCGGCTCGGAATTGTAAATGACTGAAATTAAATAACGATCAACGGATCGATCGATCCGGAATTGGTAAATGACAATAAAAGTAAACGGAACGGGGTCGGAACGCCATTTTAACCCGTGATTACTTCTCTTACGGAAAGAGAAGAGGATCGAGGGGCTAAAACGTATCGGACCCCATTAGACGGAGGCGTCTACATTTCGATAACGATGTTCGAAACGGTTGTAGCGACTGGCGCGTAAACCGAGACGGAATGAAAGATTTAGAGAGAGGGAGTTATACCTATAGCTAGGGTCGACTCCTTTGGCTCGGGAGGTGTGTACGTGTAAGTACCCAAATCTGGCTCATGTCTTCCGGTTAAGTTTCCCGGCAATTCCGGTAAGTCTTCCGGTAATTCCCCGGACTTTCCTAGAGTTCCGGAATAATTCCGGAACTGTTCCAAGTCATCTAAAGGAAAAAAGGACTACTTGGAGCCAAAGAAACACGTTTTTTCTTTTATATGGAATTCCTTCTAGAAGGTTGCCACCTTGCATGTTTCTAGAAGAATCCAGAAGTGGCTACTTATGTCGTGCGACATAACCAGCCAGGGAGAGTTCTAGAAGGTTGCCACCTTGCATGTTTCTAGAAGAATCTAGAAGTGGCTACTTATGTCGTGCGATATAACCAGCCAGGGAGAGTTCTAGAAGGTTGCCACCTTGCATGTTTCTAGAAGGAAAACGGTTATGGCTTGTTATGTCGTGCGACATACCAAGCCCATGCAGACAGCCTATAAATAGAGGCCTTCACCTCTCATTTTGGACACACCTTTTCCACCCCTCAGTCCTCCTCTATAGGGAATATGCCCAGAAGCATCCCCTCTCCTCACAATCCTCCCAAATCAATCACACACACACTTCCCACACACACACTTCATATACACATCAAGAATCAAGGAGTTCTCAAGGAACCAAGGCTCAATCTCAGCCCCGGAAGGTTGCTGTTTTGAAGGCCCCTATATCTAACTTGATATAGGGAGTCGTGGTCTTCAAGGGTAACGATTTTCTACCCTTTTCCACTCTCTATTTTCCTTTGAATCTGAAATCTCTATGCTAAATGCGTTGATAATATAGTATTCTGATTAAAGTTGCATACTTTAGTATTATATTGCCCAGATCCACATCTGATTTCATCACATTTCATGTAAAAGCCCCGGTTTGGCTTGGTTTTGCATGAACACTCAAGATGAGTGTGGATCCCTCATATCCACACCCTCTTGAAGCGTTCATTATTGATAAACATGCTCTCTGAGATTTGTTTGTGAAGTAACTTAACCATTTTGGTGCCTTGTTACCTCTGTAAATCTCATTGTTTAGGCTCTTGCAAAATGGCTTGTTATGTCACGCGACATGGCGGCCTATGTCACGCGACATAAGTAGCCGGTTGCAGATTCCTCATCTTTTTCAGCTGTAATCTGATGTTTGCCTTTTCTAATGCATCAATTTGCATTTAAACTAAAACATTTTCATACAGAGCAGCATCATTTGCATTAAAAGAATATCTTTTTCACCAAAATGACATCTTTGCTTTAAAGGTGCATCCTTTGCACTCAAAAAACCCATTTTCATACATAAAATGCATCCTTTGTATCAAAAGTCATTACTTTACTTTAAAGTAGCATCCTTTGCTTTTCCGAATAATATCTCTATGCATCATTTGTATATAAAACACTAATTTTCCACATGAAAACGCATTCTTTGCATAAAAATCCTTTCTTTGCACAAAAAGCATCCCTTGCAACCAAAAGACATTCTTTACACCAAAAATGTCATCTTTTTACTAAAAGTATCATTTTTATCATGCATTCCACCATGTCCCCATTAGTAACCTTAGAACGGACCGATGTAAAGGTCTTATCTTTACATCGTTCCTTCCATTAAAGGTTTCATAATTTCTTTAGAAAGGGACAACCTTGAACCCTATATCTCTGATTATCACTTAAGACGAGTATGAAGCATCTATATGAGCTCGACCGTCTTAAAGTGTAGGATTGATGGGCTAAGGACCCTCCTTTTTCTAAAGAACCTCATCTTTGACTGTAAAGGGAGTCATTCTCTCGATCACGCAAGTCCCGAGGTCCAAAAATGCGGTGATCACAAGTCCAAGATGAGGACGGGATCATAATCCCGAATACATAAAATCCAAGAAATCCCGAGCGACAACCAACAAATGGTTTGTACGTCCGGAAGATAACTTGGGACATTCCCTCCCCTTTATTTTCAAACACATGCACACAAGAAAGCACGCAAGCAAGCACGATTAATGGGATCTTGGGAGACTTGCTCCGGCAAGGCACCTTGGGTGAACGACGATCCGTTCTTCCCAAGGGGTAACTTAACCTCCGAACCCATAAAACCTTTTTTTCAAAGTTTTGAGGTAATAAAAATGGCGTGGCGACTCCATTTTTTCAAATTAAACCGGATGTCTTCAAACTCGCGTGAATCCAACAAACAAAAATTTGGGCACACATTCACAGTTTGGCGACTCCGCTGGGGAATTCCCAAAGGAGAAAAGCTTTATTTTCAAAACAAAAAAACGATACTTGGTATATAGGTGGAAACCACTTGCCTTTCTTGTACACTCCCTGATGTGGGAGTTGGGATAACCGGTGGTTTAACAATCCCACGTACCAGTATCCCTTTTCAGAAAAAAAATAAAAGAAAGCTTTTTCCTTTGAGCGGGTTAGACTCCCGTCGCTGATTTCATTAATCATGCTTGCTTTCTTTACCTTGCATTGCGTCATTTGCATCTTGGAATCTGTGCATACTTTGAACGGGAAACAACCCGAAAAATAGCAAAAGGAGTGGAACCTGGAAAATTGATCCATGCAGTCGTACGGCTCAATCCTCCTTGGATTCTGACCGGGCGACCTCAGTGGCAATTCCACCAGGAAAAATCATGGTTAATCTGGCAATCCCAGCAGCTCGGGGCTACTCAGTTCCATGACTGACTGGGGCTCCCAGAAAATTTACGTGCTTACGTGTTGCATTTTCCCCGTCCCGAAAATCATTCCTTTAAAACACATTTATGAAAATCTCTGTTTTAACTCAAAAAGGAACATTTTTAGGAGACCGCACACTACGCGCACCTGATATATCCTGTACACTTTGCACGCACGTCCTTCAAACCCGAGGTGGTTCAGTGCGATCACGGACAGCCTTACGATGCTCCCGGGCGCGCACGGAATCATCCCAACCTCCCCATGGCAGCCAGTGTCGACCAATGCACAGTCTGTGTCACACGTTTCAAAAAACCGTGACTTTTTGGTTGATTTTTGGTCTAGTCCGTGTCATATAGCCCAGTTGCATACCCTCGTAAAGGTCAAGCCTTAGTTCATAACGGAAAAGGAACTCTGCCAAAATTCCGACAAGGAAAAATTGGCGAGATCTGGACTCCGATATTGACTTTGACCTTGACCTGCACGGAATGCGTAAGAGTCAAGACCGAGTCTTTGCCAACAAATCAAAAGATCTTTCGCTCAAGCGAAGCTCTGCCAAAATTCCGACAAGGAAAAATTGGCAAGATCTTGACCCGGCATTGACTTCGATTCTGACTCACGCCCGGCATATGCAACGAAGTTCAATGTGACACTGTGTCATCCGGCTTTTGCCGCCCGACCCATGCCTATTATCTTCTCGAACATTACCGAAAGTCAAAACGTCATTCGCTCAAGCGAAATTCTGCCGAAATTCTATCAAGGCAGGAAGACGAGACTTTCCCGGTATTGCCTTGACTATAATCCGCATCGCTCGTGCGTTGAAAGTTCCTATGACCCGCTAAACCCGTTAGGAGCATTCTTTACTCTCGGTCGGTGAGATCCGCGTGCCCTATAGGACCCTCGCCCGGGGCTGTCCACCCTGGGAGGTCGAAATACAGGTGGAATACGAGGGGCTTATAGACGTAGTGACGGAACCCACTGATCCAGGATCTAGAGTAGTTGCGAAAAAGAAGGGCAAACCCCCCCTTTTCCAACCAAATAGGAATAAATAAAAGACATGATTTTAAGTAAACTTGAACAATTAATGTAATCATAATTGCATGATCCTATCTCTAATGTCCCTAATCGAGATCTCCTCGGTCCGATTTCCTATTTTCCTATCTCGGCCTTTCATGGTCAAATCCTTAATCGAGACCTCCTCGGTCCGATTTTCGATTTTCCTATCTCGACCTTTCATGGTCAAACCCCTAATCGAGACCTCCTCGGTCCGATTTCCGATCTTCCTATCCCGACCTTTCATGGTCAAATTCCTAGTCGAGACCTCCTTGGTCCAATCTTCAATCTTGACCTTTCAAGGTCTCATCTTTTCCGATCAATTAGGATTAGGAGAAAATGTGTTTTAAGTAAAACTTAAGCGATAAGTGCATGTTACTTGAGCCTTCAGCCTAAACACCTACCTTCGAGTCTAAACCTTACCTACCCCGAGTCTAAACCTTTCCTATCCCTTTCCCGCAGCGAGAAGGAAGTGGACGAGAATACTGGGTCAGCGGCTTTTCAGAAAACCTTAGGTTCAGACAGTTCATCAGCTCAGAGAGTCAGAATGGCAGATTTGACAGAAAACAGTGAGGGCACAGGAAATCAGATGATTAGGAAGGAAGAGTTAGACCTGGCTTTGGAAAATGCCCAGAAGGTTCATGAGACCCAACAAGCCATGCTTATCAATGCGCTCCGTCGTCATGGGGTTCAGATAGTGGTCGAGCCCAACGGTTCCCTGGTTATGGATGAGACTCCAGAAGTGGCCATCTTGGCTCCCCCAGCCTATAACCAATACCTTCCTCCATCCACATATGATCCCCTGCTAAGGACCACTTCTCCTCAGTCCTTTCCAACATCCCAGCTCATCAGGGCCACATCGCCCTCAGCTCCTCAGAACGGATTGGGCTTCACCCCACTTGTTCCTCAGTTTCAGCAATACCTACCAGTTTATGCTCCGGCTTCGCATAATCAATTTGAGTTATGTGGCTATGTTCTGAAGCCCCTATACCCACCTGAATGCAGTCATGAGTTGCCAAAAGAAAATCTGGATGATTCAAGTTTCCAGCTGTCACCTACCGGACTTAATGAATTCAGCCGCCAGTTTGCTACTATGGTTCCCTCTACTGATAAGAGTCCTGTTGCGAGTTCCGGTAACTCGAGAGTCCCCGTCGACCCACATGTGGCAATATTGATGGAGCAAGTGAAACAAATGCAAGAGAAGTTTGACCTCATGATGAGTATCAATACTCCCTTGACCCCAGACGTCGTACCAGGCAAGGAAATGACTCCACCAAGCATAACCCAATGCCACCAGCACCAAACAGCAACTGTACCCATGTCAGCACCAGTTCCTCACAAAGGAAAGAGTGTCGTAGCCTCCTTCAGCCAAATCCAACAATGGAACCAACTGGACAATGGAACTCCGAGTCTTGAGAACAACAATGTCTCCCGAAAACTCCGCAATACGGATATGCCTTTAAGCAAGATTCTGGAAGAGCTGATAAAAGAAAAGCTGATAAAGCCACTGGAGAATTGGAAGCCCAAGAACCCCAACGTTAGGGTGGATGAGTCTAAGCATTGTCTTTTCCATTAATACCCTGGGCACGACACTAATGATTGCACCTATTTGAGGCATGAGATCCAGAAATTGATAGAAAAAGGGAAGCTCGAGAACCTCCATGGGCCAAAAACAGAAAGCTATGGTAAGAGGTCGATTCAGGAAGTGCAAGGTCAGAAACGTCAGCCTGATGATTTTGGGATGCCCACGAGCAAAGTTTTCGATGATTTGGTGAAATGAGGTCTTCTCACACCTCTCGAGAATTATAAGCCAAGAAACCCCAGTAGAGTTGACAGGACCAAGTTCTGCGAGTACCACAAGCATTCTGGTCACGTGACAGACAAGTGTGTGGATCTGAAGAAAGAAATTCAGTGGCTGATCTACGAAGGAAAGCTCAAGTTACCTGGCAGTCCAACCCGCGAAGAGTAGCTAGACTAGGGTCTACCTATCCTTAAGTAAGACTAAAAAAAAAAAAATAGTCTCTCAGTCAACCTTCGTAGGTTCTAGTACTTTTCTCTTTCAATCAAGTCCTCTACGGACATTGTATTTAATCTTTAATTTTCTATAGAAGAGTCTTCTTCTTTTCTTACTAGACTTAAGACATTATTTGCACACCTACATTACATTTAATGAAATGGTTTTATTTTAGATGATCACTTGCATTGCTCAACAAATAATCTCTCGAAATAATTCACGTTCCGATTAATCAGTGTGAGAAAGTCAACTAATGCCTTTCCCATACACTTTCCTTACCTCACAAAAGGCCTTCATTAAACCATACACTTTCCCAATCATGCCCTCACCTTCACCTGGACCAAGTCAACGGCGGCGGCATTTTCAAAGGACAACAAAAGGCCACTCAGCTTCGAAAGATTGACCCCGTGTCGACAACGACCTAGGAGTCTGCCTTCGACCTCAAGGATGTCAAGAAAAATTCAAGCAGGGGCTTGCCTTGGACCTCAAGTGCTTTAGAAAATAAAAAATCTTAGTGCAAAAAGAGTAATGCCCAGCTAGGCTGAAAATCCCAAAAAAAAAAAAAAAAAAAAAAAAAAAAATAAAAAAAAGGGCAGTCTAGGCAAAAAACAGGGTTGCACATAAAAACAATAAATAAATAAAAAAAATAATAATAATAATAATGAGGCCAAGGACCCAGCACCGCCCATCAAAAGCTTGAAAGCTCGAAGAATAGATGTTGTCGGTAACAATGGAGCGGTCAAAGCAAAGCCAGAAGCATTTCATAAGCCTATAGGCACATACGAATCCTTTCTTCCCCAATGAAAGAGGAAGCAATCAGAAGCAGCCGTCCAAGAATGACTTGGTCAAGGAATCATCCCGAGGCCCACGCCTCATCATCATCTCACCCTAAGCCTTTTCACTAAAGGAACCACAAATCCCAAAACCAAACACAGTCCGGCCAAGGCCGAACTACGGCGACCTGAGCTCCTCACAATGAGGGGAACGTAGGCAACCAGCAATGGTCCGGTCATAAACATATCCAAATTCCTGAAAACCCGGTCTCATGAAATGACCTCTCCCATAAACACATTCAGATTCCAGAAAACCCAGTCTCATCAATGACCTCTTTGTACATAAACCTTTCTTTCACACCAGCCAACCTTGACCCGCGACACTGGTTGACTTTCTCCTTATGATTAATAAGAATGTTTCTTCATATCGAGATTAGTGGTTGAATAACCCGAACATCAATAAAGGGTTTTAAGCAATCTTGTGATCATTGTAAATAAAACAAGTTTTCAGATGTCTTGACAAGTCTTCTCTTTCTACATCTTAGGAAAGATAGTGCTAAACACTAATTTTCTGTCAACAGGGGCTTCCATACACTTTTACAAACCTCTTTACGCTTATACTCTCCCAAAAGAGTCAAACCCAAAGCGAGTTTTGTGCCTACATCGAATAAGGCCATCGGAATAACACAAAATCGGGTTATTCCCACCTTTCGAAAAATATGCCCATGTATGTATTTCTGAGAATCTTTTCTTTCACACCTTCTTAAGGTTGATTGATTGACTAAAGAAAATAAAAAAAAAAGAAAAAAGGATAGGTTTTCCCTCTTCTGCTACAATTCACATTAGGGCTGCCTTGAAACTCTTCAAGGTTGGGGGGCTTTGCCAAGCTATTCCTTCAGACTGGGGCTTCTTTAGCCATGTTTGGGGTTCGCATCGGGTTCTTCACTAGGTCCCTAGATGGATTCAGTTTTGTTCAAATCAACCTCAGGATCACTTCCGCAGTACCAATCATATTGGGATTTTTGCTAGGTCACCAGACTGGGGCTTCACCAAGTCACTTCTTCGAAACTTAGGACTTCGCCTATTCAGTTCGACCAACCGGGACTTTGCAGCAGGGGCTTTGTCAATGAAAGGATATTTCCTTGCTTTAGTAAGACATGGGGCTTTGCAGAAAGTTTTTCCTTAGACCGGGGCTCCGATAAGTCGCATCCATCCATAGAAGAGAGGTTTGGTCACTTCAACATCTGCTTTAGTCTTTGGTTATAAAAGCCTATCAGCTTCAAATGCCAGAATGTGAGAAAGGAACATTCATCGAGACCCGAAGTTTAAACCCAGTCTCAGCCCAAGAGGGAATCTTAGTCCACGTTGACAACATCTCATGCAACAACAGCAGTTCAGTCCACACCCAAGGGATACAACCCCACCTGCTTGAAACCCGTCTTAAACACATTCCATATGTACATCCAGACCCAATTCCTACCACGTTTCCAAGAAAAAATCACCCCTAGGCTCAAGTAACGTGCCAATTGCTAATAATGCATTTTCTCCCAAAAGCGCCTTCGTTACTTTCGTTATAACGAGATAACGCCAGGCGACAGTTTCCTAATTGTCAAAAATCCAACTTTAGCTACCTCTATCACGAATTGAGAAGTATGCTCAAGTTTGTCCAGTTATAGCTGCCTCTATCTACTCGATAGTGACGTAAGCTTTAGCTTCCTCAGGTGACGACCTCCACTAATCGTCAAAACCTCAAAAATCCTAGACATCGTTCCTAACTGTCTAGATGAAGTTTGAACTACGATCAAGGCTTGATTCCTCCGGGATACGTAGGTAGCCTTTCATAAAAAGGTTCAGCCATCCGACCACTTTGGTCATCTTCTCTTTCTCCATTCTCCAATAGTGCATAAGCTTTTCATAAAAGTCCAATTTTTTGACCACATTGGTCACCCCTTTTGATTTGGCACATTCCTAGTAGAATCGGTTGTTTGACCTCCTAGGTCACCCCGTTTCCATCCTTATAGGGAGGGACCAATATCTCTTTGCCATTGTCCCAAGAAGGCCAGGTAGGTGACCTCTTTTGGTCACCCAATTCCAACCTGTGTCTGCAATTCCATTCCAGTTTCAAGGGCAATGAAAAGCACAGTTCAGGCTTAATGAGTCGCGCGACATAACAAGCCATGTCGCGCGACATAACAAGCCACATCAGACATCATACATCAGCAAGGTGCTGCTTTCCCCAGGGCAATCCCCGACATGTCAAAGGCTGCAAATGTCAGTCATACACCTCTCAAATGCATAAGGGAGGGTTCATGTACCCCATGTACACCCATGCATTCATCTACTTGGTACATATTCAACCCAGAAATCCATTTAAGCCATCCATTCAAACCATTCAGTTCAAGCTAGTTACCCTACCATCATTTCATAAATGCATGCGACAAAAGGGATAGCAATGTACATTCAAACCAAAATAGACCAAGTCTAAGAAATGTGCATAAGCAAAAAATAACAAGATGTGTTTTCCCCAAAAGGGGTACAATAGCCAAAAAGTCATAAATGTCTAGGGGGAAGGGGGCTACTCTGAATCATCTCCATCTCCATCACCCTCTCCATCGTCCTCTCCATCTCCATCCTCGTCATCATCCTCAGCCTCCTCTGGCTCATCATCAGGATCGTCCGAAGGTGCCTCGTAAGCTATGGTCCCCGTGCGGTAATAGTCGTCAAGCTCAGGGATGACAGTAGAATCAAGCTAATAATCTGTGGCTGTCTCAGCCCCACCATCCTCCTCATCATCATCGTCAATCTCAATGGGTTCGTGAAGAGGCACATTTGGCCTCTTTGTCCGAGGCCTCAGTCCACTAATACCCCCGCTGGTGCCCCCGCTGGTGCCTGCGTCATCAGTGCGGCTCTTCTTCTTCCTCGGCTGGCTAGGTTGGGAGATATCGATCGAACCTTGTGATCGGCACTGATTCTTCCAAAAGCTCATACCTTTCTGGAGCTTGCTAATCATGCCCACAGCGCCGGTATAAGCCCTGGTCAAGTGCCTGTAAGCCTGAGCCGACACCTGTTACAAGCAGACATAACAAGTGTTAGAATGCAGTTCTTGATAACAGAAAGAGATGCAATCAATCCAAAAGACGTAAGGAACAGTACTTACAGATCTAGAACCTCTCGGGAGCACCAGACGAGGATGAGTCTGTGACATATCAATATGAGCTCGCCTCATGCGACCGCCACCCTGGTAATCAATGAAGGTCGGGGGCAAAGGAGGTCTAGCTACATAGCCAGTCGAGGGTCCCGCGCCCTGAGCACCATAGCCAACCCTGGTCTGTGGGGACTGAAGATGTCTAGCCACGTACAAAGTGTAATCCCCATCCCGTGTGAAGAGATGTGCCGCCATGCCTACGATCAAAGCATCCACATTCGCCAACTGGCGAGGCAGCCACATCCTAGCTGGTGGATCATCAGGGATCCGAGCATGCCTATTTGGCCCATGCTATCTATACACCCTCTCTCCTAAATACAAGGCGTCTCCAGACAAACCTACCAGTAGCTTGCGACACTCTGTCAAGTGCGCAGCGTGATCCAAATCCAGGTCATCGTAACGGCCAGTCCAGGGGAACATACTTAGCCTTTGTGGAGTCCCTCTCAAGCACATCAGCGTGTCATGATATGAAGCAGTAATCCTACACCTCGAACCCTCAGGTGTCCTGGTCTGTTTCCTGGCATTCTTCGTCCACCGTCGGAGAGCAGGAAAAGTGGTGGCAGGAAACTCATCCTTGATCTGCCACTCATAACAGCCAAAATACTCGAAGGCCCAAGCCTGAAAAGAAGAAGAAGAAGTCAAAACAGGGAAAACAAGGGATAGAATGAAACGCGCAAAAGAAAAGAGGTCAAGATGAGAGAATACCTCGAAAGCCAAGTGACAGCAAGTAAAATACTTCGCCTTCCCTCGGCTGACGTCATCTAGAGCCAAATACATCTCAGCTAAGCCAGCCTCACCCTAGGATAGATTCCCCACGGTGTCACAGGCTCTCAAAAGCTCCAACAGTGAAGTCAAGGCAGTAGATGCACTGTTAATAAACAGCATGTCAGAAAAGCCCACCCATACAAAAGCCCTCGCTAATCTCTCGGCTCTCAGCCGGCTCTCAACAGGGTCATCAACAACAATGTAGTCCCTGCACTGCTCCCCAACCAAGCCATGTAGCACCCCCAACTCATATCCATTCCCCTTCTTGATCCGGGGAACGAAACCAAGTAAGCCCTTAAAATCAGCATCAGCAATAGCCGGGGCTCAACTCCTGGCTTTGGCTCCTCTAGGTAGAGCGGCTCATCCGTAAAGGGCAGTCCTGTGATGATCGCAAAATCCAGTGGAGTGACCGTCGTCTCACCCCAAGAGAAGTTAAATGAATGAGTGGTCTCCCACCAAAACTCTCTGAATGCCCTCACCAGATCCACACTCCTCTGAGTGCCTCCGATGGCCTTCGCCATCTCAAAGAATTGCCCTAGCCCAGCAGCGTAAATCATGCCCTTAGGCGAGTCCATCTGCTCCTGGCTACCCGGCAAGCTATCCCATAGCCTGCCAATCACCTCAGGGGAGCCACGGGTGCGCAATCCCTGCAAGAAAACATGGCACAAATATTAATATTTCGTGCTATTTCTTAAGATCATCCTAAGCAGAAGATAGGTCAAAACCTATCATCGAAGAGCATGCATTTTAACATCACATTTCCTAGGTCAATCTATGTTCACATGCCAGTTCATGTCAATTCATAGCACAGTCTGAAAAAAAAATCCAGTTCAAATTAATTTCAAAAAAATCAAAAAATTTTCAAAAAAACCCTAGGTTGCTTACCACATCCTTCTTCCTGACATCCGAGGTATGCTCATCGAGCTGTGGGTAGAAATCCCCTCTTCGTGCTTCCGGAAGAAAGGGCCTTTGATTCCTTTGCACCCCCTTCCTTCGAGTAGCTAATTCGGCGTGTTGAGGAGCCCTTTTGGTTGGATAGAGCCTAGGAGGCATTTTCCAAGTTGAATCGAACTAAAGATTTGTTTGTTTTCTCTCGATCCCTCTCAAATCTCCCTCTGAGGTTGCTCTCTCTCTTCTCGCCGTCGCCTCCCTCTCAATTTCAAGTCTAATTGAATTTCAAAATGGCGACTGTGCGATTTTTAATGAATCTGTCCACAGGGCCTATTATGTCGTGCGACATACTAAGCCCCTGTGGCTGATTTTTACAATTTTGCCCCTGAAGGCTCCATTTTACAATTTTGTCCCCCGTAGGCCTCTTTTACCCTTTGTGCCCCTGGCACTTTCAATCCAGTTTTCCCTCCAGTGCCCCCGAGGCCTATTTTACAAATTTACCTCTGTGACTCAGTTTATTTGCCCTTGGCATTTTCAATTTTATTTTTCAAATAATCAGGGTACATCCCAGTTTTCTTTACAAAAAATTATTCGGGTGCGTCCCACTTTTCTTTACAAAAACTATTGATTCCTTCCAACTTCTCTACAAAATCCAACCTTTTTCGCGATCTCCGTTATTGCCAGATGGGATAACGTTTCCTCCGGGAAATCCTCCGTTATCGCCAAATGGGATAACGTTTCCTTCGGGAAATCCTCCGTTATCGCCAAATGGGATAACGTTTCCTCCGGGAAATCCTACGTTATCGCCAAATGGGATAACGTTTCCTCCAGGAAATCCTACGTTATCGCCAAATGGGATAACGTTTCCTCCGGGAAATCCTACGTTATCGCCAAATGGGATAACGTTTCCTCCGAGAAATCCTCCGTTATCGCCAATTGGGATAACGTTTCCTCCGGAAAATCCCCCGTTATTGCCAAATGGGATAATGTTTCTTGTTAAAAATTTCAGTTATTGCCGGAAGGCAATAACATTTCGCTTTATTTCGATCTCCGTTATTTCCGAATGACGGAATAATATTTTGACCTTTTCTCGCTTTATTTCGATCTCCGTTATTTCCGAATGACGGAATAATATTTCGACCTTTTTTCGCTTTATTTCGATCTCCGTTATTTCCGAATGACGGAATAACATTTCGACCTTTTTTCGCTTTATTTCGATCTCCGTTATTCCAAGGTGAAGGAATAACATTTCGACTCAATAAAAGCTCGAACTACGACTGGCTTGATTCCCCTGGATACGTAGGTAGCCTCTTGTAGGTTCAGCCAATTTGTCACATATGACGCCCCTTTTCCCAGTGGATTCTGAACTACGATCAAGGCTTGATTCCTCCGGGATACGTAGGTAGCCTTTCATGAAAGGTCCAGCCACTCGACCAACTTGGTCACCCAATCCGTCTCGGCATTCGCCAGATTGGATCCTTTTCTATCGACAACCCCACTCGCCCTGCAAGTGACGTTGCCGAGGGGCTTCTGTAAGTACCCAAATCTGGCTCATGTCTTCCGGTTAAGTTTCCCGGCAATTCCGGTAAGTCTTCCGGTAATTCCCCGGACTTTCCTAGAGTTTCGGAATAATTCCGGAACTGTTCCAAGTCATCTAAAGGAAAAAAGGACTACTTGGAGCCAAAGAAACACGTTTTTTCTTTTATATGGAATTCCTTCTAGAAGGTTGCCACCTTGCATGTTTCTAGAAGAATCCAGAAGTGGCTATTTATGTCGTGCGACATAACCACCGAGGAGAGTTCTAGAAGGTTGCCACCTTGCATGTTTCTAGAAGAATCTGCAGTGGCTACTTATGTCGTGCGACATAACCAGCCAGGGAGAGTTCTAGAAGGTTGCCACCTTGCATGTTTCTAGAAGGAAAACGGTTATGGCTTGTTATGTCGTGCGACATACCAAGCCCATGCAGGCAGCCTATAAATAGAGGCCTTCACCTCTCATTTTGGACACACCTTTTCCACCCCTCAGTCCTCCTCTATAGGGAATACGTCCAGAAGCATCCCCTTTCCTCACAATCCTCCCAAATCAATCCCAAATCAATCACACACACACTTCCCACACACACACTTCATATACACATCAAGAATCAAGGAGTTCTCAAGGAACCAAGGCTCAATCTCAGCCCCGGAAGGTTGCTGTTTTGAAGGCCCCTATATCTAACTTGATATATGGAGTCGTGGTCTTCAAGGGTAACGATTTTCTACCCTTTTCCACTCTCTATTTTCCTTTGAATCTGAAATCTCTATGCTAAATGCGTTGATAATATAGTATTCTGATTAAAGTTGCATACTTTAGTATTATATTGCCCAGATCCACATCTGATTTCATCACATTTCATGTAAAAGCCCCGATTTGGCTTGGTTTTGCATGAACACTCAAGATGAGTGTGGATCCCTCATATCCACACCCTCTTGAAGCGTTCATTATTGATAAACATGCTCTCTGAGATTTGTTTGTGAAGTAACTTAACCATTTTGGTGCCTTGTTACCTCTGTAAATCTCAGCTGTTTAGGCTTCTGCAAAATGGCTTGTTATGTCACGCGACATAGGCAGCCTATGTCACGCGACATAAGTAGCCAGTTTGCAGATTCCTCATCTTTTTCAGCTGTAATCTGATGTTTGCCTTTTCTAATGCATCAATTTGCATTTAAACTAAAACATTTTCATACAGAGCAGCATCATTTGCATTAAAAGAATATCTTTTTCACCAAAATGACATCTTTGCTTTAAAGGTGCATCCTTTGCACTCAAAAAACCCATTTTCATACATAAAATGCATCCTTTGTATCAAAAGTCATTACTTTACTTTAAAGTAGCATCCTTTGCTTTTCCGAATAATATCTCTATGCATCATTTGTATATAAAACACTAATTTTCCACATAAAAATGCATTCTTTGCATAAAAATCCTTTCTTTGCACAAAAAGCATCCCTTGCAACCAAAAGACATTCTTTACACCAAAAATGTCATCTTTTTACTAAAAGTATCATTTTTATCATGCATTCCCCCATGTCCCCATTAGTAACCTTGGAACGGACCGGTGTAAAGGTCTTATCTTTACATCGTTCCTTCCATTAAAGGTTTCATAATTTCTTTAGAAAGGGACAACCTTGAACCCTATATCTCCGATTATCACTTAAGACGAGTATGAAGCATCTATATGAGCTCGACCGTCTTAAAGTGTAGGATTGATGGGCTAAGGACCCTCCTTTTTCTAAAGAACCTCATCTTTGACTGTAAAGGGAGTCATTCTCTCGATCACGCAAGTCCTGAGGTCCAAAAATGCGGTGATCACAAGTCCAAGATGAGGACGGGATCATAATCCCGAATACATAAAATCCAAGAAATCCCGAGCGACAACCAACAAATGGTTTGTACGTCCGGAAGACAACTTGGGACATTCCCTCCCCTTTATTTTCAAACACATGCACACAAGAAAGCACGCAAGCAAGCACGATTAATGGGATCTTGGGAGACTTGCTCCGGCAAGGCACCTTGGGTGAACGACGATCCGATCTTCCCAAGGGGTAACTTAACCTCCGAACCCATAAAACCTTTTTTTCAAAGTTTTGAGGTAATCAAAATGGCGTGGCGACTCCGTTTGTTCAAATTAAACCGGATGTCTTCAAACTCGCGTGAATCCAACAAACAAAAATTTGGGCACACATTCACAGTACGGGACACGGAAAATGATTCAAAAGGTTGTTTCGAAGTAGTAAGGTGCGTATTTGATCGAAATACGAAGGTTTCACGCGAATTGAGACAGAACGGAAGCTCGGAAGGGGTGGAAACCAGTTTGGGCCGAGGGGGTGGTGATTTTTTGGGGTAAAATTCCTCTTCTTTTGGCTTTGACAGCCATTTCTATTTATAGGTGAAAAATGCAGTAGGAGTCCGGACGGACTTTGCCTGAATCCAGGGGGTTTTGTGGTATTTTGAGAATTTGAAGGACTTACTGGCAATTTCAGAAAATGTGCACAGGGAGTCCGGCCGGACTTGGCTTGCAAATCAGGGGTATTTTGGTCTTTTGGCCTTGATTTGTGATTGAAGAGTGACTAGAGGGAGGTGGCATGGCTGCCACGTGCCCTCTGAGTCACCAGCCTTATGGGAGTTCGTTCCCCGGTCCCGGTTTTGTCCGTTTTTTAAAATAACATTCCAGAAAATGTCCGAAATGCCCCCGGAAAGTGCCGGAAAATGCGTTTTTCAGGGAAAGCCATACTTTTACGTGAGATGACACGTGTTAAGTACGGTTCGACGTCGGGATGCACGGGGCAGTCTCGGGACGTCTCGTTGGCACAGCAACGGGGAGTTTAACGAGTTCCGGTTAACCTGGAGCGGGCCAGTTAACGGATTTCGGTTAACTTTCTGACGGATTTGGACGATCCGGATTTGGGTACTTACACCTTCCATGAGTTATTGAGGCTATTGGACAAAATTCATTGAAGGTCTGAGAGCTGCCCCCAATATCGAAATCCAGGATTCTAGGGCGTACAGGGGAGATGGCATCCACTCTTTTGGTAAGTAATTCTTGCTCCCTTTGCATCTTCACCAAGGTTTCGATTATCAAGGAGGTATTATTATATTGGCGATCCAGCTGATTCTTTATCTGAATGAGCATACTCTTGATCTCGGAATCAGATGTTGGAGGTGAATGCTTCTTGCCACTTTCCACAGGCGGCGGTGGCGGCAATGATTCATGGCCTCCAGTTTTCGACTTGACGATGCTGAGACTCCTGGTCGAGATGTTCATGCTGCTACTGGTAACAACAATTTTTCCGGCGGCGGAGGTCATAGGTTGGGTAGACATGATGGATATATGAGGATTTTAAACCGATTAAAAAACCAAAGGCCCCTTGGTGGGCGCCAAATTGTTTTGGTGAAAAAACAATGAATCAAAATAACGATCAATATGTAAGATTAAAAAGGCACAATGGAGTAAAATCGGTATAAATGTAAAGAAAGATTGACACGGCAATGTAACGAGGAAAGCCCTTGAGACAAAAATCTCGCTGGAATAAAACCTCGGGAGGTGTTAATGAGCACCTACCTTCTCGAACAATAGTATTGATTTATTGGATTACAAGAGATGGTGGAGCTATAGCGGAGTCCAAGAGTATGCGTGAATAGTGTGTGTTTGTGTTCCGGCTCATAGTCCTTTTATAAGAAAATTATACCTAAGATAACAAATAAAACAAACTCTCCTCAAATCTCGGAATGCATATCTCTGATTCTTGACTCGGTCTTATATCCGTTGAAGAGAGTCCATAACAGGCACGTTTCCACGTCTTCAGTTTTACCCTGTATAAGAGATACAATTATTGATAAATAATCAAAGTAATTTATTTACCTTAACTGCGGGGCTGAATTCGTTGACATGTTGAATATCTTCAAGACGTCGTCATACAGGAATACTCAAGATTTCACCGTGTAGAATTTTGCCCATAACAGCTACCTTCTGGTGTGGTCTTTGGAGCACGTAGCGGGCTGAGGGTCACTTCGCGAGAGACTAAGGTCGGTGGATATTGGAATCTCCCTAGGTGGGCCTCAATGGGGTTGGGGTTATACAAAGTGTGACTCGGTAGTGAAGCAATTCAATAGGAATAGTCCACGTGGTGTGAGAAAATTCTATGTGACAAAACATTTATTACATAAAATAAAAGGGAGGGAAGAACAATTAAGCACATAGAAAAAAAAAATATTATAACTTTCGAGTCACCTCTGTGACCGGTAAAACAAAAACAGAAACAAACTAAAATAGTAAGACGATGTAGGTTGTTAAACCTACAAAATACATCATCATGTCCATGCCTATTCGGAAAATCCACAGACCGGCTCTATGAATGGCCAAACTCGCTCAAATTTTGTGTGGGCTTTCAAACTCGCCGAGTTGGGCCTTCGTACCCAAATTCGCCCGGGTTGGGTCAATTTCCATAAATATATGGGATCAGGGGAACACCCCCATTCCAATAAATAACGACTACCCATGTAGAAAAGATTAGCAGAACAAGCATGTAGAAGAACTGAGTGCAAAACTCGTACGATTTTCACCAGGGAGGTCAAACTCTTGCGAATATGGCTAAATAAGCTAGACTCACCCGAACTTGACCCTTCTAGGGACATAAATTGCAGAAAAGATTAAATAGAACACCTAAAAAAAGCAATAAGTTTAACCCTCTAAATTATACGTCCCCAGCGGAGTCGCCACTGTAGATACCCCAAAAAAATGTGACAAGTATTTCCTTAGGATGTCTAATTGATTTTAATAGAGTTTTCACCTATGTTTTAAAGAAACATAAGAAAACATATGCTTAATCCATTTTAATACCATAGATTCAAAAAGAAGGGGTTCGGGGGTTAGATTACGAAACGGGAAGGTTTTACACACCCGCTCCGCCTAGCCTTAATGCCAGTCTTGCTACTTTAAATGTTCTAATCTATTTTATGTTCATGTTCTCTATTTGATTGTTTAATTTAATTATCAAAATAAGGGGGATTTAGGGGGAGTTGGAATGTTAGGGAAATAATCGTGACTAACTTCAATGAGTAATGTAGTCTTTTGATTATTTCCCTTTTAATGAGGATCACATACACAACATATTAAAAAAGAAAAGAAAACATGTTAAAAAATAAAGGAAAGACGAAATACCTAACTATGATGACTTCCAAGATTTCCTAGTAACCAAGGCTTGGTCTTGAATTCTTGAGAATCCCAAAGTTCTTTGGAGAGAGTTTTTTCAAAGGAAATGGTTTGAAGGGATGTTTTGGTGTTGAAATGCCTATAATATTGAAATTTTTAGAGTGTATTTCCAGGTCCTTTTTTTGTAATAACCCGAATATTTATTGCATTTATTTAATAATTATTATTTTCTAAATTGATTAGTTAGGTTATTTGATTAATTAATTGGGTTTATCTTTCCTAGATGGACTAGGATTATTAGGCTTAGTTTACTAATCTTGATTTACCTTTTTGGGCTTAGGGTTAGAACCCATCTATAAATATGAACCTTCCTAAACCTAGGGCCTTTTATTATTTTTTAGTTGTGAAAAGAAACTAGAGAGGAACCGATTGGAGAAAGAGAACGGGTAGTGAGAGGGGCGGCGCAAAGAAAATAGAGAAAGAGAGAGATGGCTTAGAGAAGAAGCAGAAGGAGGAAGTGCCTCCATTGTTGTGATTGAAATCTCAAAATCAAAGGTAAGCAACGCTCTTATTTCAATTTTTAAGGAAGAACACCCTAGAAAACCTTTCATTTTTGATTAAGATTAGGGTTTGGGTTTGTTTATTTTGGTATTAGACATGCTAGGGTTATGAAAAGATGAGAGTTTGGTGTGTTTTTGGTAGAGTGTCATGTGTGTATGTGAGTCGTATGTGTGTGTTGTCTGTACGGCAGGTGTTTTGGTGTGTGATGTGAGTGTGTGTGTATGTTCTGCGTGTGTGTGTGTTCTGCAGTATGTGTTTAGTGTGTGCTGTGAGTGTGTGTGTATGTTCTGCGTGTGTGTGTGTGGGATTAGGGTTGGAGTGTGTGTGAGTGTGTTAAGATTTAATGTGTGTTAGTGTGTGTTAGTGTGTGCTAGAAAAGGTGTAATTAGTGTGTGTAATTGTGAATTAGAGAGTATTATTGGGGATTGAGTATAGAAAACCCTAGGGGTATTTTAGTAAAACCTATGGGGGATTGGTTAACCTAAGAAGATGTTAAGGAAGATTAAATTATAGGTTAATAAGAAAGATTAAAGAATGTTCGGGTTAGGTAATTAGGCATTATTGTACCCTAAGAAACCTTTTTGCAATGATTGTAGATTCGTGCGCGTGAAGCATTGTTGGAAGTACTAAGCAACGCTAAGGTAAGGGATTGTATATCTTTAAGTTAATTGATTTTCGATCCGTTTCATTATTTAGGCTTCTGCATATTTCTTGGCAATGTACATTCCTTTGATACGTAAAAGCTGACCTCGCGTCAGTATTTGTTTTGACTCCCTCGTTTACCGTTATTTGCTAATCTTTTGTTATTCGTTTGCTAAATCGTTCTTTTGGTTTCGTAAATACGGAATTTTATTGTTATTGTGAAAGTTCTTATTCTGTATAAAAATGAGTTTTGATATGATATGATTTTTGTTCCATTAATGATCACTAAGTTAGACAACCTGCTTCGGCGGGGTATATTTGAAATTTGGCTTTCGGGCAAACTTAGTACACCGCTTCAAATTAGTGGTGGGGTGTTCTGGATACACTGTTTAGGACTCTGCGGAGTCATTTTGTTCCCTTTATGGGATTTTGGTTTGATAAGGTCAGTGGACCACTTATGTGTTCATGATGTCTGTGAATGATTTGATTATCTACAGCTGGTATGGGACGATTGTAGATAACTAGATCATTCGAGTCAACTTTGTTTAGCTTATCAGTCCTTTGAATTTCCTTATAATCTGTGAGTGGTTTAGTTAGTTAAAACTGGTATGGGACGGTTTTAATTAAGTAAATCATTTTAGTCAATTTGAATCGATTTCGTCATCATTTGAAACTCCAAAATATTTGTCAACTCAATTTGTGAAACCGTTGAGATTTTGAAAGACATTTGGTTTGAGAATTTGGTAAATAACTATATTCGGAATTGTGCTTTGTTATGTCTTCAATTTTTATTTAAAATTTGTATCGTTTGATATCCCTTCAGGTCAACTCCTCCTTAGTAACCGGAGGGGTTGTATATGAACTTACTTGGCATTGTTCACTCAACCTTTCATCTTCTTTTCTTCCAGATTTCATATAGGAAGAATGTGAAACGGTTCGGGATCACTTCATAAGGAGTTCAAGGATCGTTTTAGTTTATTTTCATTTTAGACTCTTTAGTCAGTTGTTTCAGTTATTTGAGAGTTTGTAAGACTTTAAGGATTTTGTTGAGCTAGTGGATTGTACTAGCCGTTGAAATTGTTACCGTTATCCGCATTTAAGTTATTTCAAATTGTGGTTAGTGTTTGAATTATGGTTCTAGTAGCCGTTGGAGTTTATTTTATTATCAATTAAGTATTATTATTGTTGTGGAAATTTGGGGTCGTTACAGTTGGTATCAGAGCTTTGGTTTTATATCTTTGGGAGCTTAGAATGTGTAATGATAAGTTTGATTTGAGCCTTAGGTTTGACCTCAATGTCATTCTTGCAGGGCCGGCCCTGTGATATTCGGGGCCCTATGCCGATAACTTTGGATGGGGCCTTCACTGTTCTGATAGCAAAAATCAGCAGGATTGCACGACATCTTATGGATTAAGTGAAGTGTTGCAGAGATTTTTCGGAATTCAAGGGATTTATGTATCAAATACCCAAACATCTTTATTTTTCAGCATAAACTCAAATAAATTGGCTTATACATGCAACTTGGACAACTAACTTGACACAACAGAGCAGATGGTCAGTTGCTGAGTACTGATTTTTGCAATTTAAGAACATTATATAGGTGGGTTTTTTTTATATATTTTGAGGGGGGTTTTGGGTATTTTTTCAGGGGGTTTAATTAATTTTTTTTTACAATGAGGCCCCTCACTTCCGGTATATTACCACTAAGCCCCTAAATTTTGAGGCCCCAAAAAATTGACAAATTTAGGGGGCCTGAGGCCCAGGCCTCACCTGCCTTTACTAAGGGCCGGCCCTGCATTCTTGGAATGGTTGGTGTAGTTGGATATGATAAGATTGGTTGCTTCATTGGAGTATGAAAGTTTAGAGGACTAAACTTCTTTTAAGGGGGTAAGAATGTAATAACCCGAATATTTATTGCATTTATTTAGTAATTATTATTTTCTAAATTGATTGGTTAGGTTATTTGATTAATTAATTGGGTTTATCTTTCCTAGATGGACTAGGATTATTGGGCTTAGTTTACTAATCTTGATTTACCTTTTTGGGCCTAGGGTTAGAACCCATCTATAAATATAAACCTTCCTAAACCTAGGGCCTTTTATTATTTTTAGTTGTGAAAAGAAAATAGAGAGGAACCGATTGGAGAGAGAGAACGGGCAGTGAGAGGGGCGGCGCAAAGAAAATAGAGAAAGAGAAAGACGGCTTAGAGAAGAAGCAGAAGGAGGAAGTGCCTCCATTGTTGTGATTGAAAGCTCAAAATCAAAGGTAAGCAACGCTCTTGTTTCAATTTCTAAGGAAGAACACCCTAGAAAACCTTTCATTTTTTATTAAGATTAGGGTTTGGGTTTGTTTATTTTGGTATTAGACATGCTAGGGTTATGAAAAGATGAGAGTTTGGTGTGTTTTTGGTAGAGTGTCGTGTGTGTATGTGAGTCGTGTGTGTGTGTTGTCTGTGCGGCAGGTGTTTTGGTGTGTGCTATGAGTGTGTGTGTGTGTTCTACATGTGTGTGTGTTCTGCAGTGTGTGTTTAGTGTGTGTTGTGAGTATGTGTGTATGTTCTGCGTGTGTGGGGGGGGATTAGGGTTGGAGTGTGTGTGAGTGTGTTAAGATTTAATGTGTGTTAGTGTGTGCTGGAAAAGGTGTAATTAGTGTGTGTAATTGTGAATTAGAGAGTATTATTGGGGATTGAGTATAGAAAACCCTAGGGGTATTTTAGTAAAACCTATGGGGGATTGGTTAGCCTAAGAAGATGTTAAGGAAGATTAAATTATAGTTTAATAAGAAAGATTAAAGAATGTTCGGGTTAGGTAATTAGGCATTATTATACCCTAAGAAACCTTTTTGCAATGATTGTAGATTCGTGCGCATGAAGCATTGTTGGAAGTACTAAGCAACGCTAAGGTAAGGGATTGTACATCTTTAAGTTAATTGATTTTCGATCCGTTTCATTATTTAGGCTTCCGCATAATTCTTGGCAATGTACGTTCCTTTGATACGTAAAAGCTGACCTCGCGTCAGTATTTGTTTTGACTCCCTCGTTTATCGTTATTTGCTAATCTTTTGTTATTCGTTTTCTAAATCGTTCTTTTGGTTTCGTAAATACGGAATTTTATTGTTATTGTGAAAGTTTGTATTCTGTATAAAAATGAGTTTTGATATGATATGATTTTTGTTCCATTAATGATCGCTAAGTTAGACAACCTGCTTCGGCGGGGTATATTTGAAATTTGGCTTTCGGGCAAACTTAGTACACCGCTTCAAATTAGTGGTGGGGTGTTCCGGATACACTGTTTAGGACTCTGCAGAGTCATTTTGTTCCCTTTATGGGATTTTGGTTTGATAAGGTCAGTGGACAACTTATGTGATCATGATGTCTGTGAATGATTTGATTATCCACAGCTGGTATGGGACGGTTGTAGATAACTAGATCATTCGAGTCAACTTTGTTCAGCTTATCAGTCCTTTGAATTTCCTTATAATCTGTGATTGGTTTAGTTAGTTAAAACTGGTATGGGACGGTTTTAATTAAGTAAATCATTCGAGTCAATTTGAATCGATTTCGTTATCATTTGAAACTCCAAAATATTTGTCAACTCAATTTGTGAAACCGTTGAGATTTTGAAAGACATTTGGTTTGAGAATTTGGTAAATAACTATATTCGGAATTGTGCTTTGTTATGTCTTCAATTTTTATTTAAAATTTGTATCGTTTGATATCCCTTCAGGTCAACTCCTCCTTAGTAATCGGAGGGGTTGTATATGAACTTACTGGGCATTGTTCACTCAACCTTTCATCTTCTTTTCTTCCAGATTTCATATAGGAAGAATGTGAAACTGTAACGACCCCGAATTTCCATAATTTCCATAATTCCATAAACATAAATAAATACCCAAAAATACGGGTCCACAATGGTAACTTAAGTCAAACCATTACATAAGTGCGGAAAGATCAGATGTAACGGCTAAGTACAGTAACTAGTACTAATAACAGTTCTGAAATTCGGAATCATTAAATAATTCATTTATTCTACTTAATTTCTCCGCCTCTTTCTGATGACGGTTCTCCTCCTTTCTATTCCGATCCTGAGGGAAAAAGAAAATGAAGGAATGAGCGAACAATGCCCAGTAAGTTCATACGTGGTCTCATCGATACAATGAGGAGACGACTAGAAAGAACGCATCCGAAAATTATATTCAAGGATAGGTTATAAACAACAATTATGTGTATATTTCATAGCAAAGAAAGTGTGGCAACTACAACTTCGTTATGCTTTCAGACTTCCGTCAATTCCATGGGTCATACCCTACATTGAGTAATTCCCAAAACAACGAACACCTACATTGATGTCGTGTTTTCATAATACATGCTTTTCTCATTAAGCATAGTTTCATAACTAGTAAATTATAATGCATACTAGTTATTACATGGGTTATACCCTACATTGAGTATTCCCATAATTTTTTTCATAATACATGCTTTTCTCATTAAGCATAATTTCATAACTAGTAAATTATAATGCATACTAGTTATTACATACAGTGCATTCCAAGGTACAAGAACACACATAGCAATTTCAATATTTGCGAGATATTCCATGAACAAGAACATATCACGTAATAAGGAATTTTCAATGACGATACATTTCATCGTAGTATTTTAAAAATTACTATCGGCCCACGAGATAGCATTCACGTTTTGAAAAGACTCAATGGAGTTTCCAAATGAATTGATATACAAGAGTACTTAGGATCGTAATTCCTTACCTTAGCTTTGCTTCCTTGCTTAGCAACGCCCTTTACGCGAAATCTACAATCACGTAATAGCATATTTTAGGCACAAGTAACCTTTTATTACTTCTTATGCACCTATACTTCCTTTTCTTAGTTAACCTATGAGTTATTCTTAAACTCACCTTAATTGGTTAACTAACCTTCTATTTTTAGAAGCTTTCCTAATTTAGCAGTTTCTTAACTTAGAAACTTTCTATTTCGAAATTCTAACACTTTGGAACCTAAGTCTTTTAGTATTCTTAAAGTGTTATTCTTCTTCTTTTCCTTTGATATATTTCCCTTTAAAGTCTTTGGACTTCCCCTAAATTCCTAAAGGTTCCTTTAGGTTTTCTTAATTTCAACAAAGTCCTTTAACTTTTCAATTTTTTACGAAATAGTCCCTCAACTTTTGAAAATTACAAAATAGTCCCTCAACTTTTGAAAATTACAAAATAGTCCCTCAACTTTTGAAAATTTACAAAACAGTCCCTCAACTTTTGGAAAATTACAAAACAGTCCCTCAACTTTTGGAAAATTACAAAACAGTCCCTCAACTTTTGGAAACTTACAAAACAGTCCCTCAACTTTTGAAAAATTACTGAACAGTCCCTCAACTTTTCAGTAATTGCAAAACAGTCCTTCAGATTTTTAAAATCACAGAACAGTCCCTCAGAACTTTTGAACTTTTCTGTTCAGTCCTGAAATTAACTGTTCAGTTAGTAACTTAACTGAAAAATCCTTTCAGCTTTGAAAACTCTGCAGTTTAGTCCCTTTTCCGTTTAAAAACTAACTGCTTTTATATAAACTAACAAAAATGCTAACACTTAAGTGGAGAACACCCAAATCAAGCCAAGAACACTTCGGCCGACTCCCAGGTTGTTCAAAAAAATTGTTTTGTTCCTCTTTTAATTTTTTTAAGCATTAAACAATTATTTAATTTCTATATTCTTTAATAAAAACCCCTTTAATCATATTAATTGTGTTTGATTCAATTTCAAATCAATATGAACTAGGGTTAGGGTTATTTCATTATAACCTACAATTCCCCAATAATCATATCCTTAATTTATTACATAAACCCTAGGATTAATCATTAGAAATTCAATAATGGCTAAACCTAGAATTTAATGATTTTAAACTTTGAAAAATCATAACTAATTCAATTTAAATCGGAATTGAATGAAACAAAAACTAGATTGTAGGTTATTATCTTACCTTGATTTTTGATGAAGGAACAATGGCCAAAGGAAGAACAAAAACGGCTGTACTCCTCCCCCAAGCAAACCGGCCGCCGCCCCCTTCCCTTCTAGGTTTAGGTTTTTTTGATTTTTTTCTTTTTTCTTGCTAAATGAGAGATTGTGAGGAAAATTAATAATGAGGTTTTATTTTTATACCCTAAGCCCAACTTAGCCCAACTTAGCCCACTTCCCTTTGACTCCCTAAGCCCAACTTAGCCCACTTAATTTAATTAATTAAATTGGTCCATTTAATTAATCCAAGTCCAATTCAATTAAGGAGTATTATTTTATTATTATCATAATTAAAATAATACTAAAAAAAATTTAAAATTTTTCGGGTCTTTACATTCTTACCCCCTTAAAAGAGTTTGGTCCTCCAAACTAAACGTACCTTAATTTTTGAAGAGATCGGGATACATTTCCCTCATTTCGTTTTCGAGCTCCCATGTCGCCTCACGTTCTGAGTGGTTGCTCCATTGTACCTTCACGTACGGTATGACTGCGCACTTCGCCATTCGCCAGTCCTTCCGGTCCACAATCTTAATTGGTTTCTCGTTATAACTCAAATCCGTCCGAAGCCTTAGCTGCTTATATTCAATTACATGACTCGCATCTGCCATATACTTCCTTAACATGGATACGTGGAATACATTGTGTACCCCAGCAAGTACAGGTGGTAAGGCTAATCGATATGCCACTTTTCCTACCTTATCCAAGATCTCAAATGGTCCTACGTACCTTGGACTCAACTTTCCTTTTATACCAAACCTCATGACACCCTTGGTTGGTGAAATCTTCAAAAATACATGATCTCCCACTTGAAATTCTAGGTCACGTCGTCGGTTGTCTGCGTAAGATTTCTGCCTACTTTGTGCAGTCCCTAATCATTTCGAATATGTTGTACCATAATTTGCAGCAAGTGAGCCGACTTCATAAGTCTTTCCACTATGACCCAAATCTCGTTATGACCTTTCAACAACTTCGGTAATCCAACCACTAAGTCCATTGCTATATTCTCCCATTTCCATTGACAATGAAAGATACTCTTCCAAATAACAAGTAGTGGTACTTCTACCATTAACCTATAGAGATTTTATACACATATGTCTGTCAATTCTAAGTATTGGTGCACCTTTCATCTAGGTGACTACGATATACCCTTTTCAGGCGATCGTTGAATAAGGTTCCCTGTGCTTTTATCAAAGCGCTCCCTTATCCGGATGCATCATGATAATCACATCTATAGAATTTTGGTAATTTCAATTCGTCTAAACCAATTCATTCAACATTAAGGTCATTTCAATTCGTCCAAACCAATTCATTCAACATTAAGGTCATTTCAATCTGTCTAGACCAATTCATTTAATATTAAGGTCATTTCAATTCGTCTAAACCAATTCATTCAACATTACGGTCATTTCAATCTGTCTAGACCAATTCATTCAATATTACGGTCATTTCAATCTGTCTAGACCAATTCATTTAATATTAAGGTCATTTCAATCTGTCTAGACCAATTCATTTAATATTAAGGTCATTTCAATCTGTCTAGACCAATTTATACAAAGTCCTCATCAAATGGACATAATAATAGTATATGTAGTGTTCAAGGTACGAGAACACACAAAAAAAAAATCAATTCCAATCATCACAGATACTCATTAATCTCCTATACATCTTTGTATTCATGGTATGAACAGAAAATTTCGAATAGTGTGATTCTTGTAAGATCTCTCGCTTTTTTTTTTTTTGTCTCGGTTGTCTGGTACCCAACTTCCCGACTTATACCTTAAGATCCCATCTTCGCCCATACGAAGATCTTTGCCTTGTCCTTTGCCCATGAGGACATCCCTTTCCTCATCCAATCCTTGTGCTTCCTTAACTCTCTCCAAAAATGTAGGTTGAACAATTAACTGAGCTAGATACCCTTTAACTCGCACCTCTATGCTTGAAATTTCCATGCTTTCCCATGAACTGATCCCCTTAGAAACTAGCATCGCTAGACTTCCATGATTCTTCCTACTTAATGCATCAGCCACCTTTTTGCCTTTCCAGGGTGGTACAAAATGGTACAATCATAATCTTTAAGTCATTCTAACCATCTTCTTTGCCTCATATTAAGTTCCTTTTGGGTGGAGATATACTTAAGACTCTTATGATCTATATAAATCTGACAAGTCGTTCCGTACAAGTAATGTCTCCAAATCTTTAATGCAACACCACTGCCGCTAACCAAAATCATGAGTCGGGTAATTCTTCTCACGGTTTTTTTTTTTTTCAATTTCCTTGACGCGTAGGCTATAACCTTATTATTTTGCATCAATACGCATCCTAATCCATTAAGTGAAGTATCACTATAGATTACAAATCCGTCTGATCCAGAGGGTAACGGAAGAACTGGTGCAGAGACTAATCTTTGATTCAGTTCCTGAAAATTCTTTTCACATTCTTCTGACCAAACTAACCTTGTTCCTTTCTGCGTTAATCTAATTAACGGTCCTGGCAACTTAGAGAATCCTTCAATGAATCTCCTATAGTAACTAGCCAATTCCAAGAAGTTTCTTATCTCACTAACTGTGGTTGGTCTTTCCCAATTCACTATAGCTTCTAGTTTTGTTGGATCCACTGCAACTTCATCCTTAGATATCACATGTCCTAAGAATGCCACTTCCTCTAGCCAAAATTCATAATTCTTGAATATGGCATACAATTGTTGTTCTTTCAGAATTTGCCGCACTAACCTCACGTGCTCTTTATGCTCCCCCTTAGTCTCTGAATATACCAAACACATCATCAATGGATACAATCACACATTTATCCAATAGTTCTTGTAATTGTTCCTTCAGTTCTTTAAGTTAAGTCAGCGCTATTCTGACGGTGCCTTAGATATTGGTGCGGTTTCTGGTGCCAAATCTATAGAGAATTCCACTTCTCTTTAAGCGTATTCCAGGCAATTATTCTGGGAACAAATCCTTGAAATCTCTGATCACTGAAAGAGGTTCTATACGCACTTCTTTCTTATCCCTCTCACTAATATTGGCTAAAAACTTTCACATACTTTTCTTAACATTATTCGGGCTTTCATCTCCGAAATAAAGTTCACTTGGGGTCTAGGATTCGATTCTTGGTCATAAAACTCTTCTCCAGATGGTAATCTGAAATACACTTCCTTCTTAAAGCCATTTTTCTTGGCATGGTAAGCAACTAGCCAATCTATCCCCAAAGATAATATCAAATTCATTCATTCCTAACTCGATAAGGTCAACCTCGAGTTCTCTTTCTCCTATTTTCAAAGGGAAACACTTATATGCATATGAAATAGGAATTGACTCTCTCGTCGGAGAATCTATGACCAGAGGTAATCCTAACGCCTCAGGTTCCAAGTTCATTTTCTTTGCCTAATAAGCACTAATAATTTAATGCGTAGCACCAGAATCAAACAATGCATACCCATCACTAGAATAGAGTTGAATTGTATCTTCAACAAAATCATTTGTGGCTCTTGTGTCCTTGACAATCATGGTAACACTCGTCCACAACCACTACCGGTTCTTTTATCATCTTTTCTCCTTGAGCAATTTCAGCTTCCCTTGGTTCTTGGTACTTCCACTGCGAATGTCTCATCTTGTCACCATTGTAACATTTCTTTTCCTTATACCAGCATTCATCAGTCTTGTGCTCCCCTCGCACACTTGGCATTTTCCAATAGTTCCTCACCCTTGGGCATCAATTTTGTTCCCCTTCTTGCGGTTATCGAAATTCTTATTCTGGTACTTACTTGCAGTACCTCCTTTCCACGGTTCTTATCCGTAGCTTTCCTTTTGTTACCGGTCTCATCTTGGTCCCAGCTTCCAGTTTCCAGTTTCCAGTTTCCAGTGACACTTTTCGGTCCACTAGCTTCTTTAATAAGTAATAATATCTATAATATTGAGTTTAACAAACTCACTACATATATATACGTAGCCGTCTTGCTAGTTAATACTTTACGATTCCGTCTCAAAAGACTAACTTCAATTTTATATTTCCGTCTCAACAGACTATAATTAAATTTTGTTTTCGTCTCAACAGACTAGATTTTAACTTTTGAAGACTTTCCGTTTCTAAAACACTTTAATAGTTCTTTTTTTGTTAACCTCTGAGTTATTCTTGACTCCTTGGTTTGGTTAACTAGGCTTTCTATTTTAGGTAACTTTCCTAAAATAGTAACTTCCATTCTTTCTATTTTAGGTACTTTCCTAAAATAGTAATCTCTATACTTTCTATTTTAGGCACTCTCCTAAAATAGTAATTTATATACTTTCTATTTTAGGTACGTTCCTAAAATAGTAGCTTTCTAAATTTAGTAACTTCCTAAATTTAGCAACCTTCCCCCCTTTGGGACATTATAGTTAGGGAAAATATGACTTCTTATAGGTTTGTTTGTTACTTGGATAATTTCCTCATTGAGTCCGTCTCAAAAGATTTTAACTTTTTCCTTTTAATCGTCGTTTCATTAGATCCTTGGTCGTTTCAATAGACCATTTATCAAATACCGGTCGTTTCACCAGACCTAAACTTAATTACACTCGACCGTTTCAATAGGCCGTTCATCTTTTCACATCGGTCGTTTCAGCAGACCAATCATTGTTCTCACTTGGCCATTTCAATCAGCCAATTACTTTTCACACATGGTCTTTTCACTCGACCAACTTTCTCGTTCTAGGTTAGCACACACGCTTAACACTTAAGAACAAAATACAAACAATTCCTCAAAATAAACTCCAATATTATTATTGCATTAAACTCTTTAAATTCCACACAATATCTGGAGTTCGTTTAGAACTAACTACTCATTTTCTCTACTCATAAATAACTCAACGTCCCACTTTTCAATCGTGAAACAACACCTTCCTAGGTCTTCCCCTAGGTCTTTCACTAGGTTCCTTTTGGTGTCTTTTTAGAACCTCTTGGTCTTCCTCTAGACCTTCTTACTGTCTCTAACTCTTAATCATCATCTTCAATTACAATTGGAGTAGCTTCACTACTCCCAATTTCTTCAGCTTATATCTCAAGTATCTCACCTTAGAAACCTCATTCTTTATTACCTCGATAACTGCCTCGTCTTTTTCTATAGGTACCTTTGACTCTCCTAGGTCATATTACCAGCCAAAACTCAAAGAATATCTCCTGATCATCTCCTAGAATCAAGACAGATCATCATTAGTATATCTTCAATACATAATATTTATATACTTAAAGTAAATATGCTTTAATCTTCCAAAGCAACGAGTAAGTTATTCCTTTAACCTTTCCACTTAGTTTTCCTAACTTTATAATTTTCAAACCTAGAACCATTTCTTAATTCTGGGTTTCATTCCTCAAAAGTCAATTCTATTACTCCAAGGTACTTAGATCTAATACTTCCCATGAGACCTAAAACCGGAGCTCTGATACCAACTGTAACGACCCCGAATTTCCATAATTTCCATAATTCCATAAACATAAATAAATACCCAAAAATACGGGTCCACAATGGTAACTTAAGTCAAACCATTACATAAGTGCGGAAAGATCAGATGTAACGGCTAAGTACAGTAACTAGTACTAATAACAGTTCTGAAATTCGGAATCATTAAATAATTCATTTATTCTACTTAATTTCTCCGCCTCTTTCTGATGACGGTTCTCCTCCTTTCTATTCCGATCCTGAGGGAAAAAGAAAATGAAGGAATGAGCGAACAATGCCCAGTAAGTTCATACGTGGTCTCATCGATACAATGAGGAGACGACTAGAAAGAACGCATCCGAAAATTATATTCAAGGATAGGTTATAAACAACAATTATGTGTATATTTCATAGCAAAGAAAGTGTGGCAACTACAACTTCGTTATGCTTTCAGACTTCCGTCAATTCCATGGGTCATACCCTACATTGAGTAATTCCCAAAACAACGAACACCTACATTGATGTCGTGTTTTCATAATACATGCTTTTCTCATTAAGCATAGTTTCATAACTAGTAAATTATAATGCATACTAGTTATTACATGGGTTATACCCTACATTGAGTATTCCCATAATTTTTTTCATAATACATGCTTTTCTCATTAAGCATAATTTCATAACTAGTAAATTATAATGCATACTAGTTATTACATACAGTGCATTCCAAGGTACAAGAACACACATAGCAATTTCAATATTTGCAGATATTCCATGAACAAGAACATATCACAGAATAAGGAATTTTCAATGACGATACATTTCATCAGAGTATTTTAAAAATTACTATCAGCCACAGATAGCATTCACGTTTTGAAAAGACTCAATGGAGTTTCCAAACGAATTGATATACAAGAGTACTTAGGATCGTAATTCCTTACCTTAGCTTTGCTTCCTTGCTTAGCAACGCCCTTTACGCGAAATCTACAATCACGTAATAGCATATTTTAGGCACAAGTAACCTTTTATTACTTCTTATGCACCTATACTTCCTTTTCTTAGTTAACCTATGAGTTATTCTTAAACTCACCTTAATTGGTTAACTAACCTTCTATTTTTAGAAGCTTTCCTAATTTAGCAGTTTCTTAACTTAGAAACTTTCTATTTCGAAATTCTAACACTTTGGAACCTAAGTCTTTTAGTATTCTTAAAGTGTTATTCTTCTTCTTTTCCTTTGATATATTTCCCTTTAAAGTCTTTGGACTTCCCCTAAATTCCTAAAGGTTCCTTTAGGTTTTCTTAATTTCAACAAAGTCCTTTAACTTTTCAATTTTTTACGAAATAGTCCCTCAACTTTTGAAAATTACAAAATAGTCCCTCAACTTTTGAAAATTACAAAATAGTCCCTCAACTTTTGAAAATTTACAAAACAGTCCCTCAACTTTTGGAAAATTACAAAACAGTCCCTCAACTTTTGGAAAATTACAAAACAGTCCCTCAACTTTTGGAAAATTACAAAACAGTCCCTCAACTTTTGAAAAATTACAAAACAGTCCCTCAACTTTTCAGTAATTGCAAAACAGTCCTTCAGATTTTCAAAATCACAGAACAATCCCTCGAGAACTTTTGAACTTTTCTCGTTCAGTCCTGAAATTAACTGTTCAGTTAGTAACTTAACCGAAAAATCCTTTCACTTTGAAAACTCTGCGGTTTAGTCCCTTTTCCGTTTAAAAACTAATCGCTTTTATATAAACTAACAAAAATGCTAACACTTAAGTGGAGAACACCCAAATCAAGCCAAGAACACTTCGCCGACTCCGGGTTGTTCAAAAAATTGTTTTGTTCCTCTTTTAATTTTTTTAAGCATTAAACAATTATTTAATTTCTATATTCTTTAATAAAAACCCCTTTAATCATATTAATTGTGTTTGATTCAATTTCAAATCAATATGAACTAGGGTTAGGGTTATTTCATTATAACCTACAATTCCCCAATAATCATATCCTTAATTTATTACATAAACCCTAGGATTAATCATTAGAAATTCAATAATGGCTAAACCTAGAATTTAATGATTTTAAACTTTGAAAAATCATAACTAATTCAATTTAAATCGGAATTGAATGAAACAAAAACTAGATTGTAGGTTATTATCTTACCTTGATTTTTGATGAAGGAACAATGGCCAAAGGAAGAACAAAAACGGCTGTACTCCTCCCCCAAGCAAACCGGCCGCCGCCCCCTTCCCTTCTAGGTTTAGGTTTTTTTGATTTTTTTCTTTTTTCTTGCTAAATGAGAGATTGTGAGGAAAATTAATAATGAGGTTTTATTTTTATACCCTAGGCTTTCACCTCCTTGGGCCCCTTTGACTCCCTAAGCCCAACTTAGCCCACTTAATTTAATTAATTAAATTGGTCCATTTAATTAATCCAAGTCCAATTCAATTAAGGAGTATTATTTTATTATTATCATAATTAAAATAATACTAAAAAAAAATTAAAATTTTTCGGGTCTTTACAGAAACGGTTCGGGATCACTTCATAAGGAGTTCAAGGATCGTTTTAGTTTATTTTCATTTTAGACTCTTTAGTCAGTTGTTTCAGTTATTTGAGAGTTTGTAAGACTTTAAGGATTTTGTTGAGCTAGTGGATTGTACTAGCCGTTGAAATTGTTACCGTTATCCGCATTTAAGTTATTTCAAATTGTGGTTAATGTTTGAATTATGGTTCTAGTAGCCGTTGGAGTTTATTTTATTATCAATTAAGTTTTATTATTGTTGTGGAAATTTGGGGTCGTTACAGTTGGTATCAGAGCTTTGGTTTTAGATCTTTGGGAGCTTAGAATGTGTAAGGATAAGTTTGATTTGAGCCTTAGGTTTGACCTCAATGTCATTCTTGCAGGGCCGGCCCTGTGATATTCGGGGCCCTATGCCGATAATTTTGGATGGGGCCTTCACTGTTCTGATAGCAAAAATCAGCAGGATTGCACGACATCTTATGGATTAAGTGAAGTGCTGCAGATATTTTTCGGAATTCAAGGGATTTATGTATCAAATACCCAAACATCTTTATTTTTCAGCATAAACTCAAATAAATTGGCTTATACATGCAACTTGGACAACTAACTTGACACAACAGAGCAGATGGTCAGTTGCTGAGTACTGATTTTTGCAATTTAAGAACATTATATAGGTGGGTTTTTTTATATAGTTTGAGGGGGGTTTTGGGTATTTTTTCAGGGGGTTTAATTAATTTTTTTTTACAATGAGGCCCCTCACTTCCGGTATATTACCACTAAGCCCCTAAATTTTGAGGCCCCAAAAAATTGACAAATTTAGGGGGCCTGAGGCCCAGGCCTCACCTGCCTTTACTAAGGGTCGGCCCTGCATTCTTGGAATGGTTGGTGTAGTTGGATATGATAAGATTGGTTGCTTCATCGGAGTATGAAAGTTTAGAGGACTAAACTTCTTTTAAGGGGGTAAGAATGTAATAACCCGAATATTTATTGCATTTATTTAGTAATTATTATTTTCTAAATTGATTGGTTAGGTTATTTGATTAATTAATTGGGTTTATCTTTCCTAGATGGACTAGGATTATTGGGCTTAGTTTACTAATCTTGATTTACCTTTTTGGGCTTAGGGTTAGAACCCATCTATAAATATAAACCTTCCTAAACCTAGGGCCTTTTATTATTTTTAGTTGTGAAAAGAAAATAGAGAGGAACCAATTGGAGAGAGAGAACGGGCAGTGAGAGGGGCGGCGCAAAGAAAATAGAGAAAGAGAAAGACGGCTTAGAGAAGAAGCAGAAGGAGGAAGTGTCTCCATTGTTGTGATTGAAAGCTCAAAATCAAAGGTAAGCAACGCTCTTGTTTCAATTTCTAAGGAAGAACACCCTAGAAAACCTTTCATTTTTTATTAAGATTAGGGTTTGGGTTTGTTTATTTTGGTATTAGACATGCTAGGGTTATGAAAAGATGAGAGTTTGGTGTGTTTTTGGTAGAGTGTCGTGTGTGTATGTGAGTCGTGTGTGTGTGTTGTCTGTGCGGCAGGTGTTTTGGTGTGTGCTATGAGTGTGTGTGTGTGTTCTACATGTGTGTGTGTTCTGCAGTGTGTGTTGTGAGTATGTGTGTATGTTCTGCGTGTGTGTGTGGGGGATTAGGGTTGGAGTGTGTGTGAGTGTGTTAAGATTTAATGTGTGTTAGTGTGTGCTGGAAAAGGTGTAATTAGTGTGTGTAATTGTGAATTAGAGAGTATTATTGGGGATTGAGTATAGAAAACCCTAGGGGTATTTTAGTAAAACCTATGGGGGATTGGTTAGCCTAAGAAGATGTTAAGGAAGATTAAATTATAGTTTAATAAGAAAGATTAAAGAATGTTCGGGTTAGGTAATTAGGCATTATTGTACCCTAAGAAACCTTTTTGCAATGATTGTAGATTCGTGCGCATGAAGCATTGTTGGAAGTACTAAGCAACGCTAAGGTAAGGGATTGTACATCTTTAAGTTAATTGATTTTCGATCCGTTTCATTATTTAGGCTTCCGCATATTTCTTGGCAATGTACGTTCCTTTGATACGTAAAAGCTGACCTCGCGTCAGTATTTGTTTTGACTCCCTCGTTTATCGTTATTTGCTAATCTTTTGTTATTCGTTTGCTAAATCGTTCTTTTGATTTCGTAAATACGGAATTTTATTATTATTGTGAAAGTTTGTATTCTGTATAAAAATGAGTTTTGATATGATATGATTTTTGTTCCATTAATGATCACTAAGTTAGACAACCTGCTTCGGCGGGGTATATTTGAAATTTGGCTTTCGGCCAAACTTAGTGCACCGCTTCAAATTAGTGGTGGGGTGTTCCGGATACACTGTTTAGGACTCTGCAGAGTCATTTTGTTCCCTTTATGGGATTTTGGTTTGATAAGGTCAATGGACAACTTATGTGATCATGATGTCTATGAATGATTTGATTATCCACAGCTGGTATGGGACGGTTGTAGATAACTAGATCATTCGAGTCAACTTTGTTCAGCTTATCAGTCCTTTGAATTTCCTTATAATCTGTGATTGGTTTAGTTAGTTAAAACTGGTATGGGACGGTTTTAATTAAGTAAATCATTCGAGTCAATTTGAATCGATTTCGTCATCATTTGAAACTCCAAAATATTTGTCAACTCAATTTGTGAAACCGTTGAGATTTTGAAAGACATTTGGTTTGAGAATTTGGTAAATAACTATATTCGAAATTGTGCTTTGTTATGTCTTCGATTGTTATTTAAAATTTGTTTTTTTTTGATATCCCTTCAGGTCAACTCCTCCTTAGTAACCGGAGGGGTTGTATATGAACTTACTGGGCATTGTTCGTTCAACCTTTCATCTTCTTTTCTTCCAGATTTCATATAGGAAGAATGTGAAACGGTTCGGGATCACTTCGTAAGGAGTTCAAGGATCGTTTTAGTTTATTTTCATTTTAGACTCTTTAGTCAGTTGTTTCAGTTATTTGTGAGTTTGTAAGACTTTAAGGATTTTGTTGAGCTAGTGATTGTACTAGCCGTTGAAATTGTTACCGTTATCCACATTTAAGTTATTTCAAATTGTGGTTAGTGTTTGAATTATGGTTTTAGTAGCCGTTGGAGGTTATTTTATTATCAATTAAGTATTATAATTGTTGTGGAAATTTGGGGTCATTACATTTTTAGTCTCCAAAAGGGGGTTTATATAGGTAAAGGAGAAGGTTAGAAGTCAACAAAGAGGCTTCCCCCGAATCAAGCCAAGAGTGATTTCAAATGGGGTTACAAATCAGAAAAGGGGAGAAATTTGGAGAAAAATTTGTTTGCTAAAGGTGAAACTCAGGGGAGTTTCACATATGGAGTGAAACTCGCGCGAGTTTGGCAATGAACCCCAAACTCACGGGAGTCTGACTTTCAGTAAATGACAAAAAATACCCTAAAGTTATTTTTGTCATTCAGTTTATTCCAAAACTAATCGAAACAATTAGTAACTTAACCAAATATAACCAAAGTTAACTAAAACAAGAAAATAAAAGATTATGTATGCGATTAGAGTGTGAGTGGTACAAGGCGGGGTATCTACAGTATTATATTGAAAAGAGGTGCAAGTGCAAGTGCAAAAAAAAGAAATAAAAGAAAGAAAGAAAAGAAGAAAAAAATCTGAAAATACTTGCCTTCTTATGTAAAAGTTGTGATGAAAGTGACCAATGGAGGTTAAGGAATATTATAAACCCCTTGTTTATGAAAGTATGTAAATCTCAAGTTTGGAGGTTGAGACATGGGTTGACATGGATGAGTGGAAAGTTACACTCAAGTGAGAATTTATTTTGGAAAATAAGACTTCCTGGTTTCATTTTCATGACTTCGTATGTCCTTGCATTCATTTGTAGCCGTAAACCTAGCACGTGATTGTCGCAAACATTATAAGCCATAAGCCATATTTAATCCCTAAAAAGTAGTCGGGTCGACAATTGTGGTTAACATACATATGAGTGTCCTTGTGTCGAATTTCACCATATTATCATCTTTAGTTTAGAGCATGACATAAGTGTCCCTATAAACTATCTTATTTTGGTGATAACGGTCTCCCACTATTCACACATCATTCCTTTTTGTGATGGAGAATTGTGTTTTACATGTATTAATATAGTTATAATCCCATTTTCATAATAACACTCGTTGATTATGTGTGTTGCAATGACATGAGACTTGTATGGATAACATCCCCTTATGTGATAGAACATCCCAAAAACATTTTGTTTTTAATGTTTTTACTTTTTTGTTTTGGTTTGGATGACCGCCCCCAAGACAGATGATGAAATTTTTGGAACACCTTAGGGTGCGGCCGCTCCCTCTAGAAGGGTGTTACCGCCCCCTTTACACACAAACAACTTGGAAAGTCCGTTTTTAGCTAGGATTTAGGGGTTTTTTCCTATTTTTTGCACTTCCCCACCCTAGTATAAATAAAAGAACTCCAAACCATCAGGACTTGACCTGATGGCCAGAGCACTGGGACACCAACACGGAGGTCCTGGGTTCGACTCCCCCCAGGAGTTAGAGTGGATGTTTATCCCTCCCTAGTTAATATTAGGCGCTTCTGGGGTGGGGAATTTAAGGGAATTTTTAGTGAATTGATAGACTTAGTTGTGAATTGACTTAAAAAAGGCTTGCCTTGAGGTGGGCAAGCCTCAAAAAAAAAAAAAAGAACTCCAATAACTTTTAGGGATGGAATTATTCAAGTTTTTCATAGTTCTTAGTAAGGAGATCAAGGATTTCATCAATTCAATTCTAGGCTTTGATTTTCTTTAATTTTATCTTTGTTTTTGTTTTCATTACTATGAGTAGCTAAACTTTAGATTTGCAGATTAGATGTAATAAATACTTAGGGGATATTTGTTTGCTCGTAATGAATTAGTCTTAATTTGGTTTTAGGGATTCAATTATATGTTAAGATACAAATTGACTGTTAAACAATTATGGTATAATTCATTCTATTAACTTGGGTGTTTGATACATTAACCATAGCTTTGAAGATTAGATCTAATTGAGGACGTAACTGAAATAAAAAAGATCTAGGTTCAATTATTCTTGAGTGCTTAATGAATTCTTGGCATATTATCTGGATATAACCAAAAGTATAATATAAGAAGAATATGAGGATTGCAAATCGCACACTAAACCACCCTAATCCTTAGTTTAGTGAATGAACCCTTGAATGAGATCAATTCCTATAATCATTAGCATAGCATAGAGTGAAGGAATTTATGAACCAAATCAGTGAATCCCTTGTTTAATCTGAATTACTTTATTTTTTTTATTTGCTTCGTAGTATAAAACTTAATTTGCGCATTCATAGAGTAGAAATCAAAAAATAAAACCAAACCCTCTTTTATTTATTTTTTTGTTTTATAAACCAACTTGTTTTCACCAAGTTTCTGTAGATTCGACCCTTGATATTGCATATTACTACATCGGTAACCACTGTACTTGATAGGTTTTATTATAAGAGGGAGTAATCTTCCATCAATAAGTCACAAGGACCTAACATAGAGCGAGGAAACACCATAATTAGTCAATGAAAGAGACAAAGGGAGACCTTGTTTCATGGAGGGGCATTATGAGGAAAGTGGGTTCGGAGGGAGAAGACGAAGTCGGACTTTTATAGAGGGACCAAAGGAGAAATAAGGCAAGAGAAATATAACATGGAAAGTTGAAGCATTAGCTTGGCATCAACTCGCCTTATCACTTGAGCGAGGAGGCTCAGGGTTGTCAAGGGATTGGGAGACAAATTGAATGTGCGCTCGCCCGAAATTTAAAGGATTATTTCGGAGGTTTGGAAAAAAAGGAGTCGCCACGCCATGCTTAGAGGTGCACTTTGAAAAACCTTTGGAAAGAGAGTGGGTTCGGGGGTCAGGTTACGTGTTGGGAAGACCGAGAGTTCACCCAACACGCCTCGTCCGTAGACGAGTCTATCTAATCTAGACATCCAAATAATTCAAAATACGTGCAAACAATGATAATGAAACAATGTGCGATAAACATGTATTTTATTGAATGAGAGAGATCATTACAACTTGTAGACCAATTGTCCGGGAGGCCACATCCCTTTACATCAACAAGAGACTGATTACAATAACAAATAGGTCCTCTGCAAAGGGTCACATCTGTCGCGTGACATATGACTCCTTTGTCCCGATATGTCGCGTGACATATGTTCACCTTGCAGAGGCTCACAAATCAAACAGATCACCAAATCTCTAGATGTAATGAACAGAAACCAGATCTAGGAATTGAACAACATGAATATAAAACTACATACTCAAACAACTGAACAAAATGAGCTACAACTGAAATATGGTCCCTGCAGATGGTCACGACATGTCGCGTGACACAGGACTCCTCATGTCCACATGTGTCGCGTGACATATGTTTACCATCTGCAGGTACCTCACAAAACTAAGATGCAGATCTAGCAAAAACACAACAATTATATCAGAAACAGTAATAATGATACGAATTAAACACGAATCAATCAAAGGAGTGTGGATATGGGAGATCCACACTCCCTTGATGCCCAAATTGTAAATCAAAATAGATCACATCAATATCAAGCAATTGGACTCAAGTATAAGCTATTTAAACAGAGAGATTGCAGTTGCCACTTGATAATCTGAGGCAGAAGGAGCCTGATTATCAAGTGGAGAAGGAGAGAGAATAATTAGAACAAATGGATGAGAGAGAAGAGGGGGAGAGTGTTACCCTTGTAGTCCTCAACTCTTACACCAAGTTAGGTGTAGGAGCCTTCAATTCAACTTCGAGATGGAGATCTGAGCACTGGTTGAGAGCTGAATCAAGAGGCTTCAAGTGTATAGGGGAGTAGAGATGGAATTGGGTTGAAGAGAGATGAGAGATGAGGGATTTGAAGGGGAATTGGGTGGTTTTGGTATGAGAGAGAGAGAGAGAGGGAGTTTCTGGCATAATTTGGGCAGAGTGGCTTTAGGGAGGTGAAATTTGGATCCAAAACTGAGAGAGGTAGGGTCTTATTTATAGCTGCAGTCTATGGTCACTTTGTGTCGCACGACGTAACGTTACCACTTTCCATGCTCCGAGTTGTCGCGTGACACAAGGTGACAATAACCATTTTTGGCGCCAAAACTGATTCTGGAACCTTCCTAGGTAATACCCAAAAAGTCCAAAATAGTTTTATTCTCTCTAGGTCCTTTAACTCAAGCAAAGTACAAAAAAGTACTTCCTTCGCGAGAAACATATGAAGTGTTTCCGGAAGTCTCGGGGTGGACCGGAAATTTACCAAAATGCCCCTAAGTGCCATTTTATTACTTAAAATGCATCTGGAAAGGTCGCGAATTTGGATTGGCGTACTTACAGAGCCCCTCGGCAACGTCACTTATGGAAGAAGTGAGGTTGTCGATAAAATAAGACCCAATCCCAATGAGCGGCTGGGGAATGAAGCGGAGGGCTAAGAAAGTGAGCTGGGGAAAAGGATGGCTGGACCTTTTGAGAAAGGATTCCTACGTATCCCGGGGAGGGAATCAAGCCAAATCGTAGTTCGGACTATTCGGGGGGTGTCTGCTGGTGGAAGGCTGTTTTGAGGCGCCTGAACCTGGTGGAAAGACTGTTTTGAGGCGTCTGAACCTGATGGAGAGACTGTTTTGAGGCGTCTGAACCTGATGGAGAGACTGTTTTGAGGCGTCTGAACCTGATGGAGAGACTGTTTTGAGGCGTCTGAACCTGATGGAGAGACTGTTTTGAGGCGTCTGAACCTGGTGGAGAGACTGTTTTGAGGCATCTGAACCTGATGGAGAGACTGTTTTGAGGCGTCTGAACCTGATGGAGAGTGTAGCTGCCGGAGGGGTTGATGCTACTACTGCTGGGGATAGGTGTAGCTGCCAGAGGGGTTGATGCTACTACTGCTGCTGACAAGGACTCTTGCTTGCTGGGCAGCGACTCTTGTTGACGGCTGACAGTGGGGCTTATGGCTTTTGACGTGCTCTAGGAGATTCAGGAAGGCGCGGACTTTTCTGTCTCGGCTCTGCTTTGAGGGGCAATCTTGTAGATCTGCTCAGTTAACCGTTGTTCCTGCAGGGGAAAAGCGACACTTGAAACACTATAGTCTAATTATGCTAGCTTGTTAGCAAAGGTTAAACTATGTTAGTTTGTGTGCATGAGTCTGTTCATTCTGAGAGCGAGAGAAAGGTGTTCAGTTTATTATATGGAAAGGTTGGCTTTGCCGGATTTGTACATAAGTTTCTGGAATTTCCTTTCGGGGTAATTGTGTAAAGTGGTACATATGGTGGGGGAAGGTCCTCTCCCATGCAGTAACATATGGGTACAAGGTGTATTGCAGCGACGGCGAGTCAAAGGATGTCACAGAAACCACTTGCAGGACCTTGGTGCTTCCTGATGCATACCAAGTATGTCGCCCGACACTATGTGTCTGTCTGTCAGGATCTGTCGCACGACTAGACGAGGCTTACAACAGGGTCTATTTAAAATCAGTTTCGGCCCCAAATCTGCAGGTCATTGCTTTTTCAACAAAAAGGGGCAATAGCAGTCTCAGCTTGAAAAACAGGCGACTTTTGCAACAAATGTTGGAACTTTCAATCATCATGGAGCACTATAACGAGGAAATAGCTTCTTGGGAACATCAATTTCGCCAATACTTTATCGGAGTTTCACAATTTCACCAAAAGCATCATGGGAAAATCATTGACAAGCGATATGGTATGCCGTGCCTCTGGCCTCTGAAGAACTGGAGAGTAGATTGGGACTTGCTCTGAGCAGCTTCGCAATTTTGGGACTCGGAAAGGCATGTGTTTACTTTCTCATACAATGATCTGACGCCAACCATGGAGGATTTTCGGGCATTGACGGGTTTGAGTGAGGTGGCAACTGTGGCATTTCCTCGGGATAGGCGACCGGTTGTGGAGCAGTTATCAGATTTCTTGTGCCTGCCAGTAGATCAGGTGGCTCCCATGGTTCTGAACAGTGAGTTTGTAGACTTGACCCGGATGGCTCGGCTGCGATCTTCTAGCCCGGCATTGTTCGATCTCTACTTATTTGGATATGTATGTATTGTTTACCTTGTCGGCATACTACTTACGCGGTCATGTCGGAGTGCGCTCGGGTGCGGCTGGAGGATGTCGGGCGGACTTAGGGGTGACCGAGGCCTGGATCTTTCTCAAATTTGGTTCGGCCAAGGGGAGATGGACATTGTACCCCTGCTATTAGCTGAGACTTATCACGGCCTTAATAGACTAGCCGGAGGATCTGACTTCATGGGCGCGGGCAGCCCCACTCTGTTATCTTTATGGCTTTCTGAGAGACTGCGCTTGATTGGTCCATTACTGGAGGGTCAAACAGCAATGCCTTGGGTGATCAGACAATGCGGTGCGAGGGACGGCGGTGATAGTTGGCAGGTGAGATTGACACGATACGAGACTGCTGATCTGAACTTCTGGATTCCGACATGGGGACTAAAGACCATGAGAGACGTTCAGGACGGGTCGGTAGTAGCCAGACTGCCGGGGTTACATGTGTCTTCATTCTGTATCCCATCATTGGTAAGCAGGCAATATCGGTACCCTCAGCAGATTATCCGGGCTTTGAGAGAGAGACTGACAGCTGATGCTATTCCGATGATCATGACCGAGCCCCAGACTGTGCATTTATTCAGCAGATCTTTCTTGGAGGGCTTTCATCCCACACGGACGCTTCTTCGTCAGGCCAGAGGGTTTACATTCTTGACCACGGAGTATCTGATTTGGTATGAAGAGCAACGGGGTCCTGTGCAGTTGGCTATAGAGGCTCGCCGAAGGGAATACTTAGGAGCAGAATACCCATCCAGTCGGTCTTTTCGAGATGCAGAAGCCAGAGAGAATCCAGATAATGTTACCGGCAATGCTGTAGAGGATTATGAGAAACGAGAGATCCGGAGGGCTGCTCTGAGGGATGATCCAGATGTGATTGCTCGCAGAGAGGCCTTGCGACAAGAGAGGGCTGCCAGGGCTGTCTTGAGGGAGACTGGCCTAATCGAACCACCAACACGCAATATACCAGAGCTGGGGCGAGCTCAGACCGACTTATTCGACATTCCTAAACCAAAGACCTCCCGGGGACCAAGGAAGAGGAAAGACAGGGGTACGAGTTCGGGAGCGGGAACGAGCCTCTAGACGCCTTTCTGAGAGATGGAGGACTCTTTATTTTTCTTTCACTTGCTCTTTGGGAGAGATATTTATTTGAAAAGAATTTGAGTATCCCTTAATTACCTTAATGCAGACAGAACAGATGTTGAGATCTTATTATTATTATTATTATTATTATTCGCGGCAGGTTATTTGAATCAAAAGTAGGCCGTGCTTGAACTCATCAAAAAGAATATTAACTCCAAATAAACCTTTGAAAAAGCTTTAGAACTGTAGTCAAAAAACATTTTGGCAAGATGCACAATTTTGCAGCAATTTAGACCGAACCACAAGTGGTTGCCTACGTTCCCCTTTTTGTAAGAGGATTAAGGGGCTCAGGTCTCCGTAGTTCGACTCAAATAACTTTAGTGTTTAAGAAAGGGGAAGGTAGAAGGGGGACATGGTGCAACCCTGTTTTTTACCTAGACTGCCCTTTTAGGGTTTTCGGCCTAGCTGGGTATATTCTTTTAGCACCGGGCGCGTCCCTTATTTTTGCATGGACTGCCTTTTGAGAGGTTTTCAGTCTCATCTGGGACAATTTTATTGCGCCTTTATTTTCATTTCTTTTCTTTTTTTTTATTATTTACAGAGGGGAAGAGACTCAATTACACATAATACCTCCGCAACTTATCTCCGTTGACGGGGTGCAAAAAGGGGTTACCATCCAGATCCGCTAGCTGTATTGCTCCTCCGGAGAATATCTTCTTGACTAGAAACGGTCTGACCCAAACAGGTGCCCATTTACCCAACGCACTGCTCTGATTTGCAGGCTTCATCTTGAGAACCAAATCACCGACTTTGATGTCTCTGGGCTTTACCTTCTTGTCAAAAGCACGGGCCATTCTTCTCTGGTATGCCCGATTATGCTCCATGGCCTTTAATCTGCGTTCATCTAGCAGAGCCAATTCATTATATCGACTTTGGAGCCAATCAATCTCATTCACCTCATTCTCAAGCAACACTCTGAGGGATGGAATTTCTAACTCAATTGGCATGACCGCTTCCATTCCGCAGGTCAAAGCGTAAGGGGTTGCACCGGTAGCCGTTCGAATAGAAGTGTGGTAGCCCCATAATGCTAAATGCAGCTTCTCTGGCCAATCCCTTCCTCGTTCGGCCATCTTCTTAATGATCCTTTCCAAATTCTTATTAGCAGCCTCAACAGCACCATTCGTCTGAGGTCTGTAAGGCGAAGACTTGTGGCGCTTGACTCTGTATTCATTAAGCAGGCGATTAGTTTCTCCCTCGAAATGGGTTCCATTGTCGGAAATAATCTCATTTGGGACTCCGTAGCGGCAGAAGATCTGTTCCTTTATGAAGTGAGCCACTTTCTTAAATGTGAGCACTTTATAAGATGCAATTTCTACCCACTTCGTGAAGTAATCCACATCGACCAATACAAATGAGTGCCCATTGCTCCCGGATGGAGTTATCTTCCCAATGACGTCGATACCCCATGTTGCGAAGGGCCAGGGAGTTGTCATACAATAGAGGTCATGAGGAGGGATATGGTTCAAGTTGGAGAAGCCCTGGCATTTATCATAGGTCCGCACAAATTGAATACAATCGGTTTCCATAGTAATCCAGAAGTAGCCCAGCCTGATAATGCTATGCATAAGAGATCTAGCGTTCATATGAGGTCCGCAGGCACCGTTATGAACATCTTCCATTACTCTTTGGGCCTTTTCCTTGCTGATACAGAGTAGGAGAGGGCAACCTTCCCTTTTCTTCCACAATTCATTGCCGAGTATAACGTACTGAGCTGATAGCCTTTTCAGCGCTTGCAGACTCTTGGCATGAATACCTTTTAGGTCTCCTTCTTTATCAACGGGGAAAGATGCTTCACCATGCTTCAGATATTGGAAAATCTGGCTATACCACGGCTCATTGACGGTTTCGACCTCTATTTCACAGCAGTATGCAGGGTTTTCTCGCCTACTGACCCTGAATGGTTTGATCGACTTTCCTTCCGGGATTTCTACCAAAGAAGCTAGGGTGGCCAGGGCATCAGCAAATCTGTTCTAGTCTCGCGGTAGGAATTGAAATGACACTTCCTTGAACTGACCAACGAGCTCTATAATGTAAGAATGGTACTTCTGGAGACATGGGTCTGAGGTTTTCCATCTATTAGCTGCTTGGTTGATTATCAATTGTGAATCACCGAACACTTCCAATTCTTCCACATGTCGCTCAAGGGCAGCTTCTAGACCGGCTATACAAGCTTCGTATTCGGCCGCATTGTTGGTAACCGAGAAATTCAACTTGATAGCGATGGGGTATGCATATCGTTCGGGTCTACCAGTACCATCCCGATGCCATTTCCTCTTTTGTTTGCCGCCCCATCGAAGAACAACTGCCATCGATTGCCATTTTCTATAACAAGAATCCTTTCATCTGGAAACTGGAGGTCCGGTCCTCGGGGTTCTGTACTGGGGAAATCAGCTAATTGATCTGCCAGAGCTTGTCCCTTGATTGACTTCCGGATCACGTATTTGATATCAAACTCAGCCAAAAAGAAGGTCCACTTTGCCAATCTGGTGGAAATGTTGCCTCTATCACCTTGAAACAAATATCTTATTGGGTCCATCTTGGAAACCAGGTGCACTGTGTGAGATAACATATAGTGCTTCAATTTTCTGACCACCCAAACCAAAGCTGTGCATGTCTTCTCGAGGGAAGAGTAGTTCAACTCACTCCCTTGGAATTTGCGACTGACGAAATATATGGCATTCTCGATTTTAGAATCCTTCTTCTCTTGCGCTAGCATGGCTCCGATAGCTGTGTCTGTGACCGTCAGATATAGAAGTAAAGGTTTGTCTCCGTGAGGTAGGCAGAGAATAGGAGGATTAACAAGGTAAGCTTTGATTCTCTCAAAAGCTAGTTGGCATTCCTCATTCCAAACCACTTCCTGATTCTTCTTCAATAGCTTAAAGATTGGCTCACATATAGAGGTCAGCTGGTTGATGAATCTGCTGATATACTGTAAACGGCCCATGAAACCTTTCAATTCAGAGACAGTTCTGGGTGGCTTCATCTCGACAATCGCTTTGACCTTTTTGGGATCTACCTCGATGCCTCGCTCCGTGACCATGTAGCCCAAAACTTTACCCCGGATAACCCCAAAGGTACACTTAGCTGGGTTTAACCTCATAGAATGCTCTCGGAGTCTGTTGAAGAACTTCCTTAAATATGTGAAGTGTTGTCCATCCGACCCTTTCGAGTGTATAATCATATCGTCCACATACACTTCAATCTCCTTGTGGATCATGTCATGAAACAGGGTGGTGACTGCTCTCTGGTAGGTAGCCCCAGCATTTTTCAACCCAAACGGCATCACAGTGTAATAGTAAGTACCCCAAGGAGTAGTGAATGCTGTCTTGTCTTGATCTTCTTCTGCCATCTTAATCTGGTTATAGCCTGTGAAACCGTCGACAAAGGATTTGACTTCGTAGTGAGCGGTTACATCTACCAGCATGTCGATGTTCGGCAAGGGGAAGTCATCTTTGGGACTAGCCTTGTTAAGATCCCGGAAGTCTACACAAACTCGAACCTTCCCATTCGCTTTTGTCACTGTCACAATGTTGGCCAGCCAAGTCGAATATTCAATCACTTTGATAAAACCCACCCGTAAGAGTTTCTCAATCTCTTCCTTGACTTGCAGGGACCACTCGGGCTTGATCCGCCTCAATTTCTGCTTGATCGGCTTAATTTCTGGATCCAGGGGTATTCGGTGCTCTACAATGGAAGTATCCAGCCCAGGCATATCTTTGTAAGACCAAGCAAAGACGTCCGTATACTCTTTAAGCAGTTCAACCAGGACAACTCGCTCATCTCCGGAGAAGAAGCTACCAATCTGTGTTTCTTTGGGTTCTTCGGCTGTTCCCAGGTTCACTGTTGTCAATACCTCATCGGCAGCTTGGGCCCGGCTTTCCTTTTGTTTGCAAACCTGCTTTGAATTATGTTCTAAAGTTTGTTCATCTATTAGGTCTGCATTATCTTCAATTGAATCTGGCTTAATTATTTTTAAATCTTGATGATTAACTTTAGTTAAGCGTTCAATTGTTAGATTGGCAATCACGAGATACTCAGAAAGATCAATCATTTTATTCAGAGCATAGGGAAACACAGTGTTTACAACTCGAAGATGATCTTCTATCGTGAGGACATCAGATCGATCGGAAGACTCAAATTCAATCACAAGAGACTCTGGGGATTGACTCAGGACACGGGGGACAGATTTAGACTTAGAGGGACAAGGACGAGGTTTGAGCCCCAGCTTTTCGATCATAGTCTCCCTGTCTACAACTTGTCCCTGAAATGAAGTCCAGTTCTGTAGCGGCTCCTCTGCGATGGTCTTCAAACCATTCAAATCTGCCACTAGCCCCTTTTCAAACTCCAACATGGCTACCACCTCGTTATCAGAGGAAAAGTCAATCAAATCTCCGAGATCTTCAACAAGAACCAACCCTTCTGTATGCAACTTCTCTGTAGATACACCATTCTCGAATTCTGACAGCCCCTGATTCTCAAACAATTCTGCCAAATCACCATCAATATCTAAAGGATCTGCACCATGGATCTTGTGCACAACATGGTCATCCAGAGCGAGCTTCTCAAGATGGTTTACGTAATCAGGTCTCGAGAAATGATAGTTGTTCTCGTAGGTGGCGGTCACACCTGGCCTTCTAGGCAGACTGTCAAACATTTCCTTCACCGGGTTTTGGCTGCCGGCAAACTTCCGGATCATTCTCACTCTATCCTCCATTTGACTCAACTTAGGTTCGGGACAGACAAACATATCACCATCCTCTTTGACAAAATGCTGATTTAAGGACCAACTGTACAGGCACATCTCAGGCCTCTTGTACTTCTTTCCAGCTGCTGAGGTCATCTTTTCCTTAAAAGCTTCAGTCCTATCGTACATCTTATCTTCTTTCATCACAGCATACCCTAGGCCTCGTTTATTCCTCTTAGCTTCTGGCATCACAAGGTGACATGGTCCCTGCTGACGTTTTCCCAGCCCCAGACCAGGGATATAACTCATGCCTCTCATCATCTTTAACACTGGAGGGATCTTGTCGGAGGAAGTTGTCAAGTCTATAGTGCAGACCTGTCCTTTGGGCTTCTCAATCGTAAAACCGCTAAGCATCAAGTTTTCCTGGTCGAGTTTAATTTCCATCACTGGCAAGGTATTAGTACTGGTTTCCCCAATTGTAACGCTATCACCATAAATGGTCGCCAGGACTCTGTCTTGCACAAACTTTAGGCATTGGTGAAGAGTAGAGGCTACGGCTCCAATCTCATGAATCCAAGGTCTGCCCAATAGCGCTGAGAAAGTGACTGGAATATCGATAACTTGAAAATCTACCATCATCTCCTTACCCCCAAACATCAAATTCAAAGAGATTATTCCCAATACTGCCCTAGACGTGGAGTCGTAGGCCTTTATGGTTTGATTGGATGGTTTAAGGTTCTGCGCATTGATATCCAACATACTCATAATTTTAGCCGGGAGCACATTCATAGCCAACCCATTGTCTACCAACACATGGGGAATCCGTCGTCCTTCCAGGGGTACTGTGATGTGCAGGGATTCATTATGCTTTGCACCAAAAGCTGGCAGATCAAGATCCGTGAAAGTAATGATGTTCCCATATTGCGCGGTTTCGATCAGCTGGCAGGCTTTGTCCGGAGGGCATTGACAGAAACTTTTGTTTTGGACAAGGCTTCTTCTAACTTCAACTTATGAGGGTACGAGGATGTGAGGAGAGACCATAAGGAAATATCGGCTTGGGTTCTCTTCAGTTGTGTCAAGATTGGATCTTCCTGTACTTCTTCATCTCTGGTTGATCTGCATGGGTGCTGAGAAGACTGGGGATCCGCAACTGCAACAGCTTTACCTTTCCCGGATGGATCTATGTTATCTTCTCCCAACCTTCTTCGGGATTGAGTCAACAAATTAATTTCTGAATCTTTTTCAACCACAAAATCTTTACTGGCTTCCTTGAGCTCTGTTAGCGAAATTGGAACAGGACGAGTGCTGTAAGGCCAAGCTGCTTGCCTTATCTCATTTATAGACAATGGCGCCTCTAGATTTGCTGCTAGCCTGAGCTCCTCTAGAGAGATCGGAGAATCTCTAGGAATCACGGAGGACATAGTGGTGGCAATCACATGCTCTTCATAATCGTCAAAATCAGCAGCTTTATTCAAACCATAAAGATCATCAAGATACAAAACATAACAGAAATTATCTTTCATTTCACCAGAAAAAGGGATTACATCAGTCACATTCTCATTACAACCAGCATTATCATTTTCAACTATCGACTTCTCAAACTCTATTACATTAACAAAGTAGTCTTGACCAAAATCCATGAGGTTCACAGTGTTGTTAGGCAACGGGTTGTTGACGACATTGGGACGAGGGGATTTCTCAATTTTCTTCTCATCCACAAGCCCTTGAATGATTCTCTTGAGAGTGAGGCACATGTTGGTGGTATGTCCTGGGAATTGGTGGAACCGACAATACTTGCTTGTATCCAGGTTAGGATTGGGATTAAAAGGTTTGTAATTCTCCAGTGGCTTTATCATTCATGTCCTGAGCAATCCATTGTAGACTTCCTCTGTAGTCATTCCCAAATCATCAAACTTTCTTTGCGGCCTTGGCTAGAATTTTCCTCCATTAGAACTGTTATTACCCCCTCCTTACAGGTTGTTGACAATATTATCTTTCACTGTTTCCCTTCCTCTTGGTGCCATAGCCGAGACTGGGTTTGTTGTCCGATATCTGAAACCACCACTACCGCTGTTTCCACTCATATTCGGGGTTTGATTAAACAACTTATTTTCGCTTCTGGCTCCCATGCCGACCATCTCCCGCAAGTCTGGATACCATCCTTTCCCGATTGCTTCTCTAAGCACTGGCTTCACACATGACAAAAATATGTCCTTTTGGTCTTGGAGGGGGATTGGTTCCGATAACTCATTGAGCTTAGCATTCCAATTCTTGTAAAATTCTGTGATCGACTCATCCGCCTTCTGGATAGTTCCCACTAAATCATCCCGAGTAATGCGCCATTCCAAGTTGCCTCTATATTTCTCCATAAAAGTCTCCGTAATCTGACTCAAAGTAGAGGGACATTCTTGTTTCAAGGCTAAAAACCATGTAAGAGCTGGTCCTTTCAAAGTCAAGTGGAAGTGGGAAGCCATGAACTCGGGTGTACAACCCATTGCGCCCATAGTCATCACATAGGTATCTACATGCGTTTTCGGACAAGCAGTGCCATCAAAATCCATTTTCGGCATCTTGAATTTGTGAGGCAAAGGTGTTACTTGGGCTGGATCTACCACTCTGAGACCGCTAGAACCAACAGTCAGCTTGTCTATCTGCTGTTGCATCTGTTTGAGTAAAGCCGTTACTTCTGGAGTTAATCCTGAAATTTGGGGAATAGCGGGAGACACTGTTGAGGAAGGTACGGGGAAGTCTGAATTAGGCCCAACAGGTAAAGCGGCCGGAGGGAGACCAAGGGTGCTGGGAATGCCAATATTACTGTCCAACAAACTAACAGAGCTAGGGATTCTGTTTCCATACATATCATAACCATTAAATTGCATGCTGGGATTCTTGGAACTGTGCTGCGCTGACTGACCTCTAATTTGACCAAAAGGAGAGAAACCTATACTAACACACGGAGCTGAGTACGGAGTGGAGCCATAAAGATGCTGAGTAAGGGTAGAGCACACTGCTGGCTGAGGAAAACTGATGTGGAGTTGAGACGGCTGATACTTTGGAACACTGTCTTGAATTATCTGATTTCCCGAGAGACGGTACTGGCCATTTTGCTGCACACCATGCGGCCACCACGATATTCTTCGGGATACACATTGTGCGAGGTTGGGAGTAAGCGGCTCGGGCCGAGACCCATGCTTGAACTTGTGGCATCGGAGCATTGGGAGCCGGAGAAGAAGTAAGGTCAAAGAAGCCACTGGATGACCACTATTCTTGCTAGGACCTTGCTGAGCCACCTGATGATATGCTTGGGAAGAAGGGGGAGGAAACTTTCCTTGGGCATTCGGGATCAATCCTGAAGATGGCACTTGCTCAGGGCAAGGAACATAGCTTGTGGGTGGAGACATGGCATTGTAGCTGGTTGGAACAGGCTGGATAGGGGAAATAGATCCGGTCTCATTGTTGCCCTCTTCGGTAATTTCCTCATAGGAAACATCCTCTCTACGGAGCATTGCTATCCATCGGGCTCTCATAGCCTCCACAAAACGGTTATGGGCCTCTTCTTCTCGGATCTTAGCGTTCTGAGCTGACAGGCGGGCTTCACGCTCCCGGGTCAAAGCGGTTTCCAAGTTCAACCTCAACTCCTCTGTAGACAACTCATTCAGGCTTGGCTGATTCATCGGACTTGAACCTCTAGCAGATTGAGTAGCAAACAAATCTCCATTCCCTGCCATTTCTGATTATGCACTGCCTAAAGCTTCTGAAACTGCTAAAACTTCTCTGACAACCCGAACTAAACGAGCTCCCGGTACGGATGATCGACTCCAACTTGCCGTAGCTGCAGGGGTATATATATGGGTTTATGAGGTAGGGAAGGAAGAGGGAGTACATGAGAGGGAGAAGAAACGGAGAGAACAGACTCATACAAACAAATTATTTTATCTTCAAGTATAAATCGGTGGTTTAAATCCTAAGAACGGTTGGGAAAGGCTAATCCTTTATTTATGCTAACTATACCTTGGGGAAACCTAGGGACGGAACGTTCAAATTACACTAAATGTTTTGCATTTGAAATTAATAATAAGTAATGTTACCTAGCCAAAACCTAACACGATGTGAGACGGACGAGTAGCCCCAATTTCTAGGGAAATTTGGGCAGCATAACGGGTATTCTCGGGGAATTTCCAAGAAAAATCCGGCATGACCTCTCGTCGGTGCATGGTGACAATGCGGCATGATCTCTCATTTAGGACACGCCACGGAAGTGACATGTCCTTACGTGAAACCATGTTGCATTGGCAACATGCCCACAAGGTGCGGGGTTTTGAGGGAGGTAATAGAACTTATTTGGAAATTTCAAAAACAAACCATTTTGGTGTAGTTAAAACATCATGTCAAAAACCAACCGCGGGTAAGGTTATAGTGTGGTGCCACCTAAACGCGCTAGGGGGATAGGTTTGACATTAGGCGCTCAAACGTAGGCGAATATTATCACCGTCCGCGATGCCGTCCGTCGCACCCGAGGGTTCTAGAACTACGTGATGTAGTGTGCGGATGACTATATTCTTTTATTTACAAAAAACAAAAAAAGAAAAAAAATTTATTATTTTTTTTATTTATTTTATTAAGAAAAAGGAAAACACACACATAACTCTCAAAGAAGAAAAGGAACAACAGTCAGCTGAGCAATCTCTTCATTGATTCAAGGGACTGCCCTCAAACCAAAACCTGAACCTGTTCAGTGACTAAACTTGTCGCGTGACACAGGACAGCAAGAGACAGAACTGTCGCACGACTAAGCAAGTCACTGAACCAAACCCCTGCAAAACCGAGATTAGCCCCTGCCTCTCGTTGGCAAGGGATGAGACCAACCAGCAAAGCAACAATAGATAAATCACAAACCACAAACAAAGGCATACAAATTGCAAGATCTCCTAAAATGCATGTATCACACATGATTATCAAGGATGCACATAGAATGAATACATTGGATGTCTAAACGAACGAAAGCATGACCCACTTAGTTTTGAAAAACAGGTTTTCAAAAAGCATAGTCCCCAGTGGAGTCTCCACTGAATGTGCGCTCGCCCGAAATTTAAAGGATTATTTCGGAGGTTTGGAAAAAAAGGAGTCGCCACGCCATGCTTAGAGGTGCACTTTGAAACACCTTTGGAAAGAGAGTGGGTTCGGGGTTCAGGTTACGTGTTGGGAAGAACCGAGAGTTCACCCAACACGCCTCGTCCGTAGACGAGTCTTTCTAATCTAGACATCCAAATAATTCAAAAGACGTGCAAACAATGATAATGAAACAAAGTACGATAAACATGTATTTTATTGAATGAGAGAGATCATTACAACTTGTAGACCAATTGTCCGGGAGGCCACATCCCTTTACATCAACAAGAGACAGATTACAAGAACAAACAGGTCCTCTGCAAAGGGTCACATCTGTCGCGTGACATATGACTCCTTTGTCCCGATATGTCGCGTGACATATGTTTACCTTGCAGAGGCTCACAAATCAAACAGATCACCAAATCTCTAGATGTAATGAACAGAAACCAGATCTAGGAATTGAACAACATGAATATAAAACTACATACTCAAACAACTGAACAAAACGAGCTACAACTGAAATATGGTCCCTGCAGATGGTCACGACATGTCGCGTGACACAGGACTCCTCATGTCCACATGTGTCGCGTGACATATGTTTACCATCTGCAGGTACCTCACAAAACTGAGATGCAGATCTAGCAAAAACACAACAATTATATCAGAAACAGTAATAACGATACGAATTAAACACGAATCAATCAAAGGAGTGTGGATATGGGAGATCCACACTCCCTTGATGCCCAAATTGCAAATCCAAATAGATCACATCAATATCAAGCAATTGGACTCAAGTATAAGCTATTTAAACAGAGAGATTGCAGTTGCCACTTGATAATCTGAGGCAGAAGAAGCCTGATTATCAAGTGGAGAAGGAGAGAGAATAATTAGAACAAATGGATGAGAGAGAAGAGGGGGAGAGTGTTACCCTTGTAGTCCTCAACTCTTACACCAAGTTAGGTGTAGGAGCCTTCAATTCAACTTCGAGATGGAGATCTGAGCACTGGTTGAGAGCTGAATCAAGGGGCTTCAAGTGTATAGGGGAGTAGAGATGGAATTGGGTTGAAGAGAGATGAGAGATGAGGGAATTGAAGGGGAATTGGGTGGTTTTGGTATGAGAGAGAGAGAGAGAGGGAGTTTCTGGCATAATTTGGGCAGAGTGGCTTTAGGGAGGTGAAATTCGGATCCAAAACTGAGAGGGGTAGGGTCTTATTTATAGCTGCAGTCTATGGTCACTTTGTGTCGCACGACGTAACGTTACCACTTTCCATGCTCCGAGTTGTCGCGTGACACAAGGTGACAATAACCGTTTTTGGCGCCAAAACTGATTCTGGAAGCTTCCTAGGTAATACCCAAAAAGTCCAAAATAGTTTTATTCTCTCTAGGTCCTTTAACTCAAGCAAAGTACAAAAAAGTACTTCCTTCGCGAGAAACATATGAAGTGTTTCCGGAAGTCTCGGGGTGGACCAGGAATTTACCAAAGTGCCCCTAAATGCCATTTTATTACTTAAAATGCATCTGGAAAGGTCGCGAATTTGGATTGGCGTACTTACACAAATGTTTTTGGAGGTTCATACCATGGTGGGAGTTAACAGTTAGTTACTATGGTTATGTTTTACAACTGAGAGATTGTTGAATTATGGAGTCTAAACCAACATGGAAAAATAGTGTAAACAAAGTCTAAACTTTGGAGGAGTTTGAGTTGGGGTCCAAGTACTTAGGGAGGAGGAAAAGGGGAGAAATAAACCAAATCGCGGAGGCTAAAAACCGGAGCTATGCTCCCAAGGATGTAGGGAGCATAGGACTTTATATGCATAACACTCTTGTTCGCATGTCAATCTGAGAGTTGGTGGACACAGGAAAAGGCCTTATGCAGCAAGAGCATAGGGCGCATAGGCCCGATTTCAGCAATATACAATTTTCTTATTTTGACGGGATTTTGACTCAAAATAGGTTTAGGGCTCTTTGTTGTATATCTATATAAATCTAATTTAGACCTAGAAAACATTGTAACAATACATATTGAGAGAATAATTAGTTTATTCATGGCTTGGCATCGCCCCCGGATAAGCTTGATTCAGGGAACCGGGCTAACAATTCCTTGTGTTTGTGAGTGTGTTCTTTCATATATGTGTCGTGTGTAAGTGTGTTTGATTATTACTATTGATTGCATGTGTGTCACTAAATCCCTAACACTTTCTCCATAGAATGTTTCCTCAAGTGGTCTACACAAACAAATGACAAATCAAACACCAAATTTAATAACCCAGATTCAAAAATACGAAAGGAATTTAACTTGCAAGGCTTAAAATAAAATGAAACTAAACCTGCTGGGTTGTTGGAAGGTGGAATCAGATTAAATGGAGTTGAGCAAGATTGAGTTGTTAATATCCCATCTCCCCTTCATTTCAAAAAAAAAAGATTTAACCCCTCAGAACTAATATCAATTTCAAATGAATCCAATTTGTCCATCACGAGCAAGGCACATGAGCCTTAACTGATTTTTCTAATGAAATCCGCAAAAATCTTTATTATGAGAATCTTTTGTCTCATTAGACCCTGTTTAGCTAATATTTGAACGTCAACCCCCATTCAGGTACAACTTCGTTGACTTTTAGCCCCTATTTTGTAATTTACTATTTTTTAATCTGTCTCAAAATAAATGATGCATAAGTCGATCTTGTGAAATATCAATATTTCTTACGCTTAGAAATAACTGAATTTTCAAAATGCGAGCGCCCCCTCGTAAGTATCAATACTTATAAAAATTCATACACTGACACTTTATAAACATTCTGTAGACACCCCATTCTGAACATATAATTCATGATTACACTACTCTTCATCTCTCTTTTGTGTTTTGATGAAAGCATATTAGTTTCGTCAAGTTTCGTTAAGTTTCTAACTAACCTCGTTAGTTTTGGACCTAACTGACTAACTGAATAACTGAAGAGGACAAAATGGTCAGCAGACTAGTTGTCCCACGCGGAACAGGCGTGTCTCGCACGAGACAACCCCTCTGCAGGATGTGCAGAATCACTTTCCTTCTCCGTTTCAACCTCTTTCTTGATAAATCTTATCATCATCCGGTTCTCCAATAGCATTTGAGTTCTGGAACCTTCCTAAGGTGGTTTCCATCTCCACCTTTACCTCTCCAACCTCCTATAAATACTGGATGACTTTCAGTATTTCAGAGGTCCCCGATCGAAAATACATAACACACACATTTGCTGGTTTCTCTCCCTAAAAGATTCCTTCAAATCACTCATAAACAACTCCCAAATTCGTCCTTCAACCTTGTTGATTGACGAACACCAAGATTCAAACTTAGAATCAAGGCGAAACTCTGCCAAATTCAAGACTCGTCCAAAAGGTAATCATCCTTTAACTTTCGTTTCTCTTCTAAATCCCTCAATTGATTTTAGAGTAGTGTAATCCCATCAAACGGATTAGCCTAGAGTCCCTTCAATTCGTGGAGGCGATCTCGAAGCATACGATCCGACATTCCTAATTAATAAATTAATTAGGATTTATTTATTTCTTATTATTGTTCTTTGAATTTATTAGATTAATAATACCCAATTAGCAAGACCAATCTCCGGATTGGGTGGAATGGATGCTCCTTGACCTACCCATTCCATAACTTAACCCCCGAACCCTTGAATCTCTTGAAAATATTAAAAATGTTTTTCTTATTGTTTTCCATCAATAAATAATAAGTGGCGACTCTAGATGTTAAAAAATTCAACATAGCTACAGTGGCGACTCTGCAGGGAAAAGATTAATTAAGAGTGTTAGACTTGCGTTACAATTGGGTGTTATTAATCTTTTCAATTTTCTGTTTGAATTCTGATTTTTCTGGAATTTTTCTGTACTGTTTTCGTCAAAAAAAAATTAATTGTCAGACTGGTTGTCCAGCGCAGGACAAAGTTGTCTCGCGCGAAACTAATATTCGGAAAAAAAGTTTGTTTGGCGGCGGCATAAACAAACAAAAACGGATTTGGTTTTTGACTTGTCTCTAAGGGTTTGAGCGCACAATAACAAGAAAAAAACCATCCCCGGTTGACTTTTATCAAGTTTCACCATATAACAAAAAACAAACAAACAAAAATAGTTTCAGAAAACTTCAAAAAAAAATTCCAGGAAAATCAAATAAATTATTATTTCTATTTTGCTCGTATTAACTTTATTTTGCATGGTAGAATAATTAATTTATACATGAACTATATACTTGCGTGAGATTGGATTATTTTAATTTCTACCGGTCAACGGTTGACTCGGGCTTTGTAATTAATTGATTTAATTCTCCCTCTCTCTACTTTTTATGTGAAACTACGACGGCCTGAGTATCCCCAAATTTGGGAGAAACGTAGGCAAACACTTGGTGCGGCCATTATCTATTTTTCTTTTATTTTTTAAAAAAAATCTCTATTTTATCTATCACCTAGATGAACTCTCACACACGCGCACTCATATTATATTTGTCATTGCACTACATACCCTTTATAAACCCAGGACCCACACAAAGGACGGATGATGGTAACCACCTAGTCGCCGGTCTCTCCGAAATTGGATCATTCCACTCCGCGTATTCAATCCACCTAGATTGTCATATCGTGGGGAGCCTAGCCTTCCAGCCCTGCATCGCCACATATCATATAGATTGTCTTTCTTGGATCACTTCGTGACCGGTCGATTTTGATTCGGTAGCTTTCATGTTGTAGACACCCCATTCTGAACCCATCGGAGCAGAGTAATACCACTCTAAGTCTTACCTTAGGTCAAGAGTAGAAATTCACCATTTCGTCATGTTTCGTTAAGTTTTGAATAACGACCATTAGTTTGGACTGAACTGCATACGAGATAACGAGGGGAGGACAGAATTGTCCAGAGCAGCCTTGTCCCGCGCAAGACATGGCGTGTCTCGCGCGTGACTAAGCTCCTGCAGGCGTGCAGAAACCAGTTTCCTCGTCGATTTCAACCTCTTTCTTGATAAATCTTATCATCATCCGGTTCCCCAATAGCAGTTGAGTTCTGGAACCTTCCTAGGGTGATTTCCCTCTCCACCTTAACCTCTCCAACCTTCTATAAATACATGGTGACTTCTAGTATTTTAGAGGTCGACAATCCCGGATCCCTGATCCAAAGAACACAACACACACATTTTATGGGTTTGTCTCCCTGAAAGATTCCTACAAAATCACCCTAAATCACCTAAAGTTTGTCTCCCTGAAAGATTCCTACAAAATCACCCTAAATCACCTAAATCTTTCAGGGAGACAAACCCACAAAATGTGTGTGTTGTGTTGTGTCAATCTCCTCACACGATCTGGTTGAGTGATTATCAACAAAGACCCAAGGGATGAAAATCATCCTAGACAGACAAAGGCTCCCTCATCAAATGAGCCCGACGATCCTCTCTTAGCCCAGCTAAAGAAGACACAAGCATCGCGAAATGTCGAAGAAAGCCTTGGCTCAAATGACCTTTTCCTCAGAAGCTACACCCGAATTTCTTACTCAAATGATTGGTCAAGTACAATTTGGCAATGTCATCACTTTCACTGACTTGGACCTCCCATCCTATGGGAACAATCATCATGAGGCCCTATACATAACTGATAAGGTGAATGGATACCGAATACCACGCATTTTGGTCAACAATGGTTCTGCAATCAACGTCCTTCCAAAGAAAGCATTGTCATCATTAGGTCTCACCCACAAAAACCTTAAACCATCAGGGCAAACTGTACGAGTTTATGATTGCACTGCTAGAACTGCTTTAGGTTCAGTCGCGATACCTATAGAAATGGGACAAGTCACCATGAACATCGAATTCCAAGTCATCGGCATCCCAGCATCCTTCAACTTACTCCTTGGCCGCCCTTGCTGCATGACATAGGAGGTGTACCTTCATCTCTACACCAGTGCATCAAGTTCAAACACAACGACACAATAGTCACAATACATGGGGAAATGGTTACTGCTAGCCCTATCCTCAAAGTACAGCATAGCACTTCTGATTACTTGTTCTGTGGCTTTCAGATTGAGAAAGATAGCATCTTGAATGTCATAGAAACATGCAACAAAAATGACTACTCTAAAGCACTTTGGTTTTTCGGAAACCTTCCTGTTTGGAGAATGATGCAAGCGAAAGGGTACTTTCCTGGCTTAGGACTTGGCAAACACTTGCAAGGGGTAACAGAGCCACCACCTGTTCCCCCACTGCACACAAAGCATGGCCTTGGATATATCATTTCCGTCCACGATGAAAGTGATGACACAACACACACATTTTGTGGCTTTTGTGAGAAGCTGTAATTGAAGATTGATTTTTGAGGAGTTGGGCAATCTGTGATTGATTATCAAGGTGGATGGAAGTAAGAGTCTTAATAAATTGAAGAATCTTATCAAGATCAGTGTTGGGAGTTGGCTTTGAAGATAGGATTGGGCTGTAAGGAGGAGTGTTGGCAGCAAAGGTTGGCTCATCATGGTTGACCGTGCGGTTGGAAGGAGCCTTTATCAGATTAGGTTCTTTACGCAGGCCATCATCAACATTTTCTTTAAGGGCATCAACTTGACCATCATCAATATCTTCATTCACCATCCCATCATTAATTTTCTCAACAGAAATATCTTTATCAATAGCATCATCTGCAGCCTTTTCAAAGTCTTCATCAAGCCATGCACTATCATCAGGAACCACATTGGTTTTCTTTATCTCAAAATTCCCTTGGATTGAAGGAATGGAATCAGCTAAGTCGTCAGATAATTCTTCATCAGTTTCCTCAAGTCCCAAGTCAGCAATGGTTTTTCTGACATTGACAATTCTTGGCTTTTTCTTTGGAGAGGCTTGGGCATCAACAATCTTTCTTTTCTCCCCATGAGATGGGGCACCAAATAATGTTCAAAAATTTGTTGTTCCTTCACAGCAGATGGGGTTGGACTTGGAGAAATAATTGGGGAATTGGGCTTGGGTTGATTAGCTTTTGCTGGAATGGGAGAGCTAGGCTTAGTAACTTTTGGAGCAGGGGCACTAAATTTTGAAAGCTTTACAGGATTAGTAGCTGCGGTCGACCGTGATGGTATGGTTGACCGTGGCTTATCAGATTGCCTTGGCAGAGAGGAAATCTTGACTTGGCTTGGTTCTTGTATTTTGATCCCACCAGCCATTCTTGGTGGATCAACAAACTTGTCTTTCTTTCTTGGTTGATCTTCTGCCTTGTCTTTTCCCTTGGCCTTCCTAGCCATTTCCCTTGAATCCTCCTTTTCTTTGTTCTTGTCAGCAGTATTATCTTTCTCAATTTTCTTTTGCCCTTTGAGAGGCACAAATTCTTCAATAGGGTCCTTCTTCCAGAACTGGATATACAATTTATTTCCAAACCTGTTTCTGAAAGCTTGCAAGTGTTTCCTGGTATAGATTTTGGACTTGGGAATTTCATCTTGTAATTCCTGATGCCTGTCAATGTATTTGCTTATCCTCTCTGTCTGAGCCAGTATGAGAGAGATTAGTCTGGTATGAGTTCTGTATTTGTTGTGACCAGCAGCCTCATTCTTTTGATATTCTAGAATGGTAGCTAGCAGATGTTGATAGATGATTTTGGGCCAATGGAGTCTTGTACCCAGAAATATTGCAGCTGAGATCTTTCATTGATCATTGTTGAAGTTGGCTTGATTTCCAGTTTTACAGAAGAAGCAGTGACCAACTAGATGGCTGATATGGTACATTAGCTCATCAAAGTTCTTCCTTGGAGTTGTTGTTACTGCATTATTGTTAATCAAGGACACGGATAGATCATCCAAATCCTTTTGATCTACTTCCATGGGATCAGTTTTTGAATATTTCAGGTTCAGAACATGAGCAATGTCTTCATAGTCAATATCCAATGTAATTCCATTAATCTGAGTACTGATCAGTTTGACTCTTCTACCTTTGTCATCCTTGACTATAATTTCTCTGGCATAGTGAAAGAATTGATCCACTAAAGCAGGAACATGGATAGTTTGCTAGATGTCAAAGAAAGAAAGAATTCCAGAATGTTTGAAGACTTTGAGCATAACTCTTCCAAGAGCATCTAGAGATAAGTCCTTGCGGTCAATGACCCAATCATGGATAAAATGACTAGTGTTCTGCAGAGAAGAAAAATGTGAGAGGAAATAGATAGTTATATTTAGATACGGTTGATCGTGAGATTAACAAGTAGAGTGCGGTCGACCGTATTTACATGAGTAAGAATTAGTTTTAATGAGGTTTCATTGACATACGGTCGACCGTAAGGCATGCGGTCAACCGTGTTTTGAGCAGAAACAGCCAAATAATATTTGTAAGCAAATTTTTAGATTAAAATGTATAAACATGATTAATTTGAATCAAGAGCCAAAATATAGAGCATTTTCAAGAAATTTATATGAACATATGAAAAAACATGAAGAACATGAAGAACAAAATTTCCAGATTTTCACAGAATATGTTAAAAATCATATTTTCTTGCTTCTAAGAGTGGGAATTTCATTAAAACAACATTAATTACATGATTCAACTCAAATAAATCGTAGAAATTGAATTTGAAACTCTGAAAACTCGAAACCTAGGTTTTTCAAAAATCTTTTTTTTGAATCATCAAAGTACCAAATAAACATGAAATAAACAGCATACATGAGTTTATAATGGTAAATCGGTCAAGTATGAGTAGATTTCTAAGCAGATATCATCAAAAAGATAGCATTTCGAAGCAAATGGGTTTTCTCGCTTTTGAAGGAGACGAACAGCCATTTTCGAAGTTCAAAATCAAGGTTGTAAGATAGAAATGACATACCATTATCACGAATTTAGATAGGGTGGAACCACTGTTTGATTCCTCAGAGGTGTTGTGAGATGAATCCGTTTTAGAAGGAGCCATTTATAGAGAGAGTTTTAGAGAGATAAAGTAGAGAGAGAGAGAGAAGAAAACAAGAGTGAAGGACGGATTTGGTGCAGGTGACAGAGAGTGAGGAGAAGTGGAGAAGTGGAGACGGGGGTTATGGGGGAAGTTAGTGCACAGTAATGTCCTTTGTGTAAGAGGGATAGTCCTTTTGTCTTCATTAGGACAGCCAATGGGGGCTGAACATGTGTAAATTTAAAATAAAAAATTTTCATTGAAAATATTTGAATTTAATAAATTCGAGGGAAAAAATAATTGCAAAAGTACCCTTGTGCAATTATCTTGTCCTAAAATGGACAAGTTCCAAACATCACAAAGAGTTAGAATACTTACCTGATGTCTTTAAACATACGGTTGAGCATGACTTTTAGGGTCATAATGTTAACTGTATTTTAGGCTTCTATAAAGCATGGAAATGATAGAACTTATGCGGTCCAACATTGAAGTACTTATGCGGTCGACCGTGACTTGGATTGGCTTGATGCGGTCGACCGTGAAGAATGTAATGGACTATTCTTTTGACCTGATCTTAATCATGAACTTAAAACACATAATTTGTTAGAAAAAATATGAACAAGTTTTACTTGAGTTCTAGCATACCCATTTCTCCTCTTAAGTACATGAATCTCTTGGAGTCTAGAGCCTTGGTAAGAATATCTGCAATTTGATTGTCAGTACCAATATGCTCTAAATGAATGTTACCTTTTTCAACATGATCCTTGAGAAAGTGATACTTGATATCAATGTGTTTGGTTTTAGAATGCATGACAGGGTTGTTTGATACTGCAATGGCTGATGTATTGTCACAAAAGATTGGACAATTTCCTTCATGGATACCATAGTCAACTAGTTGTTGCTTCATCCACAGTATCTGACAACAGCAACTCCCAGCAGCAAAATACTCAGCCTCCATTGTTAAGACAGAAACTGAAGCTTGTTTCTTGCTGGCCCATGCAATGAGTCGATTTCCAAGGAAATGACATGTTCCACTTGTTCTCTTCCTATCTATTGTGCAAGCTGCATAATCTGCATCTGAGTAACCTATAAGATCAAAAGATGATTCTTTAGAATACCAAAGTCCAAGGTTAATAGTCCCAGATAGATAACGAATAATATGTTTTACAGCTATAAGATGTGCTTCTCTAGGATCTGCTTGATAGCGAGCACAAATGCAAACACTAAACATGATATCTGACCTACTAGCAGTTAGATATAGTAAGGAGCCAATCATACCTCTGTACAAAGTTTTATCAACTTTCTTACCTTTCAAGTCTTTGTCTAACTTGTTACCGATAGCCATAGGAGTGTCGTATGCTTTTGCATTTTCAAGTCATTAGGTCTTTTGTGTATTTTGCTTGGCTAAGGAAGATGCCTTCATCATATTGCTTGATTTGGAGCCCAAGGAAGAATGTTAGTTCTCCCATCATACTCATCTAAAACTTGCTTTTCATAAGCTTCTCAAAACGCTTACACAAAATTTCATTAGTAGAGCCAAAAATGATATCATCAACATATATTTGAACAAGTAGAGTATGATCATTATATTTGGCAATAAAAAGAGTTGTGTCGATTTTACCTCGTTTGAAACCCTTTTCTAAAAGAAATTTAGATAGAGTATCATACCATGCTCTTGGAGCTTGTTTGAGTCCATACAAAGCTTTTTGGAGTTTGTAGACATGATCAGGATGTTTGTTGTCTTCAAATCCAGGAGGTTGTGCAACATAGACTGTCTCTTGAAGTTCACCGTTGAGAAATGCGCTCTTCACATCCATTTGATAAAGCTTGAATCCTTTGAAAGAGGCATAAGCTAAGAAAATTCATATAGCTTCAAGTCTTGCAACGGGGGCAAAGGTTTCATCGTAATCGATTCCTTCTTCTTGTCTATATCATTGAGCAACCAACCTTGCTTTGTTTCATGTGATGCTTCCATTCTCATCCATCTTATTTCTAAACACCCATTTTGTAACAATCACTCCTTGATCCTTTGGTCTTGGAACTAAAGTCCAAACTTTACATCTTTCAAATTGGTTGAGCTCTTCTTGCATAGCCACAACCCAAATTGAATCTTGGAGTGTTTCATCAACTTTCTTTGGTTCAATTTGAGATATAAGCAAAGTGTGCTCATCATAGTGAGAGCTTCTTTTTTGAACCCCAGAGAACAAATCACCAATAATGCTACCGATTGGGTGATCTCTAACCTCATGAATTTGTGGAGGTAAATCTGGTTGAGTTGATTGTTGTTGAAGATCTTCCATTGATACATCATTTGAGCCATCATTGTAAGTGAGTTGAGGTATAGGCTCTATGGAATTTATGGGAGTAGATTCAACTGCATCATCTTCTGAATGAACATCTTCAGTAGGAACTTCTAATGTTGGTTCTGAAAAATTTGGTGCGGTTGATGTTGATGGATTTCCTTGAGTTGAGTGATTTTCTGATCTAGATGTAGTTTGAGGAGGATCACCTGTCTCATTAGGCTCAGCAAAATCAACAGCAATATTTGGAGCCAAATGTGGCTCAAGGAGAGAATGTTCATCAAAAGTAACATGAACAGATTCTACTATCTTTAAACTATTTTTATTGAAAACACGAAAAAATTTAGAATGTTTGGCATACCCAACAAAAATACCTTCATCTGCTTTAGGAGCGAATTTACCTCGATGCTCTCTTCCATTATATAGAATAAAGCATTTGCATCCAAAAATCTTGAAGAAGGCTATGTTGGGGGTTTTTCCTCTCCAAAGTTCATAAGAAGTTTTGTTGTAGGACTTGTTGATGAGAGATCGATTTTGAGTGAAGCACGCTATATTGGTAGCTTCAGCCCAAAAATATTGTGGTAGCTTGGCTTCAGTGAGCATTATCTTTCTGGCCTCAATCAACGTTCTATTCTTTCTTTCCACAACTCCATTTTATTGTGGAACTCCAGCAGCAGAGAAGTTATGGTCAATACCATGGTCATCACAGTATTGAGCTACACCATTATTCTTGAATTCTGTTCCATGATCTGATCTAACACTAACGATGTCATCTTCTTTTTGAGTTTGGATCTATCTAAAGAGTGAGGTCAAAATGTCGTAACAATCATCTTTAGAGACCATCATTTCAACCCATATATATATCTTGAGTAATTTGTTGGATTTTGGGGTTACAAATGCAGCGGAAGATTTAACAATAACATCAAAACCCTAGCCCTAAGATCCGTCTAGCATGAAGAGATTAGAAATTTATATGAGATAGAATTTACATACCTTGAATGCGATGAGGTTTAACAAAGTAGATCACAAAATATCAAGCCTTGAAATTTTGATGTCGAAACGGATCTTCTTCTACCTTGTTGAAAAAGTTGTGATGAATCAACGAACGGAGGCTTCAAGCTCTTGGTGATTAACCTATCACCCTCTATCGGTAATCCACACGCAAACGAATCCAAGAACACCTTCTTGATGGATTGCTAGATGATCCTCTTGATTATTGAAACGGTTTTCAATAATCTATGGCTTATTATGGAATTGAATCTAGGGTGTTTTGATCTTTGATTCTCAATCAAAATCAAGGAATTTTTGTTTCCAAAGGCCCTAAATTCGTGTGTCATGGCTGGGACAAAAGGACATATTTATACTTTATAAATAACCCTAACTATTAGGGAAAAAGTCCTTTTCTGAAGCCAAAACGGATTGCTGAAACGGGACATGGGCGGTCACCCACCAAGGGTTGGGCGGTCGCCCAGTTGTACAGCGCTTATATCCTTATTTGAAAATCCCACATGGGCGGTTGCCCACATGGGGCTGGGCGGTCGCCCACCTGTACAGTCTCTAATGCACTATTTTCAAATTACTCTTGAGCGGTCGCCCTTATCCACCTGAGCGGTCGCCCAAGTCAACAATTGACTTGTGGGCGGTCGCCCATAGTGCACCTCAGCGGTCGCCCATGAGCCCAGATTCCATAATTTCAGCCTGAATCAAAATTCGTTCTTTTGTGTGTGACCCATTAGGAATTATATTTTATGTTAGTAGTGAGTTGAAACATCAACCTCACAAGACATAAGTGACTTCTAGCAAATAATTATGTCCACCCAATTAAATATAACATCAAAGCTTGATTCCTTAATAGATCCAATGTCATAATCTCTTTGTCCACGATGTCCAATTGAACATGAGTCATGGTCTATGTCAACTCATTCTGTTCAATGCTTTCTCGATTCCGAATATGCTGATAATCCAAATGCATTTGATCTCTATCAAATCACTTGAGTGTGGCCACACATTTCATCAACATCATTCATCGAGGGACCCAAGCAAACATCTCTCTTCATAAGAGGGACAAATCCCGTCTTGACTTATCATTCTTCCCTACATGAGTCCAATCGTGCTAACATAGCCCTTATTGCTATCCGATTAAAGATAGTGTTAGACTATATCAAACACGATCTTCGTCATGTGGAAGACGATGATAATCTCAGGTACTAAGGATTCAATAACACGACTATCATGAGATTTATTCATGACATATATGACTGTTGACCATGTCATAAATCTCATCGGTAGGTCATGTCCAATACTTGTTCTTCGGCAAGTATCCATAAGTGTAATGTGTATCACATGCATATAATCATCTCCATGATTATCCATTACCAACTTATACTAGTTGTTCTCAACAAATAGGGATGCAGTTCAATATAATAAACATGCAAAATATATAATGAACCAAATAATACTTTCTCTATAATAAATGATAAAGATGATTACATAGTGGTTTAGATAATAAGTCAAACATAACTAAACGCCTAGGGCACTACACCAACATAATCATCCACCACAACTAGAGTATATTTACTTTCTCCAATACTTGTGATGGTGACAGGTCCAAACATATCGATGTGGAGTAGTTGCAAACATCTTGAAGTTGAAGGTACGGTCTTGCTGGAGAAAGATGCCTTAGGTTGTTTGCCAAGATGATATGCGACGCACTTCTTGTCATGGTGATCAGCTACTTTGGGTAGACCACGAACTAGACTTTCTCTTCCAATCTTTGATAGATATTTGAAGTTTAGGTGACTAAGTCTTTTGTGCCACAGCCAACTATTTTCACTCACACTTTTTGCTACAAAATAGAGATTATTAATGTTGCAAGCAGAATTAAAATCGATAATATAAACATTACTCTTACGAATCCCTTTGAGCAAAGTGACTCCGGATGAGCTATCTTTAATAAAGCAATTTGTTGAAGTAAAGTTGCAGTGCAATCGTTTGTCACAAAATTGAGATATGGAGAGAAGATTATGCTTTAGCCCTTTGACTAGAGATACTTCTTTTATAGTGATATTTCCTTTTCGAATTACTCCATATCCAATTGTCTTTCCTTTGTTGTTATCCCCAAAAGTTACTGATGGACCACTTTCTGCACGAACATCTTCCAGCAAGGTGATATCTCCGGTCATGTGTCTTGAACATCCACTATCGAGATACCATTCATTTGAATTTGCCTTGGAAGTTCCAGCCATGAAGCAGAGGACCTGAAAAATAGACATTTAAGCACGAGGTCCCCTTTATTCTTTTGGGTCCTGGGGTTAGCACCCTTTAACAACCCACACCTGTTTGACCGAAGGCAGATTATGTCTTCGAGCATTAGGTGTGAATCTTAAAATGCATTCTACAGCCGAGTGACCATAACCATCACACACAGAACAATGGTGAAAACCACTACCACACTGAGTTTTGATAAACTCTTTACTAGCCTTAGGCTTCACATCTTTTACTGGGCCAGAGGTTTTGGCTTTGACAAAAAATTTCTTTTTGTGGTTGACCACAGATTTCCTAGGAGCACTTGCCTTGCTTGTGGAAGCTCGGTATGTGGTCGGAGGTATGGTGCGGTTGACCACATGATAATTTTCATTGTGGCCATTTTCCTCTTCTTCCTTTTCTTTCATCTTGGAATCATACCCAGTTTGATTCTTGGGGTAGACATAGTGGAAGTTAAGTTTAGCCTTTGGTTCCTGTCCTTTACCCTTTGAATGAGATTGCTTCACCTTAGGATTTTCATGAGTTTGATCTGAAAATTTTTCACTCTTTTCACAGCAAGATACACACTTAAAATTGTCACTAGTTTGGAATCCCAAGCCTTCTTTTCCATTGGCTTTTTGGGATTCTAGTATTTGATCCATAGTGACACGAGATTTGGTTCACTCATCAATTATCTTTTGAAGATCAGTGTTTTGAGCAACCAAGTCATCGTTTCTAATTTTGAGTGCGGCAATTTTAGTTTCAAGAGTGATATTTGATTCAGCAAGAGGAGTCATGCTTTTGACTTTTTCTTTCAAAAGATTGATTTCAGATTTTAGCACACTTTTCTCCGTCTTGAGCTGAGAAATTTCATCAGTTGATAGTGATAGAGCTTTCTAAACATTTTCAAACCTTTGGATCATCACTTCAGCCTTTTTAAACATCTCTTCTTGATCCATGGGGGAAATCTCATTGACCCTTTTTGAAACATTTGGGATTGACTTAAATTTTGAAGGTGTTTCATTTTTGGGTGGAAAGATGGGGCGAGAAAATGAACAATTACCAATTTTGGTGCTTGGAGTGAGGTCAAAATTTCTAAAGTCCTCACTGCCAACAACAATCTTGGTTTTCTTTGAAATTACCTCATTTTTCTTTTTGGGCAACTCATCATAAACTTCTTCTTCTGAATCACTAGAAGCATCCTCAGCAATGAGGCGGAGATTTACCTCTTCGGTACTCTCATCGCTTTCTTCATCAGAATCAGTTTCAATCCAAGTCACAAGCTCTTTTGTATTCTCTTCTTCTTCAGCAACCATCCCCTTTCGTCGAGAAAATTTTGAAGGAGGAGTTTTCTTTTTCAAATATTCATATTTGGGTTGAGGACATTCTGAAGCAAAATGACCGGGCTTTCTACAATTGTAGCAAACAAGGTCACTCTTTTTCTTTGAGTCACTCACCCTAGAAGATGTTACTGGAGTTTTACCTTTTGAAAACGATTTTGAATTTTTACAAAATTTTTGAAAACATTTCACAAACATGGCAAAATCCTCGTCATCCATATCGATGAGAGAAGAAGTTGAAATACTAGGATCTGAGGTAGGTAATGAGAGTTTCTCCACATGATCAACAACAGACATAGAAAGTGATTTTTCCTTCCCTTCAACCTCTTCAATGTGTTGTAATTTTAACTCATAAACTTTAAGATTTGCATACAAGTTACTGAGAGTCCATGTATTCAAATGTTTTGAGTCTTCGAGGGAAGTAGCTTTGTGCACCCATTTGGATCCCAAAGCAGCAAGGAATGTCATGTTAATTTCTTTATCAGTTAATACTTTACCAAGAGATAAGAAAGCATTTACTACCTCAACATATCAGTCGTAGGTTTGACATAGAGTTTCATTCAGTCGTCTTGTAAAGCTGCTGTATTTTCTTCCAACCTTGAACTTCTTGTTATCCTTGCATAACTCATCCCCTTCAAGGTAGCTTTCAATTGCATCCCACATTTGCTTTGCGGTCGTGCATTTGATAACCTTCTGATAGGTGGAGACTGATAAGGTTCCGGCAATGATTTGTCTGGCTTTGCTATCCAATGCAACATATTTTCTTTCTTCGTCAGTCCATTCAGTCTTCAGCTTCTTGACTTCAGGAATTTTAGTGTTGGTAGTTGCATCAGGATTGGCTTTCATTGGTACAAAAGGTCCATCATTTACACAATCGACCAACCTTTCATCTATAGACTCTAAATGAATTAGCATTCGAACTTTCCAGATATCGAAGTGATCTTCATCCAACATAGGAATGTGTGAATAGTTAATTGTTGCCATAGCTTTTGAAGTTGCCATGACGAATCAGCACCCAAGCTGTTAAGCTTGAAAAACAAAGAATAGTTTTAAAAAGGTGTTAGCTCTTATACCACTTGTTGGTCCTAAAGGTGCAATAAGAGTATGAAAACAGCTAGAGGGGGGTGAATAGCTGTATAAAATTTTTCTACTCTTTTCAAAAATTCAACCTTGGCTTACTTGGGCTGAAAGTGTGGTCAAGTTAAAACCAACTTTCAAGCTTAGTAAAACGCACAGCAGAAGTTTAAGTGTAAAAACTTAGTAGTAAAGCAAGAGTGTGGTCGACCGCAAATGGAGAGTGTGGTCGACCGCGCGATTGAAAATAGGCTTTGGCAGATTTGTACGATAAACACAATTCAATATGCGGTTGGAAGAATAAGAAGATCAAATACAAGGAATGATAAGAAAACTTTAAGAACACAAAATGTAAAGTGCAGAAAGTAATAACAAGATATTTGGAGAGGTTCAATTGTTAAAGATCTACGTCCTCTACCAAGATGGTTAGTCTTGGATTTTCTAAGGGAGATAGTATATTGATTTGAGTAGCTGTTACAAAGAGATACAAGTTGAGTGTCAATCAATCTCAAATCTAACTATCATTTCTATGAAGCTAATCCTAGATAATAACCATTGTATGTGTGTGTGTGTGTGTGCAAGATTCAAGAGCTCTTTATAATGATAAAGATAGAGCTTGATGAATCTATGTGGTTACAAGGCTTGAGAGATTTATGGGTAAGATATTCTTGAAGGCTTGAAAGTGTTTGAAGATTCAAAGAAATCTGGAGATGATGAGCTTCAACACTTTGAGGATTATAACAACGTCTCTTTGAACTCAAGCTTTCTGGTTATCTTTGTGTGCTTGATCAAAAGGTCTATTTATAGCCTTGGAATAAATAGCCGTTGGAATTTTGTGTTGAGCAAGCTTCAAGGATAATGTGCTGTTGATGTCTTATTGGAGCACGTATCCTTTTTGTCTCTATGTTGCAGAGTTAGTGGCAAGGTGGTATGCTGGTGTGTCCTTTGTACGAGATGACCCAGCTGTCACCAATTTGAATTCTGAGAAAATTCTGCAACGGTAAAATCTCTTAGTTAACTCTGAGTTGATCTAGATCTTCAATTTGTCTAGGGGCAAGAGAGGATGTGGTCCGGCAAGTCATGCGGTTAGGAATCCTATGCGGTCAGCCGTGTGCGGTCCTCCCAATTATGTGGTCAGCATGTAGTTTGCATATTGATGCAGTTGCCATATGAATGCGGTTGCTAGGGTGCAAGAGGTCAGTCAATGTGCGGTCGAGACGATGTACTGCGGTCATTTGTCATGTGCGGTCGGTTATGCGGTTGACCGCATGGCTTCATGTTTTTCTCCAGCCAAAAACACTTAGATAATTTTTACCTAGATTGACCTTCTCAAGCCTAAGTAACTTAAACTATAAAATGGACTTAACTAAAAATTGAAGTTATAAAACTTCATACATAATATCATATAGTCCATATAATTAAAATAGGTGATGGTATCAATCAAATCAAGTAATAGGAGGGGTTTATAATAAGCATGCCCAACATTGATCATCTTGAACAAACAAATGCTTAAGTGAATATATTTTGTTATACAAATGCTTTCACTAACCCTCTTGCAGGAATTAAAGTGCATAAAGCATGTCAAGTGCCTACTTTCAAGAATTAGATCAGACATGTGCGTCAAGCACCTCTTAAAGCGCCGAGCATCTTTATCGCGTCAAGCATCTATCACGTCAAGTGCCATGCGTCAAGCATATTCCAACAAAAAGCCCGATTCAGTGCCCTTACAGGTGGATCGTCATCAATTAGATGTGTCAAGCATCTACAGGTAGTATGTCGATTACTCACCAACAAAAAAGCCTGGTCTTGAATCGCCAGGATTGTCACCAACAAAAGTTCGATCCTGAATCGCCAGGATCGTCACCAATTAGGTGTGTCAAGCATCCAGGGTTAGTATGTCAAATACTCACCTCAACAAAAGCTTGGTCTTGAATCACCAGGATCATCACCTCAACAAAAGCCCGGTCTTAAATCACCATGATCGTCACCAATTAGGTGTGTCAAGCATCTACATGTAGTTTGTCAAGTACTCACCTCAACAAAAGCCCGGTCCAGAATCGCCAGGATCGTCACCAATTAGGCGTGTCAAGCATCTAGGGTTAGTATGTCAAATACTCACCTCAACAAAAATCTTGGTCTTGAATCGCTAGGATCGTCACCTCAATAAAAGCTCAGTCCTGAATCGCCAGGATCGTCACCAATTAGGCGTGTCAAGCATCCAGGGTTAGTATGTCAAATACTCACCTCAACAAAAGCTCGGTCTTGAATCGCCAGGATCGTCACCTCAACAAAAGCTCGATCCCGAATCGCCAGGATCTTCACCTCACTCCAGCCTCCAAAAACAAACCATTCGAATGCAAAGAACCGGACAGGTAAACCTTTGTTTTCTAACATCTTTTCCCGCAGGTTTGGAGCCCAGACAAGCGAATCTTCAGATAGACAGGTATATTCAGAATTGGGTCATGATTTAATTCCTCATTATGGATTTGCCTTTTCAAAAATAAAATCTCCTCGATTTCCAAAAATGATTTTCAAAATACCTAAAGCAGCCTTTTAGTGTTTTGGAGTCGAACTACGTTTTGGTCTGATTCTCCAATAGAGATATGTAGGCAGCCATGCGGCATGACCATCCCAGTGTTCAGAATGATGTATTTTCTATCGACGACATGACTTCTTCCATAAGTCTTGTCGCCGAGGGACTCTGTAGACACCCCATTCTAAACTTATAATTCATGATTACACTACTCTTCATCTCTCTTTTGTGTTTTGATAAAAGCAAATCAGTTTTGTCAAGTTTCGTTAAGTTTCTAACTAACTGTGAGTACGCCAATCCAATTCGCGACCCTTCATAGATGCATTTTAATGTGATAAAATTGCATTAGGGGCGTTTTGGTAAATTTTCGGTCCATTCCGAGACTTTCAAAAACTTTTTATAAGTTTTTGCGAAGGAAGGGCTTTTAAGTCATTTTTATGTACAAAAGGACCTACAGGGAATTAATTGATTTGGACCTTTAAGGAATTAATGTTCCAGAAGCAGGCAAATTGGTGCCAGAAACGGTTATGGGCGTGCTCAGTCATGCGACATCTCGAGCCATGGAAAATGGACACAGGAAGTCGTGCGACACAACTAGTCTATCATCTGCAGCTATAAATAAAGCCCTGCACCTCTCATTTCGGGATCCCTTTTCGACTCCCTAAAGTCACTCTGCCCAAATTACGCCAGAATACCTCCCCTCTCTCCCAAAATACACACAACACACACCAATCCCCTCAATTCAATCCCTCTCTCTCATCCAATTCACCCATCTACCTTCATACTCCACATGTCATTGAAGATCTGAAGATCAGCACTCCATCTGGGCACCAATCCGCATCCTCCAGCTGATTAAAAGGCCATTACATCTAACTTGGTGCAGTGGTAGTGGATCTACTAGGGTAACAACTCCCTTCCTCCTTCCTTCTCTTATATTTACTCATTACACAATTTCATTGCAATTTCTTTTCCTTGGACTTGATAATTAGGCTCCATCCACCTTCAATTATCAAGTCCCAATCGCCATCTCTCTGTTTAAGTCATTTTGCTTGATTTAATTGGTGTTCATGATGTGATTTGGATTATACGTGTTGCTTGTTCATCAAGGGAGTGTGGATCCTCCCATATCTACACCCCTTTGGTTGATTTGTGGATTGATTCATCGTTCTCTGAGTAATAATAGGTGTTCTATTTGGATCTGAATCGATCTCTGTTGTTTTCTGATTTCGAATTGTAAGGTACCTGCAGATTGGTAACCGGTGTCACGCGACACAACTGGACATGTGGAGTCCTGTGTCACGCGACACAAGTAGCCACCCTGCAGAGACCATTAGTTCAGTTGTAAGTTGTTCCTCCTTGTAAGTGGGATGTGGCCTCCCAGAGTAAATGGCTCACAAGTTGTAATTCCCCCTGTTGAGCAATAAAACGAAGCATTAAAATGCATTTCATCACATATTTTGTCTCACATAATTTGCACACACTTATTGAATGTTTTGGATGTTGAACATAGAAAGACTTGTTTACGAATGAGGCGTGTTGGGTGAACTCTCGGTTCTTCCCAACATGTAACCTAACCCCCGAACCCAAATTCTCTTTTCAAAAAGGTTTTCAATGTTTCCTTTAAAACGGCGTGGCGACTCCTAAAAAAATATATATTTTTCGGCGAGCGTACATTCAGTGGCAACTCCGCTGGGGATTTGAAACTTGTTTTTCAAAAGTGGGTCAAACTTTCGTTCTTGTTCAACGTCCAATTCATTCATTTGTGTGTGCCTTGTTGTGTGATATTTTATGTGCTTGAATGCATTTTATGTGCTTTGTTGTCTTTGTCCTCCTTGTATGCTTCTGTTGTTCTCTGTGAGGCCTTGATTTGAGTGATTTGCTTGGAGGCTGAGGCTGGGGCTTATTGCTTGAGATTATGGAAGTATGGCTTCTTCTGTCACACGACAGAACTTGCCATAGCTGTCCTGTGTCACGCGACATAAGTGGCCACTTTGCAGGTGTTGAACTCTGGTGCAGATTGTGATTATGGGCAGTCCCCATGGTCAAATTCATGATCATTTGATTATTTTACTCTGTGGGGTTTGGTGTGTGTGTGTGTATTTTTCCTTTTTCCCCTTTTCCAAAAATAAAAAATAAAAATAAAAACTAAAAAGACAAAAAAATCATTTTCGCAAATAAAGGAGCATAGTCATCCGCACACTACGTCACATAGATCTAGAACCCTCGGGTGCGATGGACGGCATCGTGAACGGTGATGTATGTCGCCTACGCTTGAGCGCCTAAAATCAAACCTATCCCCCTAGAGCATTATAGGTGGAACCACACTTTTAAAGCATACCCAACGGTTGGTTTTGACACGACATTTTCAAATACACTAAAATGAATTGTTTCAAAAAATTTAATAGACTTTCATACATATCCCAAAACCTAGCACGTATGGGCATGTTGCCATCGCAACATGGTTTCGCGTAGGGACATGTCGCTCTCACGACATGTTCTAAAGAGAGATCATGTAGCCTTGTCAACGTGCACCGACGAGAGGTCATGCCGGATTTTTCCTTGAATTTCTTCGGGAATACCCGTTATGCTGCCCAAATTTCTCCAGAAATTGGGATTGCTCGTTCGTCCCATAAATGCTTCAGTTTTATTTAGGTATTACTGCCTATTATTAATTTTTAATCAATACCTTTGGTGTATTTTTGGATGGTGTGTCCCTAGGTTTCCCCGAGGTCTAGTTTGCGAGAATAAAGGATTAGCCTTTTCCAACCGTCCCTAGGACCTAAAAGACATTATTTTCTACTTAAACATTAATAAGATGTTGCATGAGTCCATCTCCTCCCATATTCTTCCCTCTCCCACACCATCTCAAGATCCTTTCCTCTACCACCTTATCGACTCCTATCCATCCCTACAGTTACGGCAAGTTGGATCCGTTCCTCCTTCCCAGGTGCCCGTTTAGTCCGTGTTGTCGAGGCGGTTCGAGAAGTTTCTGGAGTTTCAGTTGATTCAGATTCGGAAATGACAGGAAATGGTGATGCTTTCTCTACTCAGTTGATTGGGGATTCTGCCTCGATGGGTCAGTCAGGTCTGAATGACATGTCCATGGAAGAGATGAGAGCCACTCTGGAGGCCGCTCTAGCTAGGGAACGTGAATCTCACTTGCTTGCTCAGAATGCCAAAGATCGGGAAGAAGAAGCCCACGCTCATTTTATTGAGTCCATGCGGGCCAGGGGAATTGCGGTGCTCCGCCGAGAGGATGGTTCCTATGAAGAGATTACCAAAGACGGCAACAATGGGTTTGTATCTGCCTCCTCTATGCAACCCGCTCATCACTCTGCACCTCAACCCAATTACCATGCCATGCTCCTCCTGTGAATTATGCTCCTCGTCCTGACCTAATGTCATCGCCGGAAGTGGCCATGAATGTCCAAGGAAGGGTTCCTCCCCAGTCTCTCAGATACACAGCCAAGGTGCTCAGTATGGATTCGGAAAGAGTGGTAGTCAGTCGTCAAACTTCTTTGACTTGACTTCTTCTCCCGCTCCCGGTGTCTCAGTGCCACAGGGTCAGTATGGGTTCCAACTTCAAGGGAGCTATTCTCAACCTCAAGTCAGCATGTACCAAGATGGTTATCAGTATGGGCAATTCAGTCAGCAACAGAGTGTTTTCCAGGCTCCGCAGCAGCAGAATAGCCAATATCGCTTATCGGGAAGCCAAGTTTGGCAAGACGGATTCCCGCAGTATCCTCAAAGCCATTCTCAGTTTCAAAGCAGTGTCTCCCAACCCGTAGTTTGTTCTCCTCTTACTTAGCACATATACGGTTCCATGTCATACTCAGCTCCCTGTGTGAGCGTCGGGTTTTCAACTCAAGGTCAGTTTGGATACCAGTCAGCTCAGTTTGGCCCGCAGCAGCCGAATGTTCAGTTCAATGGGTATGACATGTATGGGAATAGGATTCCCAGTTCAGTAAGTTTGTTAGACAGCAACATCAATGTGCCAGTACCTTCGGCCTTCCTCCAGCCGCCTTGCCTATCAAGCCTGCTCCAGAATTTCCATCTAGCGGCCTTAAAGTAGTTGATCCAACTCAAGTGACACCCCTCCCCCACAAATTTAAGATGCCTAAAATGGAATTTGACTGAACAGCGTGCCCAAAAACACATATTGATACTTACGTGATGACGATGGGGGCAATGGGTTATACGCCCGAGTTCATGGCTTCACATTTCCACCTCACCCTCAAGGGCCCGGTGCTTACATGGTTTCTTGCCCTAAAACAAGAAGGTCGCTCCACTTGGAGCCAGATTACTGAAACTTTTCTCGAGAAATACAGGGGAAATCTCGAGTGGCGCACAACCAGAGATGATTTAGTGGGCACTATTCAGAAGAATGATGAATCAATAACAGAATTTTACAAGAGATGGAACGCCAAGCTCAACGAGTTGTCCGAACCGATTCCTCTGCAAGATCATAAGGATATTTTCCTATCCTGTGTTAAACCCGTGTTGCGTGAAGCTATCGGAAGAGGATGGTACCCTGACTTAAGAGAAATGGTTGGGATGGGAGCCCGCAGCGAGAACAGACTCTTTAACCTTGCATCAAACACCAATGTCGGCAATGATGGTGGCTTTCGGCACAGAGTAACAACTCCAGCAGCCCCGAAAATAAAGGAGACGTTTATCGACAACAGTGTCAATAATCTCCAAACAAGGAACCAGAATAAGCAGCAGTTTCTGCCCCGTAAACAGTATCAGTTTGATGATCTCGGAATGACTACTGAAGAGGCCTTCAATGGGTTAGTCCAAAAGGGAATGATTAAGCCTCTTGACAATTACAACCCCACCAAACCCAATCCTGACTTGGATCATAGCAAGTATTGTCAATATCACCAGTATCCGGGCCACATCACCAATGACTGCGTCCCTTTAAAGAAGGCCATTCAAAGACTTGTTGATGAGGGAAAGGTTGAGAAGGCTCGCCCCAATGTTGTCTCCAATCCTCTTCAGTAATATCAGCAGAAGCCCAGAGGCTCTCCCATCCGAAGGTGGAGAAGTCAGTCAGTCAGCGTCATAGGTTCTAGAGTGTCCTTTACATTGTCATGAGTCTGTCGAATCCAAGATTGGACCAGTTTTTGCTTTGCAATAATAAAAATCTTTGATTCTCTTCTTTCTAGACTCGAGACATCACTTGCACACCCACGTCATATTTAATTGAAATGGTTTTATTCTATATGATCGCTTGTGCTGCTCAATCACTAGTGCTTTGAAATGATTAATATTTAAATTAATCAGAATGAGAAAATCAACTGATATCTTTCTCAAATTGGGGCTTACCAACTCCCCATCTCGCGTCTCATATGCTCACATCTTTTTCATCATCCTCATCATCTCGTTGCTCGATGAATTTGCATGAATCTTCCTCAAGTAAGCTTAAGCAAGCAATGAAACTTTAATCCTGTTTAGATCATCCGGTAGGGATTGCGGTTGAAGCCTTTCACCCTAGGGAAGCCATTACCTCACCCTCACTAAACAATACCCTTTCATTTCAAGATCGGCATGTTTTGAAACCCCATTTAGCCATCATCATGCTAAGAGAAGTCCAAGCAATGCCCAGAAGTTAGCTTCGAGAGTCGGCGATGCACAAAATACTCAAGCCATGAAGGAAAGACAAAGATAATCCTCAACTCCTCAAGAGGCCTTCCAAGTTATCAAAAGAAGGATTTTAAATCCTCATGATTCAGCAAGAGTCCTCAACTTCTCAAGATGCTTTTCAAAAGAAGGACTTTAGATCCTCACATTTCAGCAAAAGTTCCCGACTTCTCAAGAAGCTCTCCAATGTTCAAAAGGAGCCCAAATTCTCGCAAGTTCACAAAAGTTCTCGATAGCTTGGATTTCCTCTCACCAACACTTTCCAACTAATTCAGCCATCCTCTCGATTTTAGAGGATATTCCCATTACCGAAACCAATCCCAAGCCAACCTCTCGCTTTTAGAGGATATTCCCATTACCATTACCCTTGCCTTTGGCCAAAGTCAGAAATTGACCTCTCATTCTTAGAGGCAATCAATTTTCTAGCCATAGAAATCCTAAACACATCCCTAAAAGCCAACCTCTCATTTTTAGAGGTTTAGTCAGCAAAAGGCCCAGTCGACCTCTCATCTTAAGAGGTCACAATATTCCAAATCACCCGACGGCCGATCGAAGCCCTGAAACCCAGCTACGATTCCTACCGGATAGCAGTCTCATTCCAATATCTTCAAGATCTAAATCAGATTAATGCTTCATTGCTTGCTTAAATCAGAGCCAAATTCATCTCGGTTCAAGATCATCAATCTAAGATTATGCAAATTCAAATCCAATTCATTCGACATTTCATGTGAGCATGTTTCGTTTCTCCTCCACAAACACTTGCCATGGAGGCCCCATAGGGGCTTCGTATATGTGCCTTTCATTGACACTCCAGGAGGACATGTTTTTCAATTCACCAATTCTCAGAAAAAATCCTCAAAGGTCCTTAAAATCTCGAATCTCCGCATTCCATCTCTTTTCAATCGGGACTTGCCCGAACTACGGCGACCTGAGCTCCTCCCAAGGAGGGGAACGTAGGCAACCAGAAATGGTCCGGTCGAAAGCACAAACAAATCTCAGAAAATCTGGTCTCCTCAAGGGCCGTCCCTAATACACAGATCCTTCATTCCATCTTTCCGAGTTTGATTCTCGATATCCGTTGGTTTTCTCTTTGTGATTTATCAAAATATTTGTTCATATCAAGCTTAGTGGTTGAATAACCCGAACATCAATTAAGGGTTTTAAGCAGCCTTGTGATCATCACGAATAAGACAAGTTTTCAAGTGTCTCAACGAGTCTTCTTTTCTATATCATAGGGATATAGAGCCAAACACTATCTTTCTGTCAGCAGGGGCTTCCATACACTTTTCCACACCTTGTGATCCTTATACTCTCCCAAAAGAGTCAAACCCAAAAGCGAGTGTGTCACAAAATCGGTATTCATTCCCACCTTTCGAAAGATGTGCCCCTGCACGTAAACATTTATGAGTCATGTCCAATGACTGATTGACTAATGTCTGAAATGATGGGTTGCCTCTTTGGCCACAAGATGACTCTGTCTGCAATAAGGTTGCATTGGATCTCTCCAAGCTGGGGCTTTGTTAAGCTTTTCTCTCAGGCTCTCCTTACCAGATTCCCTCCGGGTTTGCTTTGCATTATCAACTGGAGCTCCACCTAATCATATCTTCAAAACCAGGGCATTCTCTGCACTTCCTCTGCTGTTTGCTGTCCCAGGCGCTCGATACACTTTGTCCTTACCAGCAATGGACCTGCTGCAATCTGTACTCCCGGGAGCATCCCCGACTTGCCTAGGCTGCACCATGTCATCCATACATTCCTCAATCATCACTCATACATTTCCCCACCTCATGGGAGAGGGTTCACTTCACCACATACACTCCTATACACAATCTCACCATTCATCATCATACCATCATACGTAAGCACATTCATCCCATACACAATCCAGAATTTTCTACATATACATATCAGCTCGTCAAGCCGTGCAAAATCCTCATTCCATTTTCATCCCCAACCGAGATGGACTCGTGCAATAAAAGCTAATAATGCATAAGATTAACAATAATAAAATGCAAATTGCCTAGAGTGTTGTGTTTTCCCCCCAAAAGGTAAAATAATCAAAGTGATCATGATCTGATCATGGGGATTGCTCCTCAAATCACAACCCGGACAAAGATTTCAAATCCTGCAGGTGGCATATTCTGCCTTTATCATCTTCATCAGTCCCGTCATCTTTGGACTCATCAGCATCATCCGAAAGAGCCTTGGCTGCCTCAGTCTCCAAGCAATGTTCGTCAAAAAGAGCTACTGCTACCTCAAATCTCCAAGCAATAATGCTCATCAGTATCAGCGACATCAAAGCCTATTCCGCACGATGAGTCATCATCAAAGCTCGTTCTGCCTGGCACATCATCAAAAGCACGTTCTCATGGGCGCACCTTCATCAAAGCCTGTATGAACTGGCAGGTCTTCATCAAAGTCCCCACGAGTGGATGGAAAACCATCAACAAAAACCTTCCCTGGCACGGCAAACCAACAACTCTTCATCATCATCAGCCGTAGCCTCAGTCCTTCCGGCAGTTACAGGTAAGCACAGCGCAGGTATGAACGCATATCTCTTTCAAGCTACAAATCATCATTGTCACTTCGGTTCGAGACACCGTATGTTTCACGTCATTATCATCTACAGTTCGAGACACCGTATGTCTCATGTCATTATCATTTTCGGTTCGAGACACCGTATGTCTCACATCATTAACACCTCGGTTCGAGACACCGTATGTCTCACGTCATTATTACCTCGGTTTGAGACACCGTATGTCTCACGTCGTTATCACCTCGGTTTGAGACACCGTATGTCTCATGTCATTATCATCTTCGATTCGAGACACCGTATGTCTCACGTCATTATCACCTCGGTTCGAGACACCATATGTCTCACATCATTATCACCTCAGTTTGAGACACCGTATGTCTCACATCATTATTACCTCGGTTCAAGACACCGTATGTCTCACGTCATTATCATCTTCGGTTTGAGACACCGTATGTCTCACATCATTATCACCTCGGTTTGAGACACCGTATGTCTCACACCATTATCATCTTCGGTTCGAGACACCGTATGTCTCACATCATTATCATCTTAGGTTCGAGACACCGTATGTCTCACGTCATTATCATCTTTAGTTCGAGATACCGTATGTTTCACGTCATTATCACCTCGGTTCGAGACACCGTATGTTACACATCATTATCATTTCGGTTCGAGACACCGTATGTCTCACATCATTATCATCTTCGGTTCGAGACACCGTATGTCTCACGTCATTATCATCTCCAGTTCGAGACACCGTATCGCTCACATCATTATCATCTTCGGGTCGATACACCGTATGTATTACCTCATTGTCACTTCGGTTCAAGACACCGTAGGTCTCACCTCACTGTCACTTCGGTTCGAGACACCGTAGGTCTCACCTCATTGTCACTTCGGCTCAAGAAACCGTATGTCTCACATCATTGCCACTTCTCGGTTCGAGACACCGTATGTCTCACCTCATTATCACTTCAGTTCGAGATACCGTAGGTCTCACCTCAATGTCACTTCGGCTCGAGACACCGTATGTCTGACATCATTGTCACTTCTCGGTTCGAGACACCGTATGTCTCACCTCATTATTACTTCGGCTCGAGACACCGTATGTCTCACCTCATTATCACTCTGGTTCGAGACATCGTATGTCTCACGTCATTGTCATTCCGATTCGAGACACCATATGTCTCACGTCATTGTCATTTCGGTTCGAGACACCATATGTCTCACGTCATTGTCATTTCGGTTCGAGACACTGTATGTCTCACGTCATTGTCATTTCGGTTCGAGACATCATATGTCTCACCTCATTATCACTTTGGTTCGAGACACCGTATGTCTCACCTCATTGTCATCTTCGGTTCGAGACACCGTATGTCTCACTTCTCGGTTCGAGACACCGTATGTCTCACGTCATTGTCATTTCAGTTCGAGACACCGTATGTCTCACCTCATTGTCACTTCGGTTCGAGACACCGTATGTCTCACCTCATTGTCACTTCGGTTCGAGACACCGTATGTTTCACTTCTCGGTTCGAGGAGCCGTACGCTCTCACTCTTCGAACTACGATCGGCTTGATTCCCACCTGGGATACGTAGGAATCCTTTCTCAAAAAGGTCCAGCCATCCGATCTCATCAATCATTGTCCAGCCATCCGCCATATCCCCAGCCGCTCATTGGGATTGGGTCCTTCTTGTCGACAACCTCACTTCTTCCATAAGTGATGTTGTCGAGGGGCTCTGTGAGTACGCCAATCCAATTCGCGACCCTTCATAGATGCATTTTAATGTGATAAAATTGCATTAGGGACATTTTGGTAAATTCTCGGTCTATTCCGAGACTTCCGGAAACTTTTTATAAGTTTTTGTGAAGGAAGTGCTTTTAAGTCATTTTTATGTACAGAAGGACCTACAGGGAATTAATTGCTTTGGACCTTTAAGGAATTATCTCAAAAAGTTCCAGAAGCAGACAAATTGGCGCCAGAAACGGTTGTGGGCGTGCTCAGTTTTGCGACATCTCGAGCCATGGAAAATGGATGCAGGAAGTCGTGCGACACAACTGGTCTATAATCTGCAGCTATAAATAGAGCCCTGCACCTCTCATTTCAGGATCCCTTTTCGACTCCCTAAAGTCACTCTGCCCAAATTATGCCAGAATACCTCCCCTCTCTCCAAAAATACACACAACACACACCAATCTCCTCAATTCAATCCCTCTCTCTCATCCAATTCACCCATCTACCTTCATACTCCACATGTCATTGAAGATCTGAAGATCAGCACTCCATCTATGCACCAATCCGCATCCTGCAGCTGATTAGAAGGCCATTACACCTAACTTGGTGCAGTGGTGGTGGATCTACTAGGGTAACAACTCCCTTCCTCCTTCCTTCTCTTATATTTACTCATTACACAATTTCATTGCAATTTCTGTTCCTTGGACTTGATAATTAGGCTCCATCCACCTTCAATTATCAAGTCCCAATCGCTATCTCTCTGTTTAAGTCATTTTACTTGATTTAATTGGTGTTCATGATGTGATTTGGATTATACTTGTTGCTTGTTCATCAAGGGAGTGTGGATCCTCCCATATCCACACCCCTTTGGTTGATTCGTGAATTGATTCATCATTCTCTGAGTAATAATAGGTGTTCTATTTGGATCTGAATCGATCTCTGTTGTTTTCTGATTTCGAATTGTAAGGTACCTGCAAATTGGTAACCTGTGTCACGCGACACAACTGGACATGTGGAGTCATGTGTCACGCGACACAAGTAGCCACCCTGCAGAGACCATTAGTTCAGTTGTAAGTTGTTCCTCCTTGTAAGAGGGATGTGGCCTCCCAGAGTAAATGGCTCACAAGTTGTAATTCCCCCTGTTGAGCATTAAAATGCATTTCATCACATATTTTGTCTCACACAATTTGCACACGCTTATTGAATGTTTTGGATGTTGAACATAGAAAGACTCATTTGCGAATGAGGCGTGTTGGGTGAACTCTCAATTCTTTTCAACACGTAACCTGACCCCCGAACCCAAATTCTCTTTTCAAAAAGGTTTTCAATGTTTCCTTTAAAACGGCGTGGCGACTCCTAAAAAAATATATATTTTTCGGCGAGCGTACATTCACTAACCTCGTTAGTTTTGGACCTGACTGACTAACAGAATAACTGAAGAGGACAAAATGGTCATCAGACTAGTTGTCCCGTGCGGAACAGGCATGTCTCGCGCGAGACAATCCCTCTGCAGGATGTGCAGAATCACTTTCCTTTTCCGTTTCAACCTCTTTCTTGATAAATCTTATCGTCATCCGGTTCTCCAATAGAATTTGAGTTCTGGAACCTTCCTAGGGTGGTTTTCCTCTCCACCTTTACCTCTCCAACCTCCTATAAATACTGGATGACTTTCAATAATTTAGAGGTCCCCGATCGAAAACACATAACACACACATTTGCTGGTTTCTCTCCTCGAAAGATTCCTTCAAATCACTTATAAACAACTCCCAAATTCGTCCTTCAACCTTGTTGATTGACGAACACCAAGATTCAAACTAAGAATCAAGGCGAAACTCTGCCGAATTCAAGACTCGTCCAAAAGGTAATCATCCTTTAACTTCCGTTTCTCTTCTCAATCCCTCTATTGATTTTAGAGTAGCGTAATCCCATCAAATGGATTAGCCTAGAGTCCCTTCAATTCGTGGAGGCGATCTCAAAGCATACGATCCGACATTCCTAATTAATAAATTAATTAGGATCTATTTATTTCTTCTTATTGTTCTTTGAATTGATTAGATTAATAACACCCAATTAGCAAGACCAATCTCCGGATTGGGTGGAATGGATGCTCCTTGACCTACCCCTTCCATAACTTAACCCCCGAACCCTTGAATCTCTTGAAAATATTAAAAAGGTTTTTCTTATTGTTTTCCATCAATAAATAATAAGTGGCGACTCTAGATGTTAAAAAATTCACCATCACTACACATTCCAACTCACAATTTTAACACTTGTTAATAGGTGTTGGTTTATGTATTAGAGAGTGCCCGCGGCAGTGTTAAAAAGTATTGGTGATAATATTGATGAATGTTAGCTTGTGTGTTTTAGAATGTCACTTTCTTTTTGAAATAGTTAGTATGTGTGCTAAAGTGTGGTTGTGTTAAAAAAAGTTGATAGTATTAAAAGACTGTAGTGGTAGTGTTAAAGATTGATAATGGTAGTTTTAAAAGAGTGTCAGAGTGTTAGCCAAAGAGCGTATGCAGTAGTTGAAATTACCCGGATTCGGCTCGCGCGGGGGCCCCGGCATCTCGCGCTCGTTGGTCGAGGAGGTGTCTCCCTGCATTTTTGTTTGTAGAGTCGCCAAGCCATTTTGATTTAGCCCAAAATATTGAAAAAAACTTAGTTTAAAAACTGTTGTTGTGTGATGAGATTTTTGAGTTCGGAGGTCAGATTACTCCTCGGGAAGAGCATAGTAAAGCGCACCCGAGTCACCTCATAAAAATGAGTCTTTCGGTACCCCTTCTTTCTTTAAAAGTTGTGTGTGTATGTGCTTTTAAAAATGCATGATGTGTATGATGTCTACATCATACGCTATGTATTGAAATAGTAATGGAAGGAAGCCTTACCAATGTTGGTTCGTGTCTGTCTTCTGCTGGGGAATAGTGTTTGAGTGTTGAAAAGTGTTCCGGGACGGACCGGGATTGCTTCGGGATGTACCGGTGTCTGCGGATAGAGTTTCGGCATGCCTCGGGAGTGTCAGGTTTGTTGACAGGACTCGGGCAGAGGTTCATCGTGCGTTGGGATCGTCGGTTGCGCTTGGGCAGAGTTTCGGCGTGCGTCGGGATCGTTGGTTGTGCTCGAAAAGGGCCGGGACGCCTCGGGATGGCTCGGAATGCCTCGGGATGGATCGACAAGGCTTCGGGATGGACCGTCAAGGCTTCGGGATGCCTCGGGAGTGCCTCGGGACAGCTCGGGAGCATCTCGAGAGCGCTCAGCAGGGCTTCGGAGTACCACGAGGGGCCTCGGAATGCCCTGGAGGGAATCGAAAGGGACCGGGATTGCCCCGAAGGGTCTTAGAAGAAGGCCTGAGCACATTGCCGATATGTGAAAACAGACACAATGAGGCCCTCCTCATCCTCATCAAAATAGAGATGTTCTTCCTCCCGAACGTCTTGATTGATAACGGCTCCGCAGTCAACATCATCGCCCTGAGCACATTGAAACGACTCCGTATCGACCGTTCCCTGATAAGGCCTTCGCCCCGGATAATCCGAGCCTACGACTCCACTCCACGACCAATCGTAGGAGTCATCAATCTGAGGATCCAATTCGATGCACAACTGGAGTCGGTAGAGTTCCAAGTCGTGGAAATCAAACCAACCTTCTCTGCCCTACTGGGACGACCGTGGATACATCAGATGAAGGTAGTGTCATCTACTCTTCACCAATGCGTGAAATTCATCAACGCCAAGGGAATACTCGAGGTAATCCGTGGCAGCAGCACAATGACAAGCGCTTGGCTAGCAAGCTACGACCCAGAAGAAGGTCTCGACATGACCGAATACTCTTCTCTAGATGAGTCTCCAATCCTGTCCCTCTACGAAGTGGATCCCTACATCCAAGCTCTAAGCGGCGATGAGCTAGAAATCGAAGAGCTCATGGGTCAAGACGACAACTCCGACATATGCGACTGCGAAGAATGCTTAAGAGAGGATCAAGAGATGGACGCCCAGATGGAGATTGACCGAGGAGTAGACCCCTACTTAGCCGAAAAACCTCTTGCAAACTGGCTCATCACCGACCCACTGGTACAGGACAACCCTCTGGCCGACACTCTCGGATCTCACGGGGACAGCCATCACAGCATAGTCTAATTCAACATCCCAGTGTCTGACCTAGATGAACAGTGGCGCAACCTCCTCCAAAGCCTAATCAGGGAGGGAGAGATAGCACGCCCCCTCGAGTCAGACATTGTAAATGTCGTCCAAGCAAAGATCCCAAATAAAGAGGCAGATTCTATGAAAATGATCAACATCAGCAAGAATCAACTCCGAATCAGCGAATGCTTCGCCCTCCTAGAAGTAGCCCTCAATAACTTCTACTGTCCAGGACCCCCAAAATCTGGTAACAACACCAATGGAGGGACATCATCAGAGGAGCAACCAAAAACCTCCGCGATCTGGTTTGAAATCGAACCACATGCAAGCTATCCTCCGGGATCCGTGCCAACTGAAGATTGGCCACCAAAGCCATCGCCACTCCCTCTAGAGCTACAGCCTGCCAAGAGTAATGAAGCCTGGTCCAATCCCTCGTCGCCTATAGTCTAGCTTCGAGTCGTGTTGTCTGTGAATTCATGCTTTCGAGTCATCTGATGGCTCTACGCCGGAAGATCGTGAGTCCATGATCAACAATGTACAGTCTTTGCGCTTTCAATAAAAGGTCCGACCTTTCTAGAATATCCTTTCATTGCATCTTTAACAAATGATGAGCTAACTAATCAAAACAGTTAATAACAACTCATCCACACAAAGAAGCAAACACATTAATTGAATAAATGCATCAAGCAAACATTTAAGCATGTTGTCAAACGAGAGAAAAACCGGGCCCAAGCTGCCGAGAAGGTTTTAATCACAGCGATTTGCGAGATTGCTGAAGAGCCAAAGAGACGCAAGTCTGAAACCATTTTCATCACAATCAGATCTTCCAATACCTCAAAAATGAGGAAACTGCCTTCATGAACGAGGAAGGTCAACGCAGGGAAGGAGTCAAAGCCAAGAGCATCATGGCCCTAAAACGCCTCGCCTCTCACTTTGTCATCCTCGGAGACATGCTGTACAAGAAACGCTACCAAGGACCACTCCTACGCTGCATCAGCCAGGAAAAGGCAAACGAGCTCATGAATGAAGTCCACAATGGGGCTTTCGGTCCCCACATGAACGCCAGGGCCCTAATGTAAATCATTCTTCGAATGGGCTACTACTGGATCTCCATGGAGGCAGACTGCATTCACTTTGTCCGAAGCTGCGACAAGTGCCAACGGTTCTCCAACCTCAATCATCTACCTCCTCATGATCTCTACTGCATGACTACGCCTTGTCCCTTCGCCACATGGGGAATTGACGTCATTGGGAAAATTGCTCCGTCAGGTAGCAACGGCCACGAGTTCATCTTGGTAGCCATCGACTACTTTACCAAATGGGTCGAAGCTAAGTCTTACAAGGTGCTCACCTCCAAGAAAGTGGCACATTTCCTCAGGGAAAACATCATCTGCCGATACGGCATCCCGAACGAAGTCATATCAGACAACGGCTCACACTTCAAACGAGAATGTGACAGACTGTTGGCCGAATTCAAGATCACACGCCACAAGTCTTCCCCCTACCGGCCACAAACGAACGGCGACGTAGAAGCAGTAAACAAAACCCTCGAACGGATCATTAGAAAAATGACCACCCGAGGACTAGATTGGCCCGAGAAGCTGCACCTTGCACTTTGGGGCTACCGAACATCAGTCAGAACAGCCACGGGAGAAACCCCATTCGCCCTGACATACGGGATGGAAGCAGTCCTTCCCATTGAATTGGAAATTCCCTCACTCCAAGTGCTGCTGGAAAATGAAATCAACAAAGTCGAATGGCTCCGAAGCCGACACGACGAATTGGCTCTGCTAGACGAGCGACGACTAAAGGCCATGGAACACGTCTGAGCCTACCAAAGCAGGATGGCTAGAGCTTTCGACAAGAGGGTCAAGTCCCGAGACATTAGGGAAGGCGATCTGGTACTCAAAGAAAAGCCTCCCACTCGAACCAACCCACTGGGAAAATGGGAACCAACATGGATCGGCCCTTTCGTGGTTCAAAAGATCTTCTCCGGAGGTGCCATGAAGGCGAGGACCTAGACGGCAATCCCTTCATGAATCCGGTCAACGGAAGCAAACTTCACAGATACTTCGCCTAAAGAAGAACAAATGTGCATCTCTTGGCACTCCATGTAGTGTCGAACTACGCAGACCTGAGCCCTCTAGTCCGGGGGAACGTAGGCAACCTTAATTGGTCCGGTCTAAAAACACACCAAAAAGTAAAAAGTTTGAATGTCAACCAAGACCTCCATCAAACTACACACTTTCCAAGAGTATGCCCCCAACGTCACCTTGACCAAGTCAAACGACGGCGGCAACATCAAAGGACATCCGAAGGTCACTCAGCGTCAAACGACTGACCCATGTCTGCTTCCAAGCCAGAGGCTTGTCTTCACCCTCACGCGCTTCAAAAAAAAAAAAAGAGCTCGAGCAAGGGCTCTCAAAAAAAAATATAAAAAAAAAGAAGCTCAAGCAGAAGCTACAAAAAATGAGGTCAAGAGCCCGACGCCAACAAACAAGAGGCAAGGAAGCTACGGAAAAGACCGTCAAAACGACTTGTCAGGGGATGATCCAACCTCCCATCCAAACACAAAGCCCAAGCAAAAGGGATTGCCGTTAAGGCCCAGGCCGCTTCAGCCCGCAAATGCAACAGAAAAATCCAAAGATGGACGCCGCCAAGGTTCACAAAAGAAACAAAAAGCGAACAAGAGATCTTGCATCTCCACAAAGCTTTAAAAGTAAATCACAAATCACTAACGGTTACAACATTTCTTGATGAGTTCAAGCACGGTCTACTCTCAAGTTCACAACATGCTAAAAGACAGCTTAATACATTTAACAAATAATGTGTTTACAATGCAATGAATGGACACCTAGGAGGTCATTCCGCGCCATCTGCGCTTGTCCCCTCGCCATTCTTCCCTTTCTTCCCTCGTCCCCGGCGAGTCTTCTTTCGCTCCACGCGAGCCAGCTCTACGTCTCTCAGTCCAAGATTAGGGGTCCTCCCCGTAGAGTCAAACAATCCAGCAGCTCTCAGGGCTTCATTTGCCCGTGCTTCGGCTCGGATCTCCTCCCTGCGAGTCTGCAAAAGAGGACCTCTCTCCGTCAATCGGTCAACTCTGGTCTCGTAATCAAACAAAGTGTCTCCCGTCACATCCTGAGGGTCAGACCAGGCTTCGGCACTCCTAAGGCAATAGCTACTACGGCAATCGGGCCCCAGAATCGCTCCACGCCTGCTCCCCAAAGCCACTTGGGACTGCCCAACACGCTGCTCATACCAGGCCAGGTATTGGGTAGTCAATACAACACTCTCCCGACGTCTAAGGAGCACCACAGGAGGAAAAGCGGAATACTCCGATACCCTCAGAAAATACAAAAGAGCACCTGGAGCTGCCATACAAAGAGGAGCTACCTCCGCAGTAGCAATGTCATCCCAGCCCAACAAAGGCTCCTGCTTTATCCCAAACTGCCGGGAAACAAGCGACGGAATATAGAAGGAGGACCAAGACAAACCTGGAACTCTGACAACATAGGACCCTTCCTGAAAGGCCCTCCTAGTCTCAATCCTCCAGTGCGGAACCCACCAACGGATATGATGCATACCAAGCCGTGCCATCCATCTCTCCCAGGCGGATTGATCCATATCCAACACAAGAGGTCGCCGAGCAAATGACCACGGACTAAACGACGTCGGAGCCTCGGGCATGGCCTGAAGTCTCTCCCTCAGCCACAAGGTGAGCAAAGCGGGGCTTCCCCCTCTCATGAACCGATCCCCAGTCGCCAGACGGTCAATACCATGAAGAGTCTCCCCCAGCACCAACGGGACAATATCCTCTCCAGCTCTGCAGTGCCTAACCACATCTAGCAAAGCACCATCGCAAACCCCAAGGGAGCTAACCATGAAAAGTGTCGCTATCATACACAAGGCAAATGCATCCCACGAGACATCACTCTCATCGTCAATCATAAACCGCTCCGGCAGCACAGAAATGTCGATGTGACCCGAATCAAGGAACATGTCCTGCACTTCTCCCAACGAAGTCCGAAGAAAGCCTGCAAGCTTCACGTTCACGGCAGCACCGCCAATCAAAGGAAGCGAGATGGCCTCCACCTCCGGTCCTCCAATCAAAGCCCGAAAATCCTCAAAGGTGGGCACCATTTCATTATAGGAGAAGCAATACACATGCCTCCTAACATCCCAGAACTTCGCGGCAGCCCGCAACAATTCCCAATCAGGAACCAACTCCTTAAGGGACCAAACCGAGCAAAGTCGAAACCTTACCTCAAAAGCCCGCCTCTGATGCCTCATACGGTGTCGCATCCACATTTTCAGCCGCTCAAGGAAGTGTGCTTGCCGCTCCTGCGAAAACCTTGGCAAAATTCTTGGAACGAACGAAGAATCCATGGCAAAAATAGAGGTTCCTAAAGAAAATGGGGAAGAAAGCTCGAAAATGGCTGAAAATGGGGAGTGGGGAAAGTCCAGACATCCGGAAAGCCTTTATCCCTTCCCAAAAGCAACGGTGATCCGTACGGACCTCTTTGCACCCCAAGTTGGTCCGTACGGACCTTGTTGCATCCTGGGCCCATTTTCCCAGCAAACAGTACAACAACCACTGTTCCCCGCAGGACCTTGCTCCAAACTGCCCAACCCCTGGCCAAAGCCATTTCCGGCAAGCATACACTACCCACAAACGCACTCCCAGCTCACGTGGCATGCACAAATAATAAAGTAGCAACAATTCCTAGGACAACTCCCGGGAATCACGAAATATGGCATTACATCTTAAAATAAAATATTTTGCGGTGCAAATGCGAATGTTTTATTACAGGTACATATAATGTCTGTTGTTAAACAAAAAAAAAGGATATGGAAAGAGGGAAAGTAAATGAGCCCTAATCTGACTCCTCATCATCATCACTAACATCCTCAAGCGAAAAGTCGGGCACCCCGGTAAACTCGCCAGTCACACCCTCATCATCAGAATACTGAACCCCCCCTCCTGGGGTAGGTACTCAAGATACTCGGAGGGGTCAAACTCGGCAAAAGGATCGAAGTAGGCAGGCTCTGACAAGCTCTCTCCCTGTGCCTCCTGCGAAGGCATGAACTGGTGAAAGACCGGCGGCCTCTGGACTCCCGAAGACGTCCCAGCATCCATACTATGCCGCCCCCGCGAAGGTCCCTCCTGCTGTGGCTCTGGCTCGGCTCTCGATGGGGGAACGTCCACAGAATGCCTCGAAGGCATCGGCTCGTACGCCGGCACACGCCGCGAAGATCGGCAAGACATCTTCCCCGCCATCTTCTTCACAAAGGACCGCATCGCCACATAACGGCGGGTCAGCATGTCATAGGCTCTCCCAGAGACCTGCACAAACAAACAGCCAAAGGAATGCTCAGCTAAAGAGATACATGCATACTCAACAAAAGAGAAAAATACAGAAAAAGATGCCAAGACGGAAAAGAGTAAGCACACTCACCGGCACATTCGAGTCAACCCGATAAGCAGCAGGAGCCAGCTCAGGCACGGGTATCGACACCCTACGCCTCGACGAGTTGCCCCGTATATATGTGAAATCTGGCCCAGGCACCGGAACCTCTGGGGGACCTGGCGGGCCAGCCTCCCTCTCCCTCGCCAACACCTGTGGCATCCTCAACTTCCTCCTCACGAAGGACCCATACTCCTCTCCAAACAGAACAAACTCATCGGTACTCACGCCGCCCATATATCTCTCAAACTCCAGCACATCCATATCATGGGAATCCAGCATCCCAAAAGGCGGGTCCCTTGGAGCCAAGGGGAGCATACCCGGGCCATGCTACCAGGAGACCCTCTCTCCCAAGTACATGATGTCACAAGTCAGGCCCCACAGCATCTTCCTCTGCGCTGTCACCACGGGACCGCCCTCGAACTCGTCAGCCCCATACCGAGCCCAGGGGTACAAAGCAAACTCTGTCGGGCTATCTCTCCCCAGATACTCCTGCACCTCCCCGTAGGCAATAGTGAGCTTCCCCCTACTCGTCCTCCTCCTCCGCACCGGATGGGCCCAGCCCAACATAGCAGGATAGGCCGCTATGGCATCAACATCTCGGTCCCACGGGAAGCACCGGAAGACCTCATAGAATCACACCTGCGACAGAAGCAGAAAAGGCTCAGTGCAAAAGAAAACGGAGAAATGACAGGTTGCTAATCAAAAACAGCAATAAACTCATACCTCCAAAGCAAAGTCAAAGCAGCCCAAAGAATTAGCCACGCCGCGGCTAAACTGGTCCAAAGAGAAATAAAGCTCGGCCAAGCCCGCCTCGCCCCAAGCTATCTCACAAATCCTCTCCAAATCAATCAGACTCTCTAGCAGAGCAAAGGGAGCCGTAGTCGCGTGATTCGAGAACAGAGTCTCGGAAAGGGCAAACCACAGGAAGGATCGGGCCAGCTGATCCGCTGTCACCATGCCGGTACCACGACAATAGGCCCCAATACTGGCCGTAATCCGCATCTACATCGCTGTACAGCATGCTCAGGCCCCTGCGAGGAAGAGGCGCGAAGCCCAACAGCTCAGCCAGCACCTCATCAGATATCATGTTCCTCCACCGCACTGGCCCTCCTTTGAAGGAAAGCCCGGTGATAGCAGCAAAATTGGTGGGAGTCACCGTCACCTCGCCCCAGCTCAAATGGAAGGTGTGGGTGGTATCCCACCAATACTCGGACAAGCCTAGGAAGATGCTCTTGTTCTTCCTCGTGTCAGAAATCCCGGCCAAGTTCTCCACGAACACGCCAAAGCCGGAACCATAAACCAGCCTCTTAGGGCTCGGCCTGCCCCCCATAGAGATGTCCGGCAGCTGCTGCCACAACTCCACTACAGCCTCGAGCGACCCTCGAGACTTCATCTTTTTGGCTTTCCCAGACAAAAGCCCCTCATCCTGCAGGTAAACACAGCAAAGGTACGTCAGTCACAGTACTTAATGCAAAATACCAAAAAAAAAAAACAAAGCATAAAAAAAAGAAGTCCGTCACAAAACACGGCACACATTGCACACAATTTTCACATGTAACCCGTCACAAAACACGGCATGCATTGCACATAATTTTCCCCATGCAGTCCGTCACAAAACACGGCACACACTGTACAAATTTTCTCAACAGAGGGATTAAGCCCTACACGACACATTTTCACAAGACCCGTCACAAAACACGGCACATATTGCACATAATTTTCACATGTAACCCGTCACAAAACACGGCACATATTACACATAAACTCCCCACAAAGTCCGTCACCAAAAACACGGCACACACTACATTACACATTTTCAGAAAAGTCCGTCCCTACACGGCACATACTTTCAGACAAAACCCGTCACAAAACACGGCACATGTCACATTTTTCACAAAATTTGTCCCTACATGACAATTTTTCTCACAATGTACATACAGAAATAGCATAAGGTACAAAACACCAAAGCATGCATTTCAAAGAGAGGCACTTTATTTTTACAAATAAGAGCCAATCTACACATTTTTGCACAAAAATCACATACCCACAATTTTTACATGCTCAATTTCAACAATTCATCACGAATTTCACAAAAAGCATGGCAAACAACAAAAGCCCCAAATATGCGAAGAACTAAAACCTAGTTCTAGCATTCAACAATTCAAGCAAGGAATCAAGACGAAATCGATTTCTTACCTCCCCGACGTTCCTAACTCGCCTAGTGTGCACCTCCGGATTCGGATACAATACATCCGGATTTCTCGACGAAGGCACGAAGGAAGTGCAATTCCTTTGAAGCTCCGCCCTTTGCTCGATCATCTCTTGGCTCCGTTGACGACGTCCTCTCCTTGATCCTTCCGCCATTACAAGCAACTCAAGCTAATTTTTGGAGGAATTTCTAAGCAATTTGGACAACAATGGAGTTTTTCTCCTTCTCTCTCTCTCTGGTGCACGAACTGGAAGAAGAAGAAATGGGAAAAGCCTCGGTTATACAGCTGGTCAAAACCTGGGAACTGTAAAAATCACCATTGGTCCGTACGGACCTCTTTGCATCCCAGGTTGGTCCGTACGGACCTTCTTGCAACCCGTGGCCAAATTACTTTTATGCCCTTATAATCTTTGCCCCTGGCTGTCCAAAGGCCTATTTCAGCAGATTCAATGCAGTTTGGTCCTTAACCCAACAAAACCAACCCCGGCCGTCATCGTAAGTCCGGATTTTGCCCACTAAACGGCAACGCAACCACCGGCCGTCATCGTAAGCCCGGACCTCGCCCACTAAATGGTAAAGCAAGCACAAAAGGAGCCAGCACCTCCAAGCACAAACCTCAAGGCACAAAACGCCTCCAAAACGCCAAACGGTGAATCAACCACCGGCCATCAAAGTAAGCCCGAAGTCACCTTCTCAGCGGAAAAAGCCCCTACAAGGCCACATATCCCCAGCAGATGAACACCGGCAGTCATCGTAAGTCCAACCTTTTCCCCAGCGGACAAAACGTGAGGCATCCACACCTCTCACAATCAAAGCACAAGGCAGCCACGCCTCTGCAAACCGCAGTCAGAAGACGAATCAAGTCCTCATACATGACACAACCGCAGTCAGAAGACAATTCAAGTCCTCATACATGACACAACCGCAGTCAGAAGACGAATCAAGTCCTCATACATGACACAATCGCAGTCAGAAGACGAATCAAGTCCTCATACATGACACAACCGCAGTCAGAAGACGAATCAAGTCCTCATACATGACATACCTCCAGCCCGGAAGGCTCTAAACCACTCGGTCCGGAAGACCGTATAAACCTCCCAAATCACTACCTCCGGCCCGGAAGGCCTTAAACCACCCGATTCAGAAAATCGTAAAATTTCCATCTCCGAATGCCACCACGTCCTCACAGTCGACCTCGGCGGTCACACGACACTTTAGGGCACCACTACGCCTGCATATACTCACAATTTCACGACCTCTGAACTACGACCAGGCTTGATTCCCGCTAGGGATACGTAGGAATCCTGTCACAGGGTCCAGCCATCGACCTATACGGTCACCCAGGAAACCTCCACGTCCTTACAATCGACATCGGCGGTCACCACATCCTTAGGGCACCACCATGCCCTCGCATCATTTTAGGACGGGACACGTCCTCCTACACCACAAACCATCTTCTCGTAAGATTACCCATCTTCTAGTAAGATTGCACACCCTGGACGCCTCCACGTCCTTACCATCGACCTATACGGTCACCCTGGATGCCTCCACGTCCTTACCATTGACCTATGCGGTCACCCTGGACGCCTCCACGTCCTTACCATTGACCTATGCGGTCACCCTGGACGCCTCCACGTCCTTACCATCGACATATGTGGTCACCCAGGACGCCTCCACGTCCTTACCATCGACCTATACGGTCACCCTGGATGCCTCCACATCCTTACCATCGACCTATGCGATCACCCAGGACGCCTCCACGTCCTTACCATCAACCTATGCGGTCACGCAGGACGCCTCCATGTCCTTACTATCGACCTATGCGGTCACCCAGGACGCCTCCACGTCCTTACCATTGACCTATGCGGTCATCCAGGATGCCTCCACGTCCTTACCATCGACCTATACGGTCACTCTGGATGCCTCCACGTCCTTACCATTGACCTATGGGGTCACCCAGGATGCCTCCACGACCTTACCATCAACCTATGCGGTCACCCAAGATGCCTCCACGTCCTTACCACGGACCTATGCGGTCACCCACAGGATGCCAACACATCCACACACAGAGTTTCTGTCAGAGGACATCTCACGTCTTCATACACAATAACACTCACCCCACACACGAACTACGATCAGGCTTGATTCTCGCTAGGGATACGTAGGAATCCTATCACAGGGTCCAGCCAACTGACCTATACGGTCACACAACAGGACACCGCCATGTCCTCACGCACCGACCCACATGGTCACTTCCTCTCCCAGCACGCGATCCAGATCAGGGCCCTTATCTTATCGACGAACCCACTTCCTCTGTAAGTGACGTCGTCGAGGGGCTTTTGTAAGTACCCCAATCTGGATCACCCTCTTCCGAACACACGAGAAACACCGCAGACTCACAAACGCAGTCTCGAAGACCCGTGACACTCAAAAACACTCAAAAACCCCCAACCAAACCAAGGGAGGGACCTTTCTGGGCTAAAAAGGGACAAAAGGACCTTCTGGGAATTTTTCAAAATTTGGAAGAGCATAGGTGGTCCGTACGGACCTCTTTGCTTCAATGATTACTGAATCCCCTTAAAGTCCAAGTTATTCCCTCAAATCCCAGAATGCATCATTACTGAAATGCATGGTTGGTCTGTACGGACCTTATTGCATGACATATTGGTCCGTACGGACCTTCTTGTCACCAGACACCATAATTGCTGAATCTTCTTAAAGTCCACTTATTCCCTCAAATCGAGGAAAACCAAAATCTCAGATTACCTAGAAAGTCCGTACGGACCTTCTTGCACAAAATCTGGAACTATAAATAGAGGGCTCCCCCTCCCTCATTTCACACACCTCCCTCTTCTCTCCTCTCCCCCCAGCCTTCTGGCATCCCTCTAAGTCCTCTCGAGGCACTCCCGGCCCCTTTCGGATCCTTTCGAGGCCTTCCGAGCCCCCTTTGCGGTGCTCTGAAGCCTCTCTGAGCGCTCTCGTGATGCTCCCGCGCTGCCCCAAGGCACTCTCGAGGTACTCTGAGGCCCCTCGTGGTACTCCGAGGCCTTGCCTGGTCTTTCCCGAGGCGTCCCGGCTCTTTCCGAGTCAAACCAGCAACTCGAACGCACGCCGAAACTCGGCCCGAACGATCCTTGCGATCCCAATGCACGCCGAACCTCTGCCCGAGTGATCCCTGCGATCCCAACGCACGCCGAAACTCTGCCCGAGTGATCCCTGCGATCCCAACGCACGCCAAAACTCTGTCCGCAGACAACCGGCCCATCTCGAAGCAATCCCGGTCCGTCCTGGAACACTATTCCATCCTCAAACACTATTCCCCCGCGGAAGACAGACACAAACCAACACTGGTAAGGCTTCCTTCCTATACTATTTCAATACATTTCAATAAAGCAGTGTACAATGTAGACATCCAATAAAGCATGCATTTTTAAAAAGCACATACACACACACACAACAGTTAAAAAATATAAGGGGTACCGAAAGACTCGTTTTTATGAGGTGACTCGGGTGAGCTCTAAGATTCTAATATTCTCTTTCCGAGGAGTCATCTGATCTTGAATGTGCGCTCGCCCGAAAAATAGAAAATGAAAAGGAGTCGCCACGCCGTTTTAAGAGGAAACATTGAAAACCTTTGTTTTAGAGAGAAAACATGAGTTCGGGGGTCAGGTTACGTGTTGGGAAGAACCGAGAGTTCACCCAACACGCCTCGTCCATAGACGAGTCTTTCAATCAAACACATCCAAGTAAATCCAAAGTGTGTGCAAATATCGATAATAAACGAAATGTGATAAAATGCATCTTATTAATTATGAAACGAGAAATTACATATTGTGAGCCCATTATTTAGGGAGGCCACATCCCTGATACAAACAAACTAGAGCAGGTTACAAAGGAAAAGAGTCACTGCAGATGGGTCATGTGTGTCGCATGACACATCGTACCAGTGACCACATGTGTCGCGTGACACAGGATCACTTGAGGACGAAGGTGTCGCGTGACACATATGAGCCTTCTGCAGAAACCTTACAATATGAATTCAGAAATTAACAGAAGCTATACAGATCTAATTAACAAGCTGAATTATGAACGAAAAACATAAACAACATCGAATCGACCCAGGGAGTGTGGATATGGATAGATCCACACCCCCTTGGGGGCTCAAACACCAAATTCAACCAAATCAATCAATATGAGCTCAATTACACAATCTAGGCAAGTTAAACAGAGAGATTGCGATTGGGATTCAGTAATTCAGATAGCTAGGATCTGATTACTGAATCCGAACAAAATAGAATTATAAAATTGCAAGGAATTAAATGAGAGAGAGAGAGAGGGTTAGGGAATTGTTACCCTTGTTGATTCCACGAATTCTATATCTAGTTAGATATAGAATCCTTCAATTCTTCGTTGTAGATCTCACAGCTCTGATCCAAGGGTTCCAATTGGTGTGGGTAGAGAATTGGGTTTGGATGAGAGGGATTAGTGGGTTGGAAGGTAGGAGAGAGAGAGGTTTGGTGTTTGGGATGTTCGTCACAATGCTATTTTGGCAGAGTAACAGTAGGCTGGAATTGGGATCCATTTCAATGAGGGGGAGGGTCTTATTTATAGGCTGCGAGCTTGGTCGCCTTAGTATGTCGCACGACCTTACGCGTCCACTTTCCATGCCTCAAGCTGTCGCGTGACACAAGGTGGCTCAACCGCTTTTGGCGCCAAAAACCAGTTTCTGGAACATTCCGGGAAAATACCCAAAAGGTCCAACAGGTTTTATTCCCAAGGGGTCCTTTGGCATGAATGATGTACCAAAAGGTACTTCCTTCGCGGGAAACTCATGGAACGTTTCCGGAAGTCTCGGGATAGGCCGGGAATTTACCAAAACGCCCCTTAATGCAGTTTTATTATGTTAAAATGCATCGAAAAGGTTGCGAATTGGATTGGCGTACTTACAGAGCCCCTCGGCAACGTCACTTTTGGAAAAAGTGGGGTTGTCGATAAAATAAGACCCAATCTCAATGAGCGGCTGGGGTTAAGGTGAAGGGCTAGAAGGGTGAGAAGGGGAAAATTATGGCTGGACCTTTCTGGGAAAGGATTCCTACGTATCCCTTTAAGAAGGGAATCAAGCCAAATCGTAGTTCGGAATTACTAATACTGACATACAAGCAAGAAAGGGGTAGAGATGTGTCTTCATACCTTTGCTGTGCTTACCTGTGACTTCTGTTGTGCTCCGCTTGAGAGGCTTTTCTTGGGTTTGGCTCTGCTTGAGAGGCTTTTCTTCTTTGGGTGCTCCGCTAGAGAGGCTTTTTCCTTTGGTTTGGCTCTGCTTGAGAGGCTTTTCTTCTTTGTGGGCTCCGCTAGAGAGGCTTTTCTGGGTTTGGCTCTGCTTGAGAGGCTTTTCTTGTTTTGTGTGCTCCGCTAGAGAGGCTTTTCTTTTGGTTGGGAGAGGCTCGCTGAGAGGCTTTTTGTTGGCTCGCTGAGAGGCTTTTTTTGTTGGCTCCGCTGAGAGGCTTTTTTGGTTTGGCTCGCTTGAGAGGCTTTTCTTCTTTGTGGCTGCTGAGAGGCTTTTCAGAGAGGCTTTTTAGGTTTGGCTCGCTTGAGAGGCTTTTCTTCTTTGTTTGCTCCGCTAGAGGCTTTTAGAGAGGCTTTTCGTTTTGTGTGCTCCGCTAGAGAGGCTTTTCTTTTGGTTGGGCTCCGCTTGAGAGGCTTTTCTTGGGTTTGGCTCTGCTTGAGAGGCTTTTCTTGGTTTGGCTCTGCTTGAGAGGCTTTTTTCCTTTTGGTTTGGCTCTGCTTGAGAGGCTTTTCTTCTTTGTGTGCTCCGCTAGAGAGGCTCTTCTGGGTTTGGCTCTGCTTGAGAGGCTTTTCATCTTTGTGTGCTCCGCTAGAGAGGCTTTTCTTCTTTGTGTGCTCCGCTAGAGAGGCTTTTCTTCTTTGTGTGCTCCGCTAGAGAGGCTTTTCTTCTTTGTGTGCTCCGCTAGGGAGGCTCTTCTTCTTTGTGTGCTCCGCTAGAGAGGCTTTTCTTGGTTTCTGGTATTGTCGAGCTCTTCTTGGGGCTGTCACAGATACGCATGCTTTTTCGTTTTGTTCTTTCTTCTCCAGTTTGGTCGGAGGTCCAGTCGTCGAGACTCAATTGATTATTGTACCTGCGGGGGGGAAAACAGCAACTCCAACGCGCTACACTTGAATAAGCCTATCTTGTTAGCAAAGATTACTATATGTTAGCTTGGTTTACGTGAATCTGTCTGTTCCGGGAAAGCGAATGCAATTATTGGGTTAAAGATTGGCTTTGTCGGGTTTATGTATGGTGTTTTGGGATCGTTTTAGGTAAGTGTGTATAGTAGGGGTCCTCTCCCGTATATTTTCAGGGGTATGTGTATGAGGGTAAGGGGTATATCGGCGACGGCGAGTCGGAAAATGCTCTGGGGTAATCACCGCAGTTTTTCCACCCCGTCTCGCTATCAACCAAAGTATGTCGCCCGACATGTCGTGTCTGTTTGGCTTCTTCGTCGCACGACTTAGGGAGGCTCATGACAGGTTCTTTTAAAAATCGGTCCAGCTCCATTCTCAGCCATCAGTCTTCTTAGCAGAGAAAACCCAGCAGCCCTTATTTGGCGGATAATCGATTTCTTTGGTCAAGACTAACACTTTTTGCTGCAATGGAACATTATAACCAAGAAATTGCTTCCCGGGAGTGCCAATTTCATCGGGACTTCGTCGAAATTTGGGGATTTCATCTGAGGCAACATAGAAGTATCATCGACAAGCGGTACAGTATGCCTTGCATTTGGTCCTTGAAAGATTGGAGGGTTGGATCGGGATTTGCTTCTGCCGCATCCTCCGCTTCGGGATTCCGAGTGTCATGCATTCTCTTTGTCATACAATTACCGACCCCAACTATGGAAGACTTCTGTGGCGTTGACAAGCTTGGGTAAGGCGGCCACCGCAGCATTCCCACGGGACAGCCGGTTGGTTGAGGAGCAAATGCCCGACTTTTTATCTCTCGCTCGCGGATCGGTATTGCCTATGATTCTGGGTGATGGGTCCATAGATTTGACTCGGATGGCTAGGTTGCGCTGTCCCGTCCCCGATCCGTTTGACCTTTCTACCGCTGGATATGTTCATGCTGTTCACACTGCTCGGCTTACTATTTCGCGGGTATGTCGGGGTCTGCTCAAGCACTTTGTTGGAGATCGTTAGGCAAATGAGAGGTGACCGGGTATAGATTCTCGTCAAATTGCTCGGCCAAGGAGAGATGGATGTTGTACCATCGCCGGGCCGAGACTTATCACGGTATTGACAGCTAGCAGGGGGATCGACTTTATGGGAGCGAGGCGGCCCCGCCTTGTTATCTCGTGGTTCTCTCGAGAGGTTACACCCGATCGGGCCATTACCAGAGGGTCGGACGGCAATGCCATGGGTGACTCGGCCACGCAGCCGATGAGGGACGAGGTTGTTGATAGTTGGCATGTGAGGTTGTCACGGTACACGACCACCGATTCGAGCTTTTGGATTCCCGCTTGGAATATACAGACCATGAGAGATATTCGGGATGGATCGCAGTAGTCCGGTTGCCCGGTTTGCATGTATCCTCTTTCTCGTGTCCCATCATTGGTGAGCAGACAAGATAGGTATCCTCAGCAGATCATACGAGCCTCGAGGAGAGATCGGTGACCGATACTGTTCCGATGTCCATGACCGAGCCCTGTGCTATACAGCTTTTTCCAGATCTTTTCGGAGGGCTTTCTTCCCACTCGTGTGCTCCTTCGGCAGCCTAGAGGATTTACATTTCTGACCACGAGTATCCGGATTGGTATGAGGAGCATCGGGGTTCTCGTGCGCTTAGCTATAGAGGCTCGCCGCCGGAATACTGGGAGCAGACTCTGTCCAAACCGAAATCTCGTAGATATAGAGGCACGAGGAAACCTGCACAATGTCACCGGCAATGCCGCCGACGATTATGAGAGGCAAGAGATCCGGAGAGCCGCTTTAAGGGATGATCCGGAGATGAGAGCTCGCAGAGAGGCGTTGCGGCAAGCGAGGATTGCTAGGGCCGCCTTGAGAGAGACCGGGTTCGATTGAACCGCCGCCGCGAGTTATTCCCGAATTGGGACGGGCTCAAACCGACTTGTTTGACATTCCTAAGCCAAAGACCTCCCTGGGGACCGAGAAAGAGGAAGGATAGAGGAGCAAATTCGGGAGCGGGGACGAGTATCTAGACACACATTTTTTTTTTCGAGAGTTTTGAGACTCTTTTGCTTTATGTCTTGAGAGTAGGGATTATTTTTATGAAAACTGAGTACCCTTTGATTACTTAATGCGCATGTAATAGATGTTATCAATGTTTTCTTTTATTCGCAATGCTCTTTTGAGTCAAAAAGTAGGCCGTGCTTGAACTCATCAAAAAGAATATTAACTCAAAATGATCCTTTGAAAAGCCTTGGGAAAGTAATCAAAACGCATTTTGGTAAAAAGAGAGATTTTTGCAGCAATTTTAGACCGAACCACAAGTGGTTGCCTACGTTCCCCTTTTGTAAGAGAACTAAGGGGCTCAGGTCTCCGTAGTTCGACTCAATTGACTTTAGTGTTTAAGAAAGGGGAAGATAGAAGGGGGAAATGGTGCAACCCTGTTTTTTACCTAGACCGCCCTCTTTTGGGTTTTCGGTCTAGCTGGGTATATTCTTTAGCACCTGGCGCGTCCCTTATTTTTGCATGGACTCGCCTTTTGAGAGGTTTTCGCCTCATCTCGGGACAATTTTGTTGCGCCTTTATTTATTCATTTTTTTTTTTTTTTATTATTTTATTTTTTTAGAGGGGGAAAGACTCGATCATACAAAATACCTCCGCAACTTGTCGCCGTTGATCGGGTGCGTAAATGGGTTGCCATCCAAGTCTCGACAATGCATAGCTCCTCCGGAGAATACTTTCTTTACCAGGAACGGTCCGACCCAAATGGGTGCCCCCTTGCCCAACGCAATGCTTTGATTTGAGGGCTTCATTTTAAGAACCAGATCACCGACTTTGCTATCCCTGGGTTTCACTTTCTTATCGAAGGCACGGGCCATTCTTCTCTCGGTATGCCCCGTTATGCTCCATGGCTTTTAGTCTGCGTTCATCTAGCAAAGCCAACTCATTATATCGACTTTGGAGCCATTCGATCTCGTTCACCTCGTTTTCGAGTAAGACCCCGAGGGAAGGAATTTCTAACTCAATGGGCATGACGGCCTCCATTCCGTAAGTCGAGCATATGGGGTTGCACCCGTGGCGCCGGATCGAAGTGCGATAGCCCCACAATGCTAAGTGCAACTTTTCTAGCCAATCTTGTCCTCGCTCGGCCATCTTCCTTATGATCCTTTCCAAGTTCTTATTGGCAGCTTCAACAGCACCGTTTGTCTCGTGGCCCGTACGGTGAAGATTTGTGGCGCTTGACTCCAGTATTCAAGTGAGCAATCGATCGGTTTCTCCTCGAAATGAGTGCCATTATCGAAATAATCTCGCTCGGGACCCCATAGCGGCGTAAGATCTGTTCTTTTATGAATCGGGCAACCTTCTTGGCGGTGAGCACTTTATAAGATGCGCTTTCTACCCATTTTGTGAAGTAATCCACGGCCACTAGTACAAATGCATGCCCATTGCTCCCGGCGGAGAAATCTTCCCAATGACATCAATACCCCATGTTGCGAAAGGGCCACGGAGTTGTCATACAAGTATAAGTCGTGAGGCGGGATGTGGTTCGATTGGAAAATCTTTGGCACTTGTCACAGTCCGCACGAAATGGATGCACCGTCTCCATAGTGATCCAAAAGTAACCCACTCGATGATGCTATGCATGAGGGATCGAGCGTTCATATGAGGTCCGCAGCACCGTTGTGAACGTCTTCCATTACTCTTTGAGCCTTTTCTTTACCGATGCAGAGTAGGAGCGGACAACCTTCTCTTTTCTTCCATAATTCATTGCCGAGTATGACATATTGCGCCGATGCCTCTTTAGGGCCTGCAAGCTTTTGGCATGTACTCTTTTTGAATCTCCTTCTTGATCCACAGGAAAGGATGCTTCTCCATACTTGAGGTATTGAAAGATCCGATTGTACCACGGTTCACCGAGCCTCGATCTCAATCTCACAACAATATGCAGGATTTTCTCTTCTCGCCGACCTTGAAAGGCTTGATTAATTTTCCTTCTGGGATTTCCATCAAAGAGGCTAAGGTAGCCAGAGCATCTCGCGACTGTTCTTGTCCCGCGGTAAGAATTGGAATGATACCTCCTTGAATTGGCCGACAAGTTCTCAAGGATGTAAGCATGGTACTTCGGAGACATGGGTCTATAATTTTCCATTTGTTGGCGGCCTGGTTGATTATCAATTGGGAATCCCCGAACACTTCCAATTCTTCCACATGTCGCTCAAGGGCAGCTTCTAGACCGGCTATGTAAGCTTCGTACTACCGCATTGTTGGTGACCGAGAAATTCAACTTGATTGCTATGGGAGTATGCCTGCTGTTCGGGTCTATCAAGACCATTCCAATGCCATTTCCTTTCTTGTTAGCCGCTCCATCAAAGAATAATCGCCACTTGTTTTCGCTTTCTATAGCGAGGATCCCTTCATCTCGGAAACCGGAGGTCCGGCCCTTGATCTTCAGTACCGGGGAATTCACCTAACCGTCTCGCAAATGCCTCGCCCTTTGATCGATTTGCGAATCACATATTTGATGTCGAATTCTCAGAAGAAAGTCCATTTCGCCAACCTGGTGGAGATGTTTCCTCTGTCACCTTGGAATAGATATCTCGATCGGATCCATCTTGGAGACTAAGTGTACGGTGTGGGACAAAGCATATAGTGTTTTAGTTTTCCAACTACCCATACCAAAGCCGCAAGTCTTCTCGAGGGCGAGTAATTCACTTCACTCCCTTGGAATTTACTACTGACGAAATAGATGGCATTCTCAATCTTTGAATCCTTCTTTTCTTGTGCTAGCATAGCCCCGCAGCCGTGTCCGTGACTGTCGATATAGAAGTAAAGGCTTGTCTCCATGAGGTGGGCGAGAGAATGGGAGGATTGACGAGGTAGGCTTTGATCCTTTCAAAAGCTAGCCGGCATTCCTCGTTCCTGCACTCACTTCCGATTCTTCTTTAGCGCTTGAAGATCGGCTCACATATGGTGGTCAATTGGTTGACGAACCTCGCCGATGTACAGGTGCGACCCATGAATCCTTTTACTTAGTAGACGGTTCTCGGGCGGCTTCATTTCAATAATTGCCTTAACTTTCCTCGGGATCTATTTCAATGCCGCGCTCGGTGACCATGTATCCTTAACTTTACCTCGAATAACCCCAAATGTACACTTGGTCGGGTTCGGTCTCATGGAGTGTTCTCGGAGTCTCGTTAAAGAATTTCCTCAAATCAATGAAATGTTGTCCGTCCGATCCTTTCGAATGAATAATCATGTCATCCACATACACTTCAATCTCCCGGTGGATCATGTCGTGGAAAAGGGTAGTGATCGCTCTCTCGATAGGTAGCCCCGGCGTTCTTCAAGCCAAATGGCATTATCGTGTAACAATAAGTACCCCATGGGGTTGTAAATGCCGTCTTGTCTTGATCCTCTTCACCATCTTAATCTCGGTTGTAACCCGCAAAACCATCAACGAAAGATTTGACCTCGGTTCGCGGTTGCATCCACTAGCATGTCAATGTTGGGCAAAGGGAAGTCATCTTTAGGACTAGCCTTATTGAGGTCTCGAAATCTACGCAGACTCGAACCTTTCCATTTGCTTTGGTATTTGTTACGATGTTCGCCAACCAGGTCGGATATTCAATTACTTTGATGAAGCCTACCCGTAGGAGCTTTTCAATTTCTTCTTTCACTTATAAGGACCATTCAGGTTTTATCCGCCTCAAATTCTGCTTGACCGGCTTGATTTCTGGGTCCAAAGGTATTCGGTGTTCCACAATAGAAGCATCTAGCCCCGGCATATCTTTGTAGGACCAAGCGAACACATCCACAAATTCTTTGAGCAATTCAATCAAAGTAACCCGCTCTTCTCCGGAGAAGAAGCTACCAATCTGCGTTTCTTTGGGTTCTTCGGCTGTTCCCAAGTTCACTGTTGTTAATACCTCGTCGGCAGCTTGGGCCCGGCTTTCCTTTTGCTCACAAGTCTGTTTTGAATCTTTTTCTAAAAATTGTTCATCGATTAAGTCTGCATTATCTTCAATTGAATTAGGCTTAATTATTTTTAAATCTTGATGATTATTTTTCGTTAAGCATTCAATTGTTAAATTGGCAATCACGGGGTACTCAGAAAGATCAACCACTTTATTTAAAGCAAAGGGAAATACGGTGTTTACAACTCGAAGACGGTCTTCAGTCGTGAGGACATCAGACCGGTCAGAAGACTCAAACTCTATGACAAGAGACTCGGGAGACTGACTCAAGATACAGGGGGTGAATTTAGACTTGGAAGGACAAGAACGGGGTTTGAGCCCTAGCTTTTCAATTATAGTCTCTTTGTCGGCGATCCGGTCCCGGAACGAAGTCCGGTTAACGCAATGGTCCTTCAAGGCGCCTCTGGCTTGACTATCTCCACATTAGCTTCCTTCTCGAATTCTAGCATAGCTATCACTTCACGTCGAGAGGAAAAGTCAATCGATCAATCGGCTCCTTAGCACCATCTCTCATTTACGCTAAAGACGTACCGCTCACGGGTTCGACGGCCCATGTTCTTCAAACAAATCCGCTAACTCTCCATCAATATCTGCGGGGTCGGCACCGCGAATTTTACATATTGTGGGTTCATCCAAGGCAAGCTTTTCAACCGATTCTCACATTCGGGTCCCGAAGTGGTAGTTGCTCCCGTAGGTGGCGGTCACACCTTGTCTTTTGGGCAAATTATCAAACATTTCTTTCATCGGATTCTTGCTATTGGCGAACCTCTGGATCATATTCATTCTTTCTCCTGCTAAAATAAGCTTCGGCTCAGGACAAACAAACATATCTCCATCCTCTCTGACAAAGTGCTTATTCAGAGACCAGCGTATGGGCGCATTTCGGGCCTCTTGTACTTTCTACCGGCTGCAGAGGTCATCTTCTCTTTGAAAGCCTCGGTTTTGTCATACACCTTATCTTCCTTAGTCACGGCATACCCCGAGACCTTGCCTATTTCTCTTGGGCTAGCGGCAACACAAGCCTACACGGTCCCTGTTGGCGTTTTCCCGGCCCGAGACCGGGGATATAGCTCATACCTCTTAGCATTTTCAACACGGGAGGAATCTTGTCGAAGATGTCGTCAAGTCTATAGTACGAAGACTTGCCCCTTAGGTTTCTCGATTGTGAATCCGCCGAGCATCGGATTTTCTTGGTCAAGCTTGATCTCCATGCGGTAAGGTATTTGCGCTGGTTTCTCCGATTGTAACACTATCACCATAGATGGTTGTCAACACTCACTCTTGTACAAACTTTAAGCATTGGTGAAGCGTGGAAGCTACGGCTCTAATCTCATGGATCCAGGGTCTACCCAATAATGCTGAGAACGTAACAGGAATGTCTATAACCTGAAACTCCACCATCATTTCCTTGCCTCCAAACATCGGATTAAGGGAGACTATCCCTAACACTTGCCAGGATGTTGAATCATAAGCCTTTATGGTGCGGTTAGAGGGTTTGAGGTTACGCGTGTTGATGTCCAACATACTCATCATTTTGGCGGGGAGCACATTCATGGGCGATCCATTATCTATCAACACATGGGGAATCAACCGTCCCTCCGGAGGCACCGTAATGTGTAAGGATTCGTTATGTTTCGCACCGTAGCGAGGCAAGTCAAGATACGTGAAAGTAATGATATTCCCATCTTGAGCCGTTCCAATCAGCGACATGCTTCATACTGGGGTAGCGTTGACGGATACCTTTGTCTTGGATAAGGCTTCTTCCGGCTTTAATTTGTGAGGGTAGGAGGATGTAAGTAGGGACCACAAAGAAATATCGGCTTGCGTTCTTTTCAAGCTGCGTCGGTATCGGGTCTTCTGAACTTCTTCGTCTAGCTTGTGAGGATTACGAGAGGAGCGAGGGTTAGAGCACTGCTATTTTGCTTTCCCTTTTCCGAGATGGATGCGGATTACTTACTCCCAACATTCTTCCTGAGCGCGTCAACGGATTAACTTCTTCTTGGTCATCAACCACGAACTCTTTGCTAGCTTCCTTGAGTTCGAATAATGTTAGCGGGACAGAGTGATTGCGGTATGGCCAAGCCGCTTGTCGTATCTCATTAATGGTCGAAAGGTGTTTCCCAACTAGCCGCTATTACCGAGTTCCTCCAAGGAGATTGGGGATTCTCTAGAGTCATTGAAGATATAGCATTAACAATCAAGCGTTCTTCGTAATCATCAAGTTCAACAATATTATTCACATCATGTAAATCATCGAGATACGAGAACATAACGAAGTTATCTTTCATTTCATCGACAGGAAATTAGAGCAGTTGCGACCCCATTACATCCATTGCTATCATCCCCAACTACGGGTTCCCCAAATTCTAATACATTGACAAAATAATCATTCTCAAAGTCAATAAGGTTCACATTCTTTGTTCGGCGAGAGGATTGTTGACAATATTCCGGCGAGGAGAGTTTTCTATCTTCTTGTCGTCCACTAAACCCTGGATTATCTTTTTGAGAGTCAAACGGGAGTTCGTAGTGTGCCACTGGAAATTGGTGGAAACGGCAATACTTGCTAGCATCCATGTGAGGATTAGGGCGAGCGGGGCGTAGTTCTCCAATGGCTTTATCATGCCGGTTCGTAGCAAACCGTTAAAAACTTCCTCCGTTGACATACCCAAATCATCAAACCTCGGTTGTGGCTTAAAGGGAAGCCTCATCACATTCTGTATGTTGTAACCTCCCTTTTGAAGAATATTGATACTATTTTCCTTGGCCGGTTCTCTTCCTCTCGGCGCCATTCTTTGAGACGAGGATTGGATGCCCGATATCGGTAACTTCCACCACTGTTGTTGTTAGTGGTGTTTGTACTTGGAGTTTGGTTGAACAACTTATTCTCACTCCTTGCTCCCATCCCCACCATCTCTCGCAGATCTGGGTACCATCCTTTCCCAATGGCTTCTATAAGTCTTTGGCTTAACACATGATAGAAAGATGTCCTTACGGTCTTGGAGGGGATTGGTTCAGATAACTCGTTGAGCTTAGCATTCCAACGCTTGTAGAATTACTGTGATTGACTCATCCGACTTCCGAATTGTCCCCACTAGATCATCCGCGTGGTACGCCACTCCAAATTACCCTTGTACTTCTCTAGGAAGGCTTACGTTTATACGGCTCCAAGTAGTATGGCATTCTTGCTTCAAAGTTAAAAACCATGTAAGTGCCGATCCTTTCAAAGTTAGGTGGAACTGGGAAGCCATGAATTCGGGAGTGCAGCCCATTGCCCCCATTGTCATCACATAAGTATCTACATGCGTCTTTGGACGAGGCGGTACCATCAAAATCCAGCTTGGGCATCTTAAACTTGTGCGGCAAAGGTGTCACTTAGGCGGGATCCACGACTTTAAGACCACTAGAACCCACGGTTAATCTGTCAATCTGTTGTTGCATCTGTTTCGACAAAGCGGCTACTTACGGTGCCAAACTTGAAGTGCGAGTGCGGGAGCCACCGTTGGACGACGGTATTGGGAAATCGAATTAGGTCCCACGGGCAAAGCGGTTGGTGGAAGACCAAAAGTACTAGGAATTCCAATATTCTTTGTCCAACAAGCTAATCGCGCTCGGAATCTTGTTCCCATACATATCATAACCGTTGAATTGCCTACCGAGATTACAGGGAGTTGTATTGCGCCGTGACTTTTGTCTTGACCAAAAGAAGATAATCTGAGCCGACACACGGAGGCGAGTAAGGGGTGGAACCATAAATATGCCGAGTAAGGGTGGAACATACTTTTTGGTTGAGAAAAGCTGTCTTGAGTGCAGGCTATTTGGTACCTTGAGACACTGTCTGAACTATCGATTTCACGAGAGCCGGTGTGACCATTCTGTTGAACACCATGCGAACACCATGATAACCATCCGGATACACAACTATGCTTGAGGAAAAGGCTGGTTGGCGAGGTCCATCTTTGGCTTGTGGTCTTTGGAGCATTAGGAGTTGGAGAAGCGGTGAGATCAAAGAAATTTGTGGGCCGACCGTCATTTACTGGCGACACCTTGTTGGATAACCTGGCCATACCCTTGAGAAGACGGGGGAATGAGTCTTCCTTGGTCACTTGCCACCATTCTGTAGAAGCTACTTGATCGAGAATGCTCGAACGTAATTTTGGGGAGGCATCGTATTGTAGCTAGGCTGGTTTGGTTGAGCAGGTGAAGCGGATCCGATTTTGTTGTGGCTATCTTCCGTAATCTCTTCGTAGGAACCATCCTCCCGATGAAGTACCGTAATCCCTTTGGCTCTCATAGCTCCTACGAATCGGTTGTGAGCTCCTTCTTCACGAGACTTGGCATTTTGAACTAAGAGACAAGCCTCACGCTCCCGAGCTAGAGCGGCTTCCGGCATCACCCTCAATTCTTCGTAGTCATCTCATTCAAACTTGTCGACCCCTGTCACCGAGCCTCCCGCTGGAGCGAGCGAAAAAAACATCTCCATTGCCGACCATTTCGATTCTAAACCAGCACACACTTTGCTTGTACACGGATTAAACGACCTCCCAGAAACGGATGAGCGGACCCAACTCGCCGTAGGCTGCGAGGTGTAGAGAGGGGTTTATAAGGTGCTTGAAAGGAAAATTTTTTCTTTTTTTTTTTTACGGGAGAGGGAAAGAAACGGGACAGACTCACGCAAACACAAATTTATTTATGTTCAAGTATAAATCAGTATTTTAAATCCTAAATACAGTTGGGAAAGGATAAGCCTTTATTCATGCTAACTATGCCTCGGGGGAACCTAGTGACGCGGCGTTCGAATTACATCAAATGTCTTGTTTTGAAACATATAATAGGTAATGATACCTAACCAAGCCCTAACATCTTTATGGAACGAAGAGGTTCGTCCAAATTTCTAAGGAAATTTGGGCAGCATAACGGGTCTTTTCGAAGAATTTCGAAGAAAAATCCGGCATGACCTCTCGTCGGTACATGTTGGCAATGCGGCATGACCTCTCGTTTAGAACACGCCATGAGAGTGACATGTTCCCACGTGAAATCATGTTGCATTTGGCAACATGCCCACAAGGTATGAGGTTTTGGGAGAAGGTATAAGAATCTATGATATTTTTCAAAAACAATTCATTTTTGTTGTAATGAAAACATCGTATCAAAAACCAACCGTGGGTAAGGTTTAGTGTGGTGCCACCTATAACGCACTAGGGGTTTAGGTTTGATTTCAGGCGCTCAAGCGTAGGCGAATTTCATGGCCGTCCGCGATGCCATCAATCGCACCCGAGGGTTCTAAATCTAAGTGATGTAGTGTGCGGATGACTAATTCGTTTATTTGCAAAAAACAAGATTTTTTTATTATTATTTTTTTTTTTAAGAACAAAACACACACCCTCACACAAGGCAAACGAGGAACAATAACCAAATGAGTCACGCTTTGGTCCCGAGGGATGCCCTCAAACCCGGTCTTCGATGATACTGTTCGGTGGCCACCTTTTGTCGCGTGACACGGGACAACCAGAGACAAAGGTGTCGCACGACTTGGATGGTCGGCGAACCGCCGGCAACTCCTCAAATCATCAAATTAGCCCCTATTTTACCATATTAAGAGCAACACGAGAGATACCAATGCACAACAAATGACCACAAGCACAAAGGGCTCACAAGTTCCATAATCAACAAAATGTAGGTATCACAAATGATTATCGAATAATGTACACAACATGGATGCATTGGATGTTTTTGACTAAACGAAAGCTTGACCCACTTAACACTTGAAAAACGGGTTTTCAAGTGAAATCCCCAGCGGAGTCGCCACTGAATGTGCGCTCGCCCGAAAAATAGAAAATGAAAAGGAGTCGCCACGCCGTTTTAAGAGGAAACATTGAAAACCTTTGTTTTAGAGAGAAAACATGAGTTCGGGGTCGGGTTACGTGTTGGGAAGAACCGAGAGTTCACCCAACACGCCTCGTCCATAGACGAGTCTTTCAATCAAACACATCCAAGTAAATCCAAAGTGTGTGCAAATATCGATAATAAACGAAATGTGATAAAATGCATCTTATTAATTATGAAACGAGAAATTACATATTGTGAGCCCATTATTTAGGAGGCCACATCCACGATACAAACAAACTAGAGCGAGGTTACAAAGGAAAAGAGTCATTTGCAGATGGGTCATGTGTGTCGCATGACACATCGTACCCGATGACCACATGTGTCGCGTGACACGGGATCACTTGAGGACGAAGGTGTCGCGTGACACATATGAGCCTTCTGCGAAACCTTACAATATGAATTCGAAATTAACGAAGCTATACGAGATCTAATTAACAAGGCTGAATTATGAACGAAAAACATAAACAACATCAAATCGACCCGGGAGTGTGGATATGGATAGATCCACACCCTCGGGAGCTCAAACACCAAATTCAACCAAATCAATCAATATGAGCTCAATTACACAATCTAGGCAAGTTAAACGAGAGATTGCGATTGGGATTGAGTAATTGAATAGCTAGGATCCGATTGCGAATCCGAACAAAATAGAATTATAAAATTGCAAGGAATTAAATGAGAGAGAGAGAGAGAGGGTTAGGGAATTGTTACCCTTGTTGATTCCACGAATTATATATCTAGTTAGATATAGAATCCTTCAATTCTTCGTTGTAGATCTCACAGCTCTGATCCAAGGGTTCCAATTGGTGTGGGTAGAGAATTGGGTTTGGATGAGAGGGATTAGTGGGTTGGAAGGTAGGAGAGAGAGAGGTTTGGTGTTTGGGATGTTTGTCACAATGCTATTTTGGCAGAGTAACGGTAGGGTTTGGAATTGGGATCCATTTCAATGAGGGGGAGGGTCTTATTTATAGAGGTGCGGTTAGGCTGCCTTAGTATGTCGCACGACCTTACGCGTCCACTTTCCATGCCTCAAGCTGTCGCGTGACACAAGGTGGCTCAACCGCTTTTGGCGCCAAAAACCAGTTTCTGGAACATTCCGGGAAAATACCCAAAAGGTCCAACAGGTTTTATTCCCAAGGGGTCCTTTGGCATGAATGATGTACCAAAAGGTACTTCCTTCGCGGGAAACTCATGGAACGTTTTCGGAAGTCTCGGGATAGGCCGGGAATTTACCAAAACGCCCCTTAATGCAGTTTTATTATGTTAAAATGCATCGAAAAGGTTGCGAATTGGATTGGCGTACTTACAGATCTCCGAACTCAAAAATCTCATCACACAACGAAAACAGTTTATTTTTAAACTGATGCCCTTTTTCAATGTTTTGGGCTTAATAAAAACGGCGTGGCGACTCTACAAGCAAAAACACGGCGAGACATTCTCCAACACCGCAAAGCGGAACGAGCCAGATGCCCGGGTGCGAACGCGCTGCCTATCGGATCTGGGCGACTTCCCGAACTGCGAGCGAAATGCGAGATGCCGGGGGACCCCGCGCGTGAGCCGAATCTCGGGTAATTTCAGGGCTCTTGTTTGCAAAATTGCCGTGTAGAGACAGTCTTTATTTGAAAGGTGTCACGTGTGTTGTGTTTTTGTGACGTTTTCCGTGGGGAAATTTATGTGCAATGTGTGCCGTGTTTTTTGTGATGGGCTTTTAAAAATGTGTCGCGTAGTGCATGCCGTGTTTTTGTGACGGGCTTTTGTTTTTAAAATGTGACGTGTGTGCCATGTTTTTGTGATGGGCTCTTGTGTTTTGCCGTGTTGGGACGGAATTTTATGCTTTGTATTTTTTTTGTATATTTGTTTAAGTACTGTTATTAACGTACCTTTGCTGTGTTTACCTGCAGGATGAGGTGCCGTCATCTGGGAAGGCGAAGAGGATGAAGTCGAGGGGGTCCCTTGAGGCCGTGGTTGAGGTGTGGCAGAACCTGCCGGAGAACTCCTGGGAGGGTAGACCAAGTCCTAAGAGGCTGGTCTTTGATTTTGGTTTGGGTGTGTTCGTGGAGAACTTGGCCGGGATAGCGGAGACGCAGAAGAACAAGGGCTTCTTCTTAGCTCTATCTGAGTACTGATGGGATACCACGCATACCTTCCACTTTAGCTAGGGAGAGGTGACGATGAGTCCTACTGATTTTGCAGCGATCGCTGAGCTTTCCTTCAATGGAGGGCTGGTGAGATGGCGGGACAGGATGTCCGATGGGGTGCTGGCTGAGTTGCTGGGATTTGCGCCCTACCCTCATAAGGGCTTGGGCATGTTGTACACCAATGTGGAGGTACAGATCACGGCCAACATCATGGCTAATCGCCGGGGCAATGGAGTAGTGACGGCTGAGCAGCTGGCGCGCTCTTTTCTATAGTTTGCTCTTTCCGAGACTCTATTCTCGAACCACACCTCTTCCTCTCTTTTCCCTCTGCTGGAGAGTTTGGTGGACTTGGAGAGGGTTGGTGAGATCGCTTGGGGAGAGGCGGGCTTGGCCGAGCTCTACTTTGCTATGGACAGGTTTAGCCGGGGTGCGGCCAGTTCCCTGGGATGCTTTGATTTTGCGCTGAAGGTATGAGTTTATTGCTGATTGTGGTTTAGTAGTTTATCATTTCTCTGTCTTCTTTTTCTTTTGTTCTAAGCACTATCTGCTTTTTGTTGCAAGTGTGGTGCTATGATATCTTTCGGTGCCAGCCGTGGGACCGGGAGGATGAGGCCATGGCGGCCTACCCTGCCATGCTGTGCTGGGCCTGCCCTTTGAGGAAGAGGAGGACGACTAGGGGGAAGATCACCGTTGCATATCGGGATGTATAGGAGTTCCTGGAGAGGGATAGCCCGATGGGGTTTGAGCTGTACCCTTGGACTCGGTATGGCGATGACGAGTTTGAGGGTGGTCCCACGGTGACACGGCAGAGGAAGATGCTGCGGGGCCTTACTTGCGATGTCATGCATCTGGGGGAGAGGGTCTTCTGGCAGCATGGCGCAGGCGAACCCCCCTGTGGCTCCGAGGGATCCGCCCTTCGGTATGATGAGTCCTTTTGATATGGACGTGTTGGAGTATGATAGGTACCGGGATGGCGTGAGTGCCGAGGAGTTCATCTTGTATGGCGAGGAGTATGGGGCCTTTGTTAGGCGGAAGTTGAGGATGCCACAGGTGTTGGCGAGGGAGAGGCAGGGTGGCCCACCATGTCCTCTAGATGTTCTGGTGCCTGGGATGGACTTCACGTATGTCCGCGGGGACTCTTTGAGGAGGAGGGTGTCGGTGCCTATCCCAGAGCAGGCTCCTGCTGCTTATCGGGTTGACCCGGATGCTCCAGTGAGTGTGCTTACTCTTCTCCATCTTGGCATCTTTTCTGTATTTTTCTCTTTTGTCGAGTATGATTGTATCTCTTTAGCTGAGCATTTCTTTGGTTGTTTGCTTGCGCAGGTCTTGGGGAGATCCTTTGATACGCTGACCCGTCGATTTGTGGGACTGAGGTCTTTTGCAAAGAAGCTAGCGGGGAAGCTGTCTTGCAGGTCTTCGCGGCACGTGGCGGCGTTCGATCCAATGCCTTCGAGGAGGTCTGCGGATACTCCTTCGTTGAGGGCTAAGCCAGGGCCACAGCCGGAGGTACTGGTTCAGGGGCGGCAGAGTCTTGATGCAGGGACGTCTTCGGGGGCCCAGAGGCCGCAGACCCTTCATCAGTTCTTTCCTCCACCGGATGTACAGGGAGAGGGTTCTTCTGCGCATCCCTTCTTTGATCCCTTCACTGGGTTTGATCCTTCGGAGTACTTCGAGTACTCGCCCGAGGAGGGGGTCCAGTATTCCGATGATGAGGGTGTGACTGGCGAGTTTGCCGAGATGCCGGATTTCTCATTTGTGGAGGTTGATGATGATGAGTCGGAGTAGGGCTCATTTGCTTTCCCTCTTTCCGTTGTTTTTTTTGTTTAGCAACAGACATTTTGTACCTGTAATAAAACATTTGTATATGCACAACAAAGTATTTTATTTGAGATGTAATGTCGTATTTTGCGATTCCCGAGGATTGATTGTTGCTAGTTTTTTGTGCATGTCACATGAGCTGGGAATGCATTTATGGTTAGTGTATGGTGGCCGGAAAAGGCTTTGGCCAGGCTTTTGAGCAGTTTGGGGCAAGGTCCTGCCGAGAGCAGTAGCTGTTTTGCAGTTTGCTGAAAATGTGGGGCCATGCTGCAAAGTGGTCCGCACGGATCCATCCAGCATGCAAAGTGGTCCGTGCGGACATGCCTTGCTTTTGGGAAGGAAATTAGAGCCACAGAAAGTCTGGACTTTCCCCACTTCCCATTTGCAGTCATTTCGAGCTTTCTTCCTCATTTTCTCTAGAAACCTCCACATTTGCCATGGATTCTTCATTTGTTTCGAGAGTTTTGCCGAGGTTTTCAAAAGAGAGGCAAGCGTTCTTCCTTGAGCAGCTCAAAACGTGGATGAGGATCCACATGAGGCACAATAAGCGGGCTTTCGAGATGAGGTTTCGACTTTGCTCGGTTTGGTCCCTTAAGAAGTTAGTTCCTGATTGGGAATTGTTACGGGCTGCCGCGAAGTTCTGGGATGTTAGGAGGCATGTGTATAGCTTCTCCTACAATGAGGTCACTCCCACCTTTGAGGATTTTTGGGCTTTGATTGGAGGACCGGAGGTGGAGGCCATCTCGCTTCCTTTGATTAGCGGTGTGGCCGTGAGTGTGAAGCTTGTATGCTTTCTTCGGACTTCGTTGGAAGAAGTGCAGGGTATGACTTTTGATTCTGGTCATATTGACATTTCTGCGCTGTCGGAGCGGTTTATGAGAATGATGAGAGAGATGTCTCGTAGGATGCATTTGCCTTATGCGTGATAGCGACGCTTTTCATGGTCAGCTCCCTTGGGGTATGTGACATCGCTTTGCTGGATGTGGTAAGGCACTGCCGAGCCGGAGAGGATATTGTTCTGTTGGTGCTGGGGGAGACCCTTTACGGCATTGACCGTCTGGCGACTAGGGATAGGTTCATGAGAGGGGGAAGCCCCGCTTTGCACACCTTGTGGTTGCAAGAGAGATGGATGGCATAGCTTGGTACGTTTGCTCAGCGACCTCTTGTATTGGATATGGATCAGTTAGCCTGGGAGAGATGGATGGCACAGCTTGGTACGCATCAGATCCGTTAGTGGGTTCCTTACTGGGGATTGAGACTAGGAGGGCCTTTCAGGAAGGGTCCTATGTTGTCAGAGTTCCAGGTTTGTCTTGGTTCTCCTTCTATATTTCGTCGCTTGTTTCTCGGCAGGAGCCTTTGCTGGGCTGGGATGACATCGCCACTGCGGAAGTGGCTTCTTTTTGTATGGCAGCTTCTGATGCTTTTCTGTATTTTCTGAGGGTATGAAGTATTCCGCTTTCCCTCATGTGGTGCTCCTTCAACGTTGGGAGAGTGTTGTGTTGACCACCGAGTACCTGGATTGGTACGAGCAGCATGTCGGGCAGTCCCAAGTGGTTTTAGGAAGCAGGCGTGAAGCAATTTTGGGGCAAGGTTGTCGTCCTTGCTATAACCATAGAAGTGCCAAAGCCTGGTCTAACTCTCAGAATGTGACAGGAGACGTTTTATTTGACTACGAGACTCGAGTTGACCGACTGACGGAGAGAGGTCCTCTTTTGCAGACTCGTAGGGAGGAGATCCGGGCCGAGCCACGGACAAATGAAGCTCTGCGAGCTGCTGGATTGTTTGACTCTACGGGGAGGAACCCTAATCTCGGAATGAGAGAGACAGAGTTGGATCGCGTGGAGCGAAAGAAGACTCGCCGGGGATGAGGGAAGAAAGGGAAGAATGGCGAGGGGATAAGCACGGTTGGCGCGGAATGACCTCCTAAGTATCCATTCATTGCATTGCAGACACATTATTTGTTAAATGTATTAAGCTGCCTTTTAGCATGTTGTGAACTTGAGAGTAGACCGTGCTTGAACTCATCAAGAAATGTTGTAACCATTAGTGATTTGTGATTTACTTTTAAAGCTTTATCGAGACGCAAGATCTCTTGTTTGATTTTTTGCTTCTTTTGTGAGCCTTGGCCGCGTCCAGCTTTGGATCTTTCTGTTGTATTTGCGGACTGAAGCAGTCTGAGCCTTGACAACATCCTTTTTTATTTGTATTTTGTGTTTGGATGAGAAGGTTGGATGGTCCCTTGACAAGTCATTTTTGACGGTCCTTTTCCGTGACTCCCCTGCTTCTTGTTTGTCGGCGTTGGGTCCTTGACCTCATTTTTTTTGTGAAGCTTCCTCTTGAGCTCCTTTTTTTTTGAAAGCTTCTGCTTGAGCTCTTTTTTTTTATGAAAGCTTCTGCTTGAGCTGTTTGGTTTTTTTCGAAGCGTACGAGGGCGAAGGCAAGCCCTTAGCTTTTTGTTAACTTTGATGTTGAGTGACCTCTGGTGGTCCTTTGATGTTGACGCCGCCGTTTGACTTGGTCAATGTGATGGTGGGGACATGTTTTGGAAAGTGTATAGTGTGATGGGAGCCTTGGTCGACATCCAAACTTTTTTATTTTTGTGTGTTTTTAGACCGGACCAATTAAGGTTGCCTACGTTCCCCCCGGACTAGAGGGCTCAGGTCTGCGTAGTTCGACACTACAAGGAGTGCCAAGAGATGCACAGTTGATCTTCTTTAGGCGAAGTATCTGCGGAGTTTGCTTCCGTTGACTGGATTCATGAAGGGGTTTCCGTCTAGGTCTGACAGCTTCATGGCACCTCCGGAGAAGATCTTTTGAACCACGAAAGGGCTGATCCATGTTGGTTCCCATTTTCCCAGCGGGTTGGTTCGAGTGGGAGGCTTTCCCTTGAGTACCAGATCGCCTTCCCTGATGTCTCGGGACTTGACTTTCTTGTCGAAAGCTCTGGCCATTCTGCTTTGGTAGGCTCGGATGTGCTCCATGGCCTTTAGTCGGCGCTCGTCTAGCAGAGCCAGTTTGTTGTGTCGGCTTCGGAGCCATTCGACTTCATTGATCTCGTTTTCCAGCAACACTCAGAGTGAGGGAATTTCCAATTTAACGGGCAGTACTGCTTCCATCCCATATGTCAGGGCGAATGGGGTTTCTCCCGTGGCTGTTCTGACTGATGTTCGGTAGCCCCAAAGTGCCAGGTGGAGCTTCTCGGGCCAATCTCATCCTCGTGTGGTCATTTTTCGGATGATCCTTTCGAGGGTCTTATTTGCTGCTTCTACTGCGCCGTTAGTTTGCGGCCTGTAGGGAGAGAACTTGTGGAATGAAATCTTGAATTCGGCCAGCAGTCTGTCGCATTCTCCGTCGAAGTGGGAGCCGTTGTCTGATATGACCTCGTTCGGGATGCCGTATCGGCATATGATGTTTTCCTTGAGGAAATGTGCAACCTTCCTGGAAGTTATCACCTTGTAGGACTTGGCTTCGACCCATTTTGTGAAGTAGTCGATGGCGACCAAGACAAACTCGTGGCCGTTGCTGCCTAGCGGAGTGATTTTTTCGATGACGTCAATTCCCCACGTGGCGAAGGGCCATGGCGTAGTCATGCAGTAGAGATCGTGTGGAGGAAGATGATTGAGATTGGAGAACCGTTGGCACTTATCGCAGCTTCGGACAAAGTGGATGCAGTCTGCCTCCATGGAGATCTAATAGTAGCCCATTTGAAGAATGATCTGCATCAGGGCTCTGGCATTCATGTGGGGGCCGCAAACCCCGTTGTAGACTTCATTCATAAGCTCATTTGCTTTTTTCTGGTTGATGCAGCGTAGGAGCGGTCCTTGGTAGCGTTTTTTGTATAGCATGTCTCCAAGAATGACAAAGTGAGAGGCGAGGCATTTTAGGGCCATGATGCTCTTGGCTTTGACTCCTTCTTTGCGTTGGCCTTCCTCCTCCATGAAGGCGGTTTCCCCGTTCTTGAGGTATTGGAAGATCTGATTGATGCGCTGTGCTGGCGAAGAGGCTTCCGACATGCATCTCTTTAGCTCTTCAGCAGTTCCCAAATTCACTGTGATTAAAACCTTTCTCGACGGCTTGGGCTGTGTTTTCCCTTATTTGACAATATGCTTAAATGTTTGTTTAATGCATTTGTTCAATTAATGTGTCTGCTTCTTTATTAGATGAATAGTTATTAATTGTTTGTGATTTAGTTAACTCTTTCGTTAAAGATGCAATGGAAGGATATCTAGAAAGGTTGAGCCTTTTATTGAAAGCGTATGGGAATACATTATTGGCTATGAGTTCGTAATCTTCCGGCGTAAGGCCATCGGATGACTCGAGAGACTCAAATTCAAAGATAATGGACTCAGAATGTGTTTTGACTCTGGACTCTAGGACGCGAGGGGTTAGACCAAGTTCTTCGATCGTTTCCTTCTTGCTGGCGGCGGGTCCGGAGAAGGTGGTCCAGTTCTTGAGTGGCAATGTTGATGAGCTTGAAAGTAGGCGAAGGTCGAAAGGCTTCGCGCTACTGTTCCCAATCATGGCTACCATGGAGTTATCAGAAAAAAAAATCGATTAGGTCTGGCACCTCGATTTCTTCGCTGAAAAGTTGTTGTAGCAATGGCTCGTTCCAGGCGCTGTCAGCGGAGTCTTCCGTCTTTGTCTTGGGCATTGCTAGTTCGAATGTAGACTCGTCCCGATCCTTTGTGGCAGGGATGTTGACAGAGAGTTTTTCGAGTTCTTCCGCCAAAGAGGGGGTTTTCCCGAACCAAAATTCATTGTGAATAGTGGTGGTAGTGGGTCCCGGTAGAGTTGGTGCGTCGAGGAATGCTCTTCTGACGGGGTTTGGCTTGAGGCCTCTGAACCTTTCAAGGCTTTGTTGAAGCTTGTCCATTGCTGTCGGCCAGTTTTGTTTGGCGTTGATCAGCACTGTCTCCTTTTCTGTATCTTCATTCAAACTGCCGGCTTTCTTTGTGAAGTACCGGTCCATGTCGAAGCTGTAAGGGCGGAGGTCGAAGATTGCGTGCAAGCCTCTTTTGTCAGTAGCGGAGCATTTCCATGTAGATTTTCGGTTTTCCGCAGCGTCTTTGGGAGTGAGAACGTATCCTAGGCCATGGCGGGTATTTTGTTCCTTGACCTCGATGATTTGTTGGGTACCTTGATGGAGTTTTCCCAAACCAAGCCCCGGGATGTAGTTCATGAGCTTCATCATCTTCATGGTAGGAGGGATCTGGTCCTAAGTCAAGGGCAGGTCTATGTGGCATACCTGGGCTTTTGGGCTTTTGACTGTGAACCCTGTCAGCATCATGCCATCGTTGTCGTGTTTGATTTCCATGACTGAGATGCCGTTTGTGTTGGTCCCCTTAGTAGTTATGCTGTCGCCATAGATGATGGTGAGATCCGTTCCTTGGACGAACTTTACGCACTAGTGTAAGGTGAATTCCACCCCATTGATCTGGTGTAGCCAAGGGCATCCCAAGATGGCTGTGAATGTGATCGGGATGTCGATGACCTGGAAGTCCGTCGGGATCATCTATTTTTCGAACCACAGGTTCAGAGTGGCTATCCCTAAGACTGAGCGAGACAAGGAGTTGTATGCTTTGATCGTCTGAGTTGAAGGTTTTAGATCAGTTGGCTTGATCCCTAGCAACTCCATCATTTTGGATGGGAGGACGTTCATGGCTGATCCTCCGTCTACCAAGACTTGAGGGAGGCAGCGCTCGTCAAGTTGAACTGTTATGTAGAGAGGTTCATTGTGGTCAGCCCCAAATTTTGGGAGGTCGAGCTCCGTGAAAGTGATGATGTTGCTGTAGTGAACGTTGTCGATCATCTGGACCGCTTCATCTGGTGTCACGTTGATAGGTACCATGGTTTGGGCCAGGCTTTCCTCCAGCTTGAGTTTGTGCGCGTAAGAGGAAGTGAGTAAGGACCAGAGGGAAATGTTGGCCTGCGTGCGCTTGAGCTGAGTTAAGATTGGATCTTCAGCCTTTGGGTCAAGAGTTTCAGCTTCTTTGGCATAGGAGCCCTTTTCGGTTCGAGGCTCATGTATGGCTGGCCTTTTGTCTCTACTTGGAGGATTTACCGAGATTTGGCCGGAACGTGTCAGTACGTTCACCTCTGGCTTTACTGCTTTACTTGTTTCCCCCACTTCTGTCATGGGAGGGCCTTGTTTGGCGTAGGGCCATGCTTCGCATTTCAGTTCATTCACTGTTATTACTTTTGTTGAAGCGTCAACGGTGGCTTTGATGTCTTCCCAAGATAGGGGTTGGTGTGTTTGGACCCTTGGGCCGTTGGTGGATGTGCAGAGCTCGTCCCAGCTGATCATGGAGCAGAAGTTATCGTGGTCTTGCGTAGAGCTAGGCTGAGGAGATTTGCTGGAGTAGATGACGTAGTAGTCAAACTTGCCTGACGGTTCTCCGAGGGTTCCGACTGTGGGATCGCCAGCTTCGTATCTCTTCTTCAGTTTTCGTTGAGAAGAGAGTTTCTTCTTTCTTGGAGGGCGATCCTCGTTTATTTCATCTTGGAAGTCCCTTTCCAGACAAGCGGGGTAGTCGGATACGTCCCACCAGATGTGTTCATCATTTTGCGGGGGTATTGGGACTTCGGGACGTTGACCAGGCACGTTTATTCTTGGGGGGGGGGGGTCTTGTGGCTTCATGTCGTAGCTGCAGGGCTCGTATGAGGGCAAAAGATTGTATTTCGGGGGACGATGAGAGACATTGGGAGCTGCAGGAGCGGGTGCGTCCTTGGGAGCCCCAGGTGGTTGTGGGTGGCCAATGTTCCGAAATGGTGCATGGCATCTTCGATCCTGGCCTGTTGCTCGCCTTGGCATTTTTCGAGGGCTATGACAGCTTGCCAAACTTCCTCCATCGTTGGGAAATTTCTCGGGGGTAAGATCTCGTTTTCCTCGTTGTTATCTGCCGACCTGGCCATGGGGAGTTGATGGATTGCCCTGGTGGCTGTACTTGGGGAAGGATGTGGGACCTTGCGGCTTTGACACTGGAAGAACAGTTCCCGGGTACTCTCAACCACTCTCGGTTCACTGGAGGGGGTGACAGGTAAGGTTTAGACATGGGAAGGCCTTTTTGGATAAAGGGGAAAAGCTCATGTGACATGCAGTTTTCGTTATTTATTTATGATTTTTTTTGTTGTTTGAATTTACTTAAAACAGTGTTTTCTCAGAATCCTAGGTAGGTTAGAAAATATTGCTCTTCTTTTTCGCAACTATGCTAGATCCTGGGTCAGTGGAGACCATCTGTGCGGCTATAAGCCCCTCGTTTTGCACCTGTATTTCGACATCCCGGGGTGGACAGCCCCGGGCGAGGGTCCTATAGGGCAAGCGGTTTCCACCGGCCTAAAAGAAAAAATCGAACCTAAGGACCGAGTCTGTCATGTTCATTTTAATGCATCGGCCATATGAATAGTGAGCCGAGTCGGCACCTGAGTCAAGATCTGGTCGAGAGTTCGGCATGACCTCTCTTTACCTTACTTGCGCAAGGGATCTGTGACGTTAGGCGTTGGCTAGGTCATATTGTCATGGCTGACGTATCAAAGGCTTGATGACATGGTGTCATGTGGGCATGGATGTATATCCGGGACGGAGCATCATCTGGGTGTAGCTTCGGAAATCAAGATCGGATCAAGATTTTAGCATGACCTTTAATCGTCTTGCTTGCGCAAGGGATCTTGAGTTTTGAGCTTCGACCCAGAAAAAGGCCGGCATGGGATATGTATCCAGGCTGTATGACACGGACTGGGTAAAAAGCAACCGAGTCTGGACAGAGTGTGACACAAGCGTGCAGGGTTGACACTGGCTAGGATGGGATGTTTGGAATGATCTCGTGCGCGTCCAAGAGGCCTAGGAAGACCAAACGGACTGCAACTGAGACCACTCCGAGTTGAGGGTTGTAGTGTGCAGTGTACTGAGGCAGCAAGTGCGCGTAGCGTGCGGTGTACCGAGGCAGCAGTGCGAGTAGTGTGCGGTCACTAAAATTCTTTTTCTGAGTAAAACAGAAGTTTTTGAGGAATTTTAAATGTATGTACACAGATGTATATTGATGCATTTTTTGTATTTTTATTTTTTTTTTGTAAATAAAAAGTAAAGCACATGCACACACACACACAACAATTAAAGAAAGGGGTAAAATGAAAGTTTGACCCTCATCATTGTTTTAAAAAATTTTTGTTTTTGTTTAAAAGATTTTTTTTAAAACAAAATTATCCCCAGCAGAGTCGCCAACTGAAATTACCCGGATCCGGCTCGCGCGTAGGCCCTGGCATCTCGCGCTCGTTGGTCGAGGAGGTGTCTCGCTGCGTTTTTGTTTGCAGAGTCGCCACGCCATTTTGATTTAGCCCAAAACATTGAAAAAAAGCTTAGTTTAAAAACTGTTGTTGTGTGATGAGATTTTTGAGTTCGGAGGTCAGATTACTCCTCGGGAAGGGCATAGTAAAGCACACCCGAGTCGCCTCGTAAAAATGAGTCTTTCGGTACCCCTTCTTTCTTTAAAAGTTGTGTGTGTGTGTGTATGTGCTTTTAAAAATGCATGCTGTGTATGATGTCTACATCGTACGCTATGTATTGAAATGTATTGAAATAGTAATGGAAGGAAGCATTACCAATGTTGGTTTGTGTCTGTCTTCCGCTGGGGAATAGTATTTGAGTGTTGAATAGTGTTCCGAGATGGATCGGGATTGCTTCGTGATGTACCTGAACACGGACAGAAGTTTCTCGGCGTGCCTCGGGAGTGTCAGGTTTGTTGACTGGACTCGGGCAGAGGTTCGTCGTGCGTTGTGATCGTCGGTTGCGCTCGGACAGAGTTCCGGCGTGCGTCGGGATCGTCGGTTGTGCTCGAAAAGGGTCGGGATGCCTCGGGATGGCTCGGAATGCCTCGTGATGGACCGGCAAGGCTTCGGGATGGACCGTCAGGGCTTCGGGAGTGCCTCGGGGTAGCTCGAGAACGTCTCGGGAGCGCTCGGCGGGGGCTTCAGAGTACCACGAGGTGCCTCGAAATGCCCCGGAGGGAATCGAAAGGGACCGGGATTGCCCCGAAGGGTCTTAGAATGAGACCTGAAGGCTGGGGGGAGAGGGAGAAGAGAGGATGTGTGTAAAATATGAGGGGGAGCCCTCTATTTATAGGGGAAAAATATGCAAAAATGGTCCGCACGGACTACGCTTGCAAACCAAATTTTTGGTTTTCCCGAATTTAAGGGAATATTGTGGACTTTAAGAGGATTTTGTGATAATTGTGTCCGGAAGCAAAGTGGTCCGCACGGACTCGTCCTTGCTTTTCCAAATTTTTCAAAATTTCTAAAAGTCCTTGAGTAATTTTTTATCCCAGAAAGGCCCCATTTGATTTGGTTGGTGGTTTTTGGGGTTTTTGAAGGCTACGGGTGTTCGAGATCACGTTTGTGTGAGTCTGCGGTGTTTCCCGTGTGTCGGATGAGGAGTGATCCAGATGGGGTACTTACAGTAGTGTAAAAATTGCAAGTGATAGTGTTAATAAGAGTCTTATGTGTTGTAATAAATTTCGATTATTTCTTAAAATGCAATCACATGGTTTAATAAGTTTCAATTAAATATCACTTTGTGGTTTAAATAAGTTTTGATTATTTACAAAAATGTCATAATACATTTTCAAAAGATGTTTTTTTTCTAAACATAAGGAAAAACTAAATTTTGTTCTATGATTTTAGCATGCCACATTCTTAAATCATAAAATAATCTTAGTACAAAAATATTAATATAATGCAAACCATGTATGAACCAATAAAAAACTGTATATTTAAAACATTTAGATTTCAAAATAATCTTAGTACAATATTAATACATCCCCCATCTCATTTGAAACATGACATTTTGCTTTTTTAGACATCCCACTAAAAATAGGACTTACCAAAATGAAAATTTTAAATTACTTTTATCTTGAGTGTACCCCATACAATTTACTCTAATGATCTTAAATTAAACCCCCAATTAACTACTCTTAACCATCAGGCCAAGCCCTATGACCCAAATCCACTACGAGAAAACCATAATCCATCCCTCTCCATTTCATTTCACCCCTACTACATAGAAATCTTTTAGGGTGCACTCCCGAGTTTTAAAAACGAGAGAAAGGAAAAGAAATGGAAGGAAATTTAATATTTTTTCCTCCCTAAAATTGCTCCCCAGTTTTTCAGAAAGGAAGTAGAAGGAAAATGAATGATTTTTTTAAAAAATTTTCTCTGCTACACAATCCTCCCAAAGGTGGGAGGAATTGGAATGAAAAGAAATATTATAAAACAAAATTATTGGTTAAACCTATTTTACCCCTCAAGTATAATTCTTTCCTTTCTTTTCATTAAGAGTACAAGTGTAATTCAATTCTTTTCCTTCCTTTTTCTTGCTAAACTCAGGAGGACTTCAAGAAGTTATTGAATTTCATCCCCTCCTCTTCTTTCCCTTCCCCTTCTTGTTGTCACTCCCGCCACCCTCCACCGTCTCCCCCACCACTTTCCCTTCCCAACACCCATTCGCACTTCTTCTTTACCGTCGCATCTCCTTAACAACCACCCATATATGAAACATCGTCGCCGCCTCAGGTAAGTCTCTCTCTCTTTTCTCGCTGTCTTTCTCTTTCTCTTGCTTTCTCTATCTTTCTATCACCCGAATCTGTATGTTTTCCACTACAGATCTGCGTAGAACTTGTGTATTTGTTTGTGTGTGTGTAGATCCACTGATCCGTACAGATGCTGTGTGTGGGTTAGTTTGTGTATGTTGGATCTCGGTGTGTTCATTGTTTTCTCTTGATTTTAGTCAACTACTGTTTTGTTTACTACTTCTTTTCAAAAGAATGACCAAACTTTTTCAAATTTGCTTTGTTGATAAAGAGAAAATTTGGAAGTTTTTTGGTCATTCACATTGGGACGAAGGGAGTAAAATTTTACAATGACAATTTCTGTTTGGTGGTGGTGGCGGTGAATGATTGTGGTTGGAAGGAGTGGTCTTCTTTGACATGCTATGATGGTAATGATGGGTCATTAGCGGTGGGTAAAGATGTGGTCGTTGGTGGTAGTGGTGTGATGGTAGTGGTGGGCAGTTGGTGGTGGTAGGTCGTTGGGAGTGGTGGGGGAAGAGAACGGTGATGAAAGTTGGATGAATTGTAAATTTTGGGTTTTGATTTTCATTTATAACATATTTGATATTTGAATTGTAATATAATTCATGGATTTCTTTTGGTTTTGGGGATTTATTAGGAATTAGGAGTTAATAAAAATGAAAAAAAAAGCTCATAATACTCATTCACCTTTTGCCAAAATGGGTGTCAGTTAAAAGCTTCACTTTTCCTAAAATGGCAAAGAATCTTTACTATTTCACCCACTAATTCTCTCTCCTACTTTACTTTTATACTCACAACACCAATCAACTTAATTTACTATTCTCTCCACTCATTCTCTCTCCTATTTTACTTTTATATTCACAACACTTTCTCCACTAACCTTTTTTCTTAATTTGCGTGCCATGCTCAAAAGGATGAAGCTATAAACGAGACGGAGGGAGTATTTGATATTTGAATTGTAATAAAATTCATGGATTTCTTTAGGTTTTGGGGATTTATTAGGAATTAGGAGTTAATAAAAATGGAAAAAAAAAAGCTCATAATACTCATTCACTATCACCTACTGAAATAAAATATTATTATTTTTTAATCTCGTATGAGGTGAGAGAATTTAATTTCGGATGTGATGGAGGGAGTATATTACAAGCCATAGCATGTATAAATAAATATTATCTTTAAAAAAATATTAACTTTATTTCAAAACCTTCATTATCGAAGGAGTTTCCCAGAGCTTCCCGGTCATTTAACAAGTCGACCGCTCAATTTTTTTTTTTTTCAAATTTGCTTTTAATTAAGTTTTAACATTCATACTAAAGTGGAGATAATAATACAAAAATTTATTAGTAAACGAAACCTCGTTATACCGATATATCTATATCAAAGATTCAAACAAAATTAAATGGTCGATTTTCTCTAGGGCCCCTCGGTCGAGATTTAAACCCAATTTAGGAAACAACATTTAGTTAATTTTCCGAGACACCCCTCGGTAATACAAAACACATAATTATCCTTACTTTCTTGCACGCGTATGACGGGTGGTCAATCCCCACTTCGAAAATTGAAAATTATATTTTAGTCACTGGAACTTTTAAAATTATATATTGGTCATTTGACTTTCTGACATTTCGGATCAGTCATTGTATTCAAAATAGTTTCCATCTGCCACTTCGTCTCAAAATTTACAAAGTAATCACTGAATTTTTCAGATCATCACAACAGTCTTTAGCCTTTCCAAAAACACTTCCATTTTTTTTTATATTTTTCACATTATAAGACTACGTTGTTTCTTATAATTGACTTATAAGACAAATTCTTCAAACAAAAAAATCAAAAATTTCAATAATAACAACGAATTACTCTCATAACTTACAAATTCGCAACTCTTATAAGTTAATTATAAAACTACTTTGTCTCTTATAATTGACTTATAAGACAAATATTTCAAATAAAAAAAATAAAAAATTTCAATAATAACAACGGATTACTCTCATAATTTACACATTTACAACTCTTATAAGTTAATTGACTTATAAGACAAATTTTTCAACCAAAAAAATAAAAAATTTCAATAATAACAACGAATTACTCTCATAATTTACACATTTACAAACTCTTATAAGTTAATCATAAAACTACTTTGTTCTTATAATTGACTTATAAGAAAAAAAATTCAACCAAAAAATAAAAAAATTTCAATAATAACAACGAATTACTTTCATAATTTACACATTTACAAACTCTTATAAGTTAATTATAAGACTACTTTGTTTCTTATAATTGATTTATAAGATAAATTTTTCAACTAAAAAAATAAAAAAATCAATAATAACAACAAATTGCTCTCATAGTTTACACATTTACAACTCTTATAAGTTAATTATAAGACTACTTTGTCTCTTATAATTGACTTATAACACAAATTTTTCAACCAAAAAAATCAAAAATTTCAATAATAACAACGAATTGCTCTCATAATTTACACATTTACAACTCTTATAAGTTAATTATAAGACTACTTTATCTCTTATAATTTACTTATAAGACAAATTTTTTAACCAAAAAAATAAAAAATTTCAATAATAACAACGAAGTACTCTCATAATTTACACATTTACAAACTCTTATAAGTTAATTATAAGACTACTTTCTCTTATAATTGATTTATAAGACAAATTTTTCAACCAAAAAAAATAAAAAATTTCAATAATAACAACGAATTATTCTCATAATTTACACATTTACAAACTCTTATAAGTTAATTAAAAGACTACTTTGTTTCTTATAATTGACTTATAAAACAAATTTTTCAACCAAGAAATAAAAAAAATCAATGATAACAACGAAATGCTCTCGTAATTTACACATTTACAACTCTTATAAGTTAATTATAAAACTACTTTGTCTCTTATAATATACTTATAAGACAAATTTTTCAATAAAAAAATCAAAAATTTCAATAATAACAACGAATTGCTCTTATAATTTACACATTTACAACTCTTATAAGTTAATTATAAGACTACTTTATCTCTTATAATTGATTTATAAGACAAATTTTTCAACCAAAAAAATCAAAAATTTCAATAATAACAACAAATTACTCTCATAATTTACATATTTACAACTCTTATAAGTTAATTATAAGACTACTTTATTTCTTATAATTGACTTATAAGACAAATTTTTTCAACCAAAAAATAAAAAAAAATCAATAATAACAACGAATTACTCTCATAGCATTTACACATTTACAACTCTTATAAGTTAATTATAAGACTACTTTGTCTCTTATAATTGACTTATAAGACAAATTAAACTAAATCAAACCCCAAATCATAAATAAATGTTAAAAGACATTAACAAATGTTAGTAACTTAACTAAAATTACAAATAAAGTTTTCAAAGAGCAGACATTTTGTTTGCTTAAAAAAAACGGTAATTTGCTTCGTCCCATCCTCACCACCGTCACCGCCGCCGCACCACCACCTCGCTACACCGTTAATTTACACGAGACATCTTGTTAATGACTATGTTCACCCTTGTACCTTTTTTCAAGATCAGCGTGTATCTTTCTGAACGTATACCTTGTATTTTGCGGTCTATAAGCCTTCTTAAATAATCATTCAATTCGGGTGCTATATCCTATTCGGATAAATTGCAACAATCCTATAAAAAGCTTTGTAATTTGTAATTAAAACTAATGCTAAAATGATTATCATGAGTTCTACGGTGCATGCAACAACAAAGAAACAAAAACAAAATATTGTACACAAGCAGAACTCGTAGAACCTTGGCATAAAACTTGAATATAGCACAACTGAAAAAATAGAACTATCAACCAAGTAAAATCACAAATATCAACAATTTACAATGTAAAAATTGACTAGAATTGTACTCCAACATTTCAATTTCCAACTCATTACACACACACACACACAAAAAAATAAAAATAAAAATACGGATCTTCAACAGAAAAATGCTGTTGAAATCGTAGATCTTCAAAGTGAAACCAAATCGAAAAATATGACAAAAATACGGATCTTCAACGGAAAAATCTGCTGAAATCGTAGATGTTCAACATAGTAAAATCTGCAAATTGTAGATCTTCAACCAAGTAAAATCTGCTGAAATTGCAGATCTTCGTCCAAGTCAACGAAAATGAACAAAATCAACAAAGGAATTCAGAATTGAGAGGCAAATGTTAGGTGAAATTACCATTGGTAGAGCGGTGGGAACGGAGGAGGTTAAGGAAATCGGAGTGAAGCTTGTTAACAAAATGGCGAGATTCCTCGAGATTATCCTGTTACGCTTTGATTTGACTAGAAACGCCGAAGAAGATGAAGAGGTGTCGGATAGATCCAGAGAGAAGTAGAGTGAGAGAGATTCGCCTCAAATCGCCAGATCGAGGTACAGCTGCCAAATCCAAAGTTAATACGGCCTACGCAAGAGAGAGATAGGGAAGATAGAGTTAGGAGGCGGTGGTTGAGAAGTCGCCGTCACAGAAATGACTCGGCGAGAGGGTTTGAGAGAGAGACATTGTTTGTGCGCGTGTTATTCTAGAGGGAGAAATAAAGATGAAAAAATGAATAGGGGGTGGGAGGGAGAGGAAATGACGTGAGTAGAGGGAGGAGAGGGGTGCATGGGAAGTTAGAATTTCGGGTGAACTCTTTATTTGAGATTTACAAAATGTATCGCTTTAAAATGGAATAAAATTTGAACATGAGGGCCCTTATGGAATATTTCCAAAATTAAATTGAAATTTACTAGTCTCACTTGCTACTACGCGAAAGATGCAATGAGGAAGATGCTAAGGCCCCGTTTGATTTGACTTACGAGGAAGTGTTTATGATTTATGACTCCCCATAAGTCATTTTTGAACCGTTTGATTTCATTTTGGGTAAAATAAGTCATAAGTCATGTACAAGTCAATTAAAGCACAATTCCCCTTATAAGTTATAAGCATTAAGCCTAGTGCTGAATCAAAAAACACGTATGAACAGTAATAATAATAATAATAATAATAATAATAATAATAATAATAATAATAATAATAATAATAATAATAATAATAATAATAAATAAATAAAAATAAATAATAAAATAATAAAAAAAATAATAATAATAATAATAATAAAATAATAATAATAATAATAACAATAATAATAATAATAATAATAAAATAATAATAATAATAATAAAAATAAAAAAAATAAAAACAAATAAAAACAAATAATAATAATAAAAATAATAATAAAAATAATAAAATAAAAAAAAAAATAATAATAATAAAAATAATTAAAAATAATTAAAAAAAAATTAATAATAATAATAGTAGTAAAATAATAATAAAATAATAATAATAATAGTAGTAATAATAATAATAATAATAATAATAATAATAATAATAGATAAATAGATAAATAATAGATAAATAATAATAATAATAATAATAATAAATAAATAATAAATAATAATAATAATAATAATAATAAATAAAAATAATAATAATAATAATAATAATAGTAATAATAATAATAATAATAATACATACATACATACATACATACATAATACATACATAATGAATAATAATAATAATAATACATAATAATATTATTATTATTAAAGAATAATAATAATAATTATTATTGTGTGTGTGTATTATAATTATTATTATTATTATTATTAATATTATTATTATTATGTATTATTATTATTATTATTATTATTATTATTATTATTATTATTATTATTATTATTGTATTATTATTAATTTAGTCTTATAATTTCATTCAAAGACTTTTTCAAATTTTTATTAATTCAAATAGTTATGCCCCACTTACTTAAGCTGACAAACTTTCTCATCAACACTTCAAAAAAATTAAATCAAACGGCATCACATTCATTCACCTGTATCGCCAGTCATAAGCTTATCGATCATTAAGTAATAAGTCAATCAACAGCATATCAATAAGCTAAATCAAAACGAGGTCTAAGAAAACCGTTTGTCAAGTATTTTGAGCCTGACTACACCTAAGAAGTTGGCCCTTTGAAATTATGCACTAGCTTAATAAATAAACAAACGTAACAATCTTCCTAGCGCCAGCTAGAAACGCGTCTCTCTGGGGTGGCGGCTAGGAAGAAAACGTGTTTCTCTTGGCGGACAATTAACGGGTTTAATTGAACGTTTAACAGAACCGGTTTCTTAACCGGTTTAATTAAAAACTATGTTTGCCACTAAGTTCAATGCACCAAAACGAAATCGCAGCAAAGGGAACCCTGAGTTTTGCCAATATCCCGAAAAAGTAACTATATCCGTAAATCGATATGCAAAGCGAAATCGCAGCAATGTCGAAGGAATTATGGAAAATCCAAATTGATAGGAAATCAGGGAGACAAGCGAAAATCCATTTGTGAAAGTTCACATGTTATTATTGTTTTGGTTCGCATTTTCATAAATTCACGGATATATTAAGCATACTCCATCTCCATATGAATTTAACAATGTGTTTTAGTTTGAAATTTCACAATTTACATTGTATCTATTTTGTGTTTTCATGTTTAACGATTTACCATTCTACTTAGTATTGTCTCTTGGCTTTAATTCATAATTTTTGTCATGATTAACAATGTGTTTTTAGTATTTGTCTCTTGGCTTTTTTTAATTTCATAATTAAAAAGGTTACGGATATAAATTAAAAAGCTTACGGATATGAATTAAAAAGGTTCTTGATATCAATTAAAAAAGGTTACGGTTATAAATTAAAAAGCTTTCGGGTTATCCTTTCAAAAGGTTACGGGATTATCCTTTCAAAAGGTTACAGCTATATATTTTCAAAAGGTTACGGATAACATTTCAAAAGGTTAAGGGATATCCCTTTCAAAAGCACGGATATCCTTTCAAAAGGTTTGGATATTTTATGTTTTACTCATTAATTAATTGGGCATTTTTCTTAAATAATACCAGAAGAACGCTTTTTAATTATTTGTGGATATTTTAAGGATATCATTCTTGAAAGTTTTTGGATAAGTTCAATTGTTTGTTTACGGATATTCAATTGTTTCTAGTTATTCCTTTTATTGGATATTTTACGGATATTCATTTGCTTGTTTTACGGCTATTCAATTGTTTGTTTTTGGATATTCATTTGCTTATTTCTCGATATTCATTTGTATGTTTCTAGATATTCATTTGTGAATATTTTCCGGATATCATTTGGAAAGTTTACGGATATTCATTTGTGTAGTTTTACGGATATTCATTTGTGTAGTTTTACGGATATGCATTTTTGATAGTTTCTCGATATTCATTTGTATGTTTCTCGATATTCAGCTTCATTTATTTCCTGGATATCCTTTTTTATTTTTATTTTTTTATGTTTTGTAGTCGCAAATTTAAATAAAGGTGGAAGGTAGTAAGATAGCTACGTAAGAAGAATCAATTAAGTGAATGTCAAGTTAAGAACTTCCCTAATAAGAAATCAACGGTGGATGTGGTTGAAAGTGGTAAGAAAGCGGGCATTTGAACATTGTTGTGTCCCGTAAAGGCTTATTGATCTTTTGTTTTTAACCGTCTTGCTCGTAAAGAAGAGTGTTAAATCTATAGGTTTTGGTGGACTATTAGAACTTTAAGTTGAATAGACATTCCGCCTAACATGAAGGGAATTGTGGAATATCTTGGTTGAAAGATTTGATTCGGTAAAGCTTTATTCGTAGAATCAAGAATATACAAGTATTATATAACCACAAATGATGTTTTTGATATTCTTTGTCTTCGAAGGAACTTAAAAAAGAGAAGATAAATTGTTGAATAGGAATTGACAAAAAGTTGCTCAATGAATTCAATGCACTTACATTTATTACTCTTTGAATTGATGAATTCAATGCACTTACCAACCGAACACATTTATTACTCTTTGAATTGTTTCCAAGGTATATGCACTATAAATAGGAAGGGGCTAGACACTCGGCACTATACAACACATAATTTGGAAATTTCAAAATTACATCTCTTCTTTCATTAAAATCGCTCAGTTCTCTCATAATTTCAAGCAATATGTCCTCAAATGATGAGTATGACTCGATGAGAAAGAGTTTAGGAGTGCCTTTCGTGAAATGACAAAAGAAACTCCACTTTGGTCATCTTCGTATCCTCGACCGACCGGACATCTCCGCTAAGTTGTATGTATGCCCCTCTACGGCCTTGTACGGCGTATGATACGTGAAAGGAACCAAACCGCAATGCTTCAAAGATGCCTTTGATTCTTGTGCACCCACTTCCTCTTTCTCCAATGTTGCCAAAGCCGAGCACAAGGCTTTGGCAAAATACCTTAAGGAGTATTTGGAGTTGTTGGACTCGGAAATTCCTTCTTGCAAGAAGGACAAGGTCAAGAAGAAGCCCTTTGATAAAGGTGACGGAGGATGTGATGGAGTTTCTCGTGTCAAGCCTTATGGGGGTTATGGAAGGGAAAAATGTAATTTAAATTTTTTTCAATTTAGTAAATTATTTATATAAATGATATCCAGATTCGAATTTATATCCGAAATGTGTTAGATACATATCCGTAAATTGCTTATGGCTTGGGTGATTCTATGTCCGCATACAAAATTCGTAGTCGATATCAAATTACCAAATTGAATATCAACTAATTGAATATCCAAAACACACTATTGACCATGTCCAAAACAATAAAATGTATATCAAAAATTCAAAATGAATATCCGAAATTACCAAATTGAATATCCGTAACTACCAAATTGAATATCCAAAAACACACTATTGACCATGTCCAAACAATAAAATGTATATCCGAATGTACCTAATTCAATATCCGAAAACTTTAAATTGACAATGTACTAGGCAAAGGGACATGGCCATGTCCTTGGCCAAGGCCAATGCTATATCCAAACTACAAAAATGAATATCCAAAACATTCAAAATGATTAAGACATAAACATCTAAGATTATCAATATAATGTATATCCAAAACTTCCAAATTGAATATCATAAACACACTATTGACCATGTCCCGAAACAATAAAATGTATATCCGTAATGTACCTAATTCAATATCCGTGAAACTTTAAATTGACAATGTACTAGGCAAAGGGATATGGCTATGTCTTTGGCCAAGGCCAATGCTATATCCGTAAACATTCAAAATGAGTATCCAGAACTTTCAAATTGAATATCCGTAACTACCACATTGATATCCAAACACACAATTGACCATATCCAAACAATAAAATTTATATCCGTAAAGTACCAAGTTGAATATCCAAAACTTTAAATCCGGCAATGTACTAGTGCCAAGGAATATCCAGAAACCTTCAAAATGAATATCCGTAAAACTAACTAACTAATGCCTTTTCTTGCAGAATCATATTCTCCGATTGATTTAGAATCTCAAATTCAACAACCTACGTATCCGAACCCGGGCTACAAATAGGTTTTCTCTCTTAACTTTATTGACATATTGATTTAGATTACCGATTTCATATGACATTATTCTTTTAATATATTTTGTGTGTGCAAAAGAATCGTAACCGAGGACCCTAATATTGATATAAGCAAAAATTTGCCGGGAACAAAGCAAAGACATGGGAGGAATTGTACAAACCGTATAAACTTCATGCAAATGCACTAGGATTTAGTATTAAGTTGTCAACAAATCATGTTTCAAAAAAGACTTCAAGGATATTAGACAAGCTATTCCGTTGCTCGTGTGAAGGAGTTACCAGATCAACCCAAGAGGTTAACATCGGTGTTCCATCACCATTGATGTTAATGAAGTTCAAATTCCTTCACCACTAACAACTCGTGTTGCAAAAACAACAAAAGAGAAGGAGAAATTACATAAAGAGGACTCAATGTAAGGCTCTTTTGAGGGCGAAATTGATAAAAGAGGAAGATATGTATATTGTTGACCGCCATGTTCTAGAGCACAATCATCCAATGACAAGGACTGATTGGAACCATTCAAGCGTAGTGAAAGGTGTATCTCAGAAGATCAGGGGTGATATAATTGAAATAATGGAAGAAGCCGGTATAAGACCAACCGATGGATATAGTCTTTTGGTAAAAGCGCGGGAGAGGAACATGTTTGGTCACACAAAGAAAGATCATGTCAATTTTGTTCGAAACTTAGAATGGAAAAAATTGAAAATGGTGATGCTCGAATGTTGTCATAGGCTTTTTGAAATTTCACCGGAAGATCGAGGTTCTATTTTAAAATCAAATTTGATGATGAAGGAAGACTTGGGGCTATATTTTGGAGAGATAGCATGATGAAGGAAGATTACAAGCTCTATGGAGATCCGGGTTATATTTGACACAACTTATACTACAAATAGATACAATCTTATTTGTGCCCCAATAGTCGCATTAATAATCATTGGAACACTCGTCATGTTTGGTTGTGCTTTCATAGCAAATGAAAAAAGAAACATTTGTATGGTTGCTTAAGCGAGTTTAGAAAATCAATGGGAGGCAAAGAACCAAAACAATATTTACGTACCAAGACCAAGCAATGTCAAATGCAATTGAAGAGGTATGATTATAAAATTCCATAACCAGTTCTTTTATAATATTTCTTATCTAGTATTTTATTTGTGCTATATAGTTCTTCCTGGTTATTGAATTTGTAGTTTCCGGATATTCTTTTGGTAGTTTCGGATATTCAATTGTTAGTTTCGCATACATGACAAAAATTGGTCAATGAAAATTTATTGTATGTTAATATCGAAGCATATAATGTTAATATCCGTAAACTTTATTATAATACAAGGTATTTGAAGGGCGACGAAGGCATAGGCTATGTTTATGGCACATCCAACAAAATGTATCCCACTTCGACAATTGAAGACAAATGAAGATTTTAAAAAAGAATTTGATCATTGCTTAATGGGATGTACAGTGAGGATGAATTTGAAAGATGTTGGGAGTCAATGCTCGTGAAATACAATCTCGTTGAAAATTCCTGGTTCAAGCGTCTATATGGACTACGGGAGAAATGGTGCACGGCTTTAAGCACAAATTTCTTCTCAAATATTGTCATCCCAAAGAAGCGAGAGCACAAATCATGCCCTTTGTTTCAAAGCAAACGAAACACATCCCTCACTCGCTTCTTTGACATATTCAATGAGACGCTTAAACGTTGGAGGAATGCGAGACAGAGAAGGAATTTCAAGCATCAATCTCGGTCTCAACGTACATGTAATGGTGGTATCATAAAACAAGCTACTGGTATACACACCACGTATATTCAAGTTCTTTGAGATTGAGGTAAAACGAGCTTTTCCCGCCGTATATAAATTTGAGATTTAAAGTGATGAAGATTGCAGATTCATACATGTCGCTAGAAGTACCCAGATAAATATGAGAGTGTACTCTTTGTTAGGAGTGATGAAAGTGTAATGGAAAAGAATCGGTTCTACGATCGGTTGGTTGTGCTTTCGTTGCATAAAGGCGCGAATTTGTCAAATGTCACAAGGATACCGAGATATCTACATTGAAAAAGGTGGACAAAGATGGCAAAAAAAGATGTATGGGACAAAGTCTATCAAGGAAAAGATAATACATCAACAGAGAAAAGTGAATTCATTCCCTCGAAACAAAAGATGGCAATGAAATACCACAATCGATGATACGGCTTGTCAAGAAACGTAGCAAAAAGATACCGGAAGATGGGTTCATAGAGACTCACTTCTTATACAACAATTGTGTCGAGAAAATCAACAGGAATGTAGATCTACGACAAGTGTTAATGATAGCATTGGTTCGTAAAGTATAACAAGTGCTCCAAATTGGTGATGGATCCAATTCGTGCAAATACAAAGTAAAACGAAAACTAAAGACAAAGTTTGATAAGAAAGCCAATCACCTTGATGAGTTTGGTTCAAAAACACCAAATGAACATTTGATTTAATAGTTTTATAGAATTGATAGTTTCGTTATAGAGTTGATAGTTTCTCGGTTATACTATTGATAGTTTCCGGATATACTTATTGATATTTTTCCTCGATATATAATTGATAATTTCTCAAGTTATACATTTTGATAGTTTCGGATATAGAATTGATAGTTTCGGATATACTTTAATGGTCAAAAAAGCATTCAAAATTACTATTGAATTCAAAGAGTAATAAATGTGTCCAGTTGGTAAGTGCATTGATATCCGTAGTCCAAGGCCAAGGCGGTCAAGGCATGGTCAGCGCTGCCATGGTCAAGGCCAAAGGCTAAGTTCAAGGCCAATTAAAGATTCCGGTTATTCATATTGAAGTTTACGGTTATATATTTTTATAGTTTCGGATATTCACTAATAGTTTACGGTTATACATTTGTCATTGGTTCGGCCATGGGCCAAGTCCAAGGCCATCTGCCAATTATATATCAGTACGTGTGAATGTATATCCGTAAATGTGGTAGGTGCATATCCAGAAATTTTGTCGCCTTGGCCTTGGCCAAGCTAGGCCAAGCCTTGGCCTTGGCCTTGGCCTCGCCAAGCCTTGAGCCTGGCTGTCCAGCCTTGGCCTTAGCAAGCCTCCTCAACTGCTACATGGATTCGCCTTGCCCGTTTAGCCTGTCATCGAAGCCTTGGCCTTGGCCTAGCCTTGGTCATGGATATAACCAAGTCCTACCATAAAGAAGAATTACTTTCGCTACGGCATGCCTCGCCTCGCCTATGTCTCGCATTGGCACAGGCCATATGTTACTAGGCATGGCCTTACCAGCCTAGGCCTTGGTCATGGATATAACCGAGAATAACATAAAGTATATCCGAAATACCATAAAGTATATCCAGAATTACTTTGGCCATGGCATAAAGTTGGCTATATCGAATAACATAAAGTATATCCAGAATATATAAAGTATATCCGAAATTACTTTGGCCACGGCCGTAAATATATCCATGGCGGTTAATTGATTTATAGTTTCGGATATACTTTTTGATAGTTCTGGATATAGAATTGATAGTTTCACGGATATAGAATTGATAGTTTCGGATATGGAATTGATAGTTTCGGATATACTTTAATGATCAAAAAGCATTCAAACTTTACTATTGAATTCAAAGAGTAATAAATGTGTACGCTGGCAAGTGCATCAATTCATTGACCAACTTTTTGATCGGTTTTCAAGTACTCGGCCTATATAAATCGTCCAAAGGCAAGCATATACATCAAGTTCAAGAAAAATTCTACCTTTAATAATTTTTCTAGTGATGAACAAAGGCAAGGGAAATTCGGGGAGCCAACTTTGGGTGATTCAAATGATGACAAAAGTTGGAAAATATACATGGTTTGCTACCAAAAATTCCTCAATGGTCATCTTGTTGTTCTAGCGACCTTCTTCGCAAATGGAACTCCCTCATTTCGTTGTCCATTGGAGCCATGTAATGGACACAATTGTAGGGATAAGGATTATGTGGGGATAGTCAATCATGCCATGAGTTTGGCAACGCTCACAACATTGATGAAGTCATAGATTCACCACAAGGCTTGAAAATGTATTTGGAATATATTTTGAATGAATATGATCCAAAAACAAATTGAATGACAACGTAGGCGATGATGGAGCAGTGGTAGTGGTAGTGTTTAATGGTGTTAAATTCTGTTTTTAATATCGTTGTGTTTGATGTATTTTGTAATATAGGTGATGTATTAGTTATCTAAATGTGCTTCAAATAAGTAACGGCAATTCAAACCAAACTAAGCGGCACTTTAGATCTAAAGAAAATTATATTATACAATAGATATTATTCATTAAAAAAAATCTACAAACAAACAAACCACACAATACATAACAAATTATTCATTCATGCTCCATAAAACTTATAGAGTGCAGAGCTGGAACATATCATGCTCTCCATAAGCTTTAGTTGCCCCACGATCCTTGGCAAATGTGAAGAGAATCCCAAAACCATGTTGATTTCTTGCTTCATTGTCACGCCATGGGCAAATGCAAGTTTATTGAACTGTTCCACAAACTATAATATCCCTCCTTAATATCTTCTAAGAAACTGCAATTTTTTAGCGGCTCTTTCTTCTTCATAATCTTCAACATTTTTCTCGACTTGATGACCTACTCGTACTCATACCGAGAAATTGATTGCTTTTTAGATGAAATTTAGAATAAAAAAGAAGGAAGATCTAACTTATTTATAAACTGACTGTTTTTGTTTGAAATTTGGCACTATTGAATACATGACTGTTTTTGTTTGAAATGTAGTTAACTATTGAATCCGTGACTGTTTTTGTTTGAAATTTGGCACTATTGCTTATGGACAAAATGAAGCTGTACTAGTTGGGATAACTATTGAATCCATAGTTTTTGTTTTTTTATTACTCACTGGAACACCTAACTTGGAACACTTGTCCAAAATCAAGTTCAAGGCCAATTTAAGTTTCGGTATTCAATATAGTAGTTTCGGATATTCAAATTAAGAGTTTCTGATATAAAATTGATAGTTCGGATATTCAAATTAGAGTTTCGGATATAAAATTGATAGTTTCGGATATACATTTGATTGTTTTCTCGGTTATTCATTCGTATATCCGTAAAACCATTAAAGTTTGCAAAGGACATTTTGTTTTGAAATGTGGTTAACTATTGAATCCGCATCGGATAAGTTTCCTTGTCTTAATGGTCAAAAGCATTCAACTTATTATCAATTCATTGAATTCAAAAGAGTAATAGAATGTGTTCGGTTGTAAGTGCATTGAATTCATTGAATTCAAAAGAGTAATGAATGTAAGTGCATTAAATTCATTGAGCAACTTTTGGCCGGATTCAAGTACTCACCTATATAAATACAATACAACACCACTCTACCATCACAACAAAAAAAATCAAATTTATCAAAATGAATAACAACAACAACAACCAAGCTCGCAGGCGAAAGTTCGACTCGATGTAGGGTTTCACTGAGGAGGTTGAATATGTGGATGTTCCGCCCAGCGTTCCTCCTAGGGTTAGAAGAGAATGGACTCGGAGCAAAAATTGCAAGTCACAAGCGATCAATCCAAAATGGGCGTTTTCCCCTCTATAATGGGGAAAATAAATTGCAATGCCCATTCGCCACCCTCTCGAGAATTCTAACAAAAACCTTGACTGGGACCTACTTGCGCATGCTATTCATTATGGATCTATTTCTTCGTATGGAGAAATATCCATGGAACAAAGACATCGCACTAGAACAACATATGACGAGAAGTCAATGATGGGAATTAGGGGATGTTGATGTTTGTTCCGTTGCTGTTCTTGCTTCTCCCCTTGTTGCAGTTGTTCTTTTTTTTTTTTTGTAATTATATTTAAAATAATTTACTTAGTTTGTTTTCTTTATACATTCCGATACTTCTATCAATTCTATAACAAACTCTCAAATTCTAGCAAACTAAATAATAAGTATATCCTAAACTATCAAAATGTATATCCAACTACCAAATTGAATATCCGTAAAAACTATCAATTCAATAACCAGTAAACTCTTAAATTGAATAACCATAAACAATCAATTCTATATCCAAACAACCATATTGAATACCCGTAAACTTTACAATGTACATTAATTACATCACTAAACGATTCCTAATTACATAATTACATTCATCTATGAATCTTGTTCATTACTTTGTTCTTCCTCGTTCTTTTGTTTTTCTCTTTTTCAAAAGTGTTTGCGTTAATCATTAACCTATGCTTATCTTTGTTCAATTGACTAAGCAAAAGTGTTGAAAGAATTTCACTCGTGAGACGGATCCTTTGTTTATCCTACAAATTAAAAAAAAAAAAAAATTGTTAAAACATATATATACAAACTCATATAATATAAATATGAATAAAAAAACTTTAATAGTACTGACATAACTCAGTACGATGTACATTTCGATCCTTGAAAATCATTCATCTCGGACATCACATAAACTCCACAATCATGGTTATCATTTGCATTTTCTTTAAGAACCCAATCACATTCCATGTATTCAAATTTATATGTTTTTTTGCCTTCAAAATCATTATAACATCGATGACCAATCTTTTGCAAAAAGCTTTCATAGGCACATACCGAAAAAAAAAATTAAGTATAAAATATTAGATAACCAATAAAAACAAAAATGAAAAATATAAAAACCGCTTTCGTGAGTTTCAAAAACATATACCAATGCTTTCGTAAGTTTCACAACTTCAGCTTTTTTTTGCTTGATTCATTGAAAGGTTGTCAAAATAGTGAATGGATTTTGAAGCCATGTTGTACACATATAGTGTAAAGTGCCCACTTTTATTGCTTCCCTTAAAGTATGGGAAAAAAAACTGCAAAAAAATAAGTATATCCAGAAATATATTAGGTGACTATCCAGAAATACCATAAAGTATATCCAGAAATACCATAAAGTATATCCAGAAATACCATAAAGTATATCCAGAAATTACTTTGGCCATGGCATAGGCCTTGGCATTGGCCTTGGCCTAGGCCTTGGTCATGGATATATCCAGAAATACCATAAAGTATATCCAGAAATACCATAAAGTATATCCAGAAATTACTTTGGCCATGGCATAGGCCTTGGCCTTGGCCTAGGCCTTGGTCATGGATATATCCAGAAATACCATAAAGTATATCCAGAAATACCATAAAGTATATCCAGAAATTACTATGACATGCCATAGGCATAGGCCTTGGCCTTGGCCTAGGCCTTGGTCATGCATATATCCTAAAATACCATATAATATATCCAGAAATATATTAGGTGACTATCCAGAAATTTTTTATTTGTCTTGGACATGGCTAAATCCATGGCATTGGCCATGGCATAGGCCTTGGCCTAGGCCTTGCTCATGGATATATCCAGAAATACCATAAAGTATATCCAGAAATACCATAAAGTATATCCAGAAATTACTATGGCCATGGCATAGGCATTTGGCCTTGGCCTTGGCCTAGGCCTCGGTCATGGATATATCCGTAAATACCATAAAGTATATCCGTAAATTTTCAATATGATATCCGTAAATGTATTGACAAATGAAAATACATACGGATCTACTTCTTTCGGATCCATTACATTCCCATCTACATTAACATCATTTTTCCAATACAAAAAAGTTTGAAGCATTTCGCAAAGACCAACACGAGCACTCAAAGATCGTTTCACCCAAGTAGCCTGTTAATATAAATGATAAACAATATCTTAAAGAAATTTCATGGATATATACCCTGCAATTGATATATACTTGTAAGTTGTTGAAAAAAAAGTAAACTTACAGAATGGTCAACACCAAACATAAATCTCTTCATTACACCTTTTTTATGTTCCAGCTTGTTCAACAACATTGCCCAAGCATTCACAATTACACCTGTGATACCTGTGTCTTCTCTCATACTCAAAATATCGTCTGCTTCCAAATTCAAAGAAATCATTAAACCGAAAAAAAGCAGAAAAAAAAAAATAATATTAAAATTTGAATAACATATTTAATTTCAACTGTAATAATATTGAAATAAAAACGGGATATTACTTTTTTGACTCTGGAAGAATCAATTTTGAGAAGCAATAATCAACCACTTCCATCTTTATCTTTGGCATACCAATCATTACTTCCTTATTCTTCACCATGAATTCAGATGAAAGAATAATCTCACCATTCACAGGTTTCAAATGCACTTTATCTAACATCTTGTCAAACTTCTCACCATTAACACCATGTTGAAAAAAATTTTCAACCAAATTATCAATATCACCAAAAATTTGTGAAGAATATTCTTCTTCCACGTCAACTTCTTTAATAACAGACATAGGCTCAATCATTGGTTGTTTAAACAGATGGGTATCATTAACTTGATCCTCTGTATTAAGCCTAGCAATTTGATGCTCTGGACATTGATCTTCGCTGGTTGATCAACATTGGTAACATCTTGATCCTCATAATGCTCATGCACATATCTCGTCATCAAAATCCCGAAATTTTTCAACATTATCATCGACCTTGTATGCTCGCATCCTTGACTCGTGAAAGAATCCTAAATGTTGGCAATGGTCCAACCTTCCCTTTCTCCTTCAGCTCATCTTTTGAAGTTTTCAATTTATCAATAATATCATCAATGTAATAAAAACCCGACTTCCCCAAGGTTCACTATCACCAACCAAATCCTCCTCTTCACAGATCCTTTCTCAACATCATCATTATTAACTTTTTCTTTCCCCTTCTCAATTTTTGAAATCCTTGCAATGTGAGCATTGATAGCAACTTTAATATCATTAAATATTTCCGGTGACTCTTTAATGTAATCCAAAACTTGGAACATTTTCACTTGCGTGTATTTTTGTAGGATGACTTACATCCTCAACAAAAGGAGCAAGATCAATCAAAGAATCCAATCTGTCCCTTCATCCAAATCATCCTCATAGCTTGTAATAGGATAAACATTATCCAAATAAAGAACTCCACCCCAACCAATCTTAGCTTCATTCCCACCCGATGTAAATTTTCTCTTGAGTCCAATGTTGAATCAAAGGACGTGCGGTTGGTTCATGTTTACGCAAATATGGAAATCTATGAAAGTAAGCTATTAAAAGAATTGCCACACAACCACCGCAACACCTCACTTTACTGCCAGAAGAAGCCTTAAACTTCCTAACACCATCAGATAACTTATTCAATACAAACTGGCACCAATCAAACTTTTCGATTTGAGTAACATCTTCAACCAATGCCAACAAAGAACAATCAACAGCCTTTGTTACTACTGGTGCAAGAAAGAAACCGACAGCAAACAATACATAGAGGCGTTTAAACTCATCACCTCCATCAGGTAGTTCTTTGATGCGTTAACCAAGCAGACGGGCTGGAATACCATCTTTAACTTTCCCAAAAGTATTTTTATATCGTGCGCTCAACTCTTTGTCAATTCCTATTGAACAATTTATCTTCTCTTTTTTTAAGTTCCTTGGAAAACAAAGAATATCAAAAACATCATTTGTGGTTATATAATACTTGTTATTCTTGATTCTCGGAATAAAGCTTCCTGAATCAAATCTTTCAACAAGATATTCCACAATTTCCCCTGTTGGCAATCTATTCAACATAAGTTCTAATAGTCCACAAAAACCTATAGATTTAACATCTTATTTCTGAGCATCGGTTAAACAAAGATCAAGAAGCCTTTCTGGGACACAACAATGTTCAAATGCCCGTTTCTTACCACTTTCAACCACATCCACTGTTGATTTCTTATTAGAGTTCTTAACTTGACCTTCACTTAATTGATTCTTCTTATGCTTCTTACTACCTTCACCTTTATTTAAATTTGCAGCTACAAAACATAAAAAAATAAAAAAATAAAAAAGGATATCCAGAAATAAATGAAGTGAATATCCGTAAACATACAAATGAATATCCGTAAACTATCAAAATGCATATCCATAAACTACACAAATGAATATCCGAAACTACACAAATGAATATCGAAACTTTCAAAATGATATCCGTAAAATATCCACAAATGAATATCTAGAAACATACAAATGAATATCCCGAAACAAGCAAATGCATATCCAAAAACAAACAATTGAATAGCCAGAAACAAGCAAATGAATATCCGTAAAATATCCACAAATGAATAACTAGAAACAATTGAATATCCGTAAAACAAACAATTGAATATCCAAAAACTTTCAAAATGATATCCAGAAAATATCCACAAATAATTAAAAAGGTTCTTCTATTATTTAAGAAAAAGTAATTAATTAATGAGTAAAACATAAATATCCGTAACCCTTTTGAAAGGATATCCGAAGCTTTTGAAAGGATATCCGTAACCTTTTGAAATGTTATCCAACCTTTTGAAAATATATAGCCGTAACCTTTTGAAAGGATATCCAGTAACCTTTTGAAAGGATAACCAGAAGCTTTTTAATTTATAACTTAACCTTTTTAATTGATATCAAGAACCTTTTTAATTCATATCCGTAAGCTTTTTAATTTATATCCGTAACCTTTTAAATTATGAATTAAAAGCCAAGAGACAATACTAAAACACATTGTTAATCATGACAAAAATTATGAATTAAAAGCCAAGAGACAATACTAAGTAGAATGGTAAATCGTTAAACATAAAACACAAAATAGATACACAGAAATTGTAAATTTCAAACTAAAACACATTGTTAAATTCATATACAGATGAGTATGCTTAATATATCCAGAAATTTATGAAAATGCGAACCAAAACAATAATAACATGTGAACTCACAGTCGGATTTTCGCTTGCTCCTGATTTCATCAACTGGATTTTCCATAATTCCTTCGATTGCTACTGATTTCGCTTGCTACTGATTTCTGGATATAGTTTCTGGATATTCAACTGGGGTTCCCTTGCTACTGATTTCGTTTTGGTATTGAACTTAGGGCAAACATGTTTTAATTAAACCGGTTAAGAAACCGGTTCGTTAAACGTTCAATTAAACCCGTTAATAAACCGCTAAGGAGAAACACGTTTCTCCTAAGCGCTTAGGAGAAACGCGTTTCTCCTTAGATTTTACGTAACTACTCTAAATGGTTCTTAACAAATAAAGGGAGAACGGACATTCAATGACAAACTAGAGTCTAGACTACTGCCCGTATCTGCAGTATAATTGGCAAGACCATCTGGCATCTGCAACATGATATATTTCCCGAATAATACGTCTAACAATGACTTCCAATCTGCAAAAAAAAAAGCTCTTATCATTGACAATCACAATCTCAAAAAGAAATCTAACCAATGCAATGTTTAGTAACAATAACATTAATTTTGGAGGTAGTAAAATTTCAAATTCTGAAATAATATTAACGGAACTAACAGTAAAAAACATTCCCAATAACATATACGAGTATATCCTTATAAAAAAACTTTGGTCAAAGTTTTAACGATAGAAACTCATAAATGACCATTTCCTTCGGATGAAAAGCGTATCACATTAATACTCATGCAGCTATTTCCTTGTTTCCAACAGAGTAAGAAGTATGTAACGATGAATTACAGGGCAAATCTCCTTTGGCAGCAGAACTCAACTTTTCTGCAGCTGTGATATTATTCAACAACAGGCAGTAGGAAAGCTATCTTCTGCCAATGGAGTAGTTGCCCAGCAATGCATCCATACACAAACTCAATCGCTTTCATTTCTAGATGATAAATATATTTCTGATTATTGTTCAATTTATAGATTTCCGGACTCAACTGAATGTCAGCATGCACGGTAGATTTTTTTCCCAAGCAATAGCATATTCCTGGCACATTCCTCTTAGCTAAACTTGAGAACGTAATAAAGTGGTCCACAGCTCTGATCCTTAGAATTTCACCACATGAGCTGTCAATGTCAATCTTAATTATTCCATGGACTTGGAATCAATACTTTTTGATGAATTTTCTCTACTACTCCATATAATAAAATGTTTATGTCTATATTTACCTCACTTGGTCGTATATGTCTTATGCCGTTAGCATCTGTGTTAAATTCTTAATGAGGAAGGAAATTAAGGCTGAAGGCACTATTGCTACTGACCCTTTGTGGCCTGAATGGACAGAGACGAACTAGAAAATATATGAAAGCTCTAAAAAGGGATGCATCTGGAAGAAAAGCCTCACTTTTAATTATGTAAATACCTGATAGGCTGCTACAAAATGAACACAAGTAAAAAAAGTGAATGTGGCACTCCCTTCAACCAGGGTCACGAAATTGGGTCCAGGAATGTGGCAGATCCTTCAAGGGACATCAGGGCAGAAATCGAGAGTTCGAGGATTGAAGGTATGGCATATCCAGATGTATTTTGCGTCCCATTATCTATTGTTAATGTTGAAAGGGTTTTTGATGATCCATCTTCACCCTTTGTTTAATTAGACAGTTTTGATCAGTTTGTTGATTGGTCAAAACCTCCGATTTTTGACATGTGTGACTGTGATATTTGTCAATTGGAAAGGTCATACTCGGTTTATCGAAAAACACCTTGTTCAACATTTCCGTCAGATGAATTGTCGAGGAATTTTGGCTTCGTTAAGTGTTTTTATCCGTATAAATATCCTTTCGATTGGTTGTTCTCCGGTCAGATTTGTCATCATCAGGTTGTCAAGAAATTGTTATTTGAAGATTGTGTTACATATTTTTGGGCGGATTGGATGGATTTAGTGAAAAGCAATCGTAAGTATACAGTGCATCGATGGTATAAGGGTAAATTTCTTGCTGCGAATGTTGACTCGTGGTCGAGTCTTTTCAAAGAAGGGAAGAATGATGCAGATCGAGACAGGAATGGAGGAATATATTTTCATATCTTTTATGATTTTATTATTATCTTCGGAATTAAATTTAGTAGAATAATTATAGAAGATTTTAGAGTAGATTTTAGACTTGATTTATTAGTTTTAGACTCCTAATAGGTTACCTTATAGGTTAGGCATTATTTTAGGACTTTATTTCTTGTTTTCCAAGTTTTATGGGTGCTATAAAATAGCCCTAAAGTTGTAATCCGAAAATTAGAGTTTTTGATTATCGAATTAATAGAGAATAAAGGAAAAGCTGAGGCTTTCTTTATCTAGAGTTTGTAACCCATTGTTTCTGATTCTTTCCATTCGGTATTAATCTCAAGGTTTCATTCGACATCACAAAAGAAAAATTTTAAATTACAGAAACCGTTACATATATAACACAGTAACATTCTTGATACAAAGAAGATGTTGCACAGCGGAAAATTTATATATAAAAAAAAAGCATTGGTAAATTTGACAGGTATTAAAAGCAATACACAAATCAGAAAAGTGAAAAAGATGAAGATCATACATCGATCGCCCCCTTTTCCCAAACACACATTCGCACTGCAGATCGGAGCTAGGGCGAAGAAGGTGGAGCTGGGGCAAAGTCGGAGCTGCTACAAGCTGCCGATATTACGATATATCTCCTCCCTAGTATATTTCTCCGTCCCTATACATAATGAAAGGTCCTGTTTGCTTTAATCAGATTGAAAGTTTAGATAGTTAAGCTTTGACAGCTGAGGTGAAATCTTAGCTGTCAGATATTAACTGGTTTTAAAGGCAAGTGTTAAATGTGCAGCGGAATAATAAGTGTTGAAATAATATAAAGACAAGTGAATAGTGTAGGTGTGTGTAGATGTGTGTGTGTTGTGTGATAATACCAATTGAACACAAGGAATTTTAAGGTGGTTCAGAGTTCACTCCTCCTATGTCCACCCTCACTGTCAACCTTGACAAGTGAGATCAATCCACTTAAATCTAGTTCCCTTTAAGATTTACAAAGGATTGGTTAGGCAAGTTCCTTGAACTTCCTCTTCCTAATAAGTACAGTCTATTAGGGATTTTGCTTGTTACGAAGCAAATTACACTACCACTTAAAGTCAGTCTTAAATGATTTACAACTTTAGTTTATACACCTGAATTCAGTTACAAGTGTCTCAGATTATTTGAATGTTGGTTGCAGGGTTTGCAGATGTGGAGAGGTTGAAGTTGAGGTTGTAAAAGTTGTGTGTGTTAGGGCATTTTCTTCAGTCTTGAGGGTTTCCTTTTATAGGCTGGAATATAGCCGTTGGAGGAGACAAAGGAGTAAATGCAAATGGGTGGAATAGTGTTTGCATTTAGAGCCTTGATGACTGGAAAATACAGGCTGTAAAACTGCAACCATTTTATGTAATCTTCATGGAGATGAGCTGGCAACATCTGTATGGAGAGATTGGGCAAGGCACATCTTGATCATCACAGGAATACTTCATTTCTGTTGATGTTGAAGATCATAGCTGTCAGAGGGTTGAGGCCTCTGCTGTTGAGAACCTTAGTTGTCAGGCTAAGTCTTTAGGTTTTGCAGGTTTAGGAGATAGGGATTTGTGATGAATGATTATGTAATGATCTTTTTTATATAAATACATTGATTTAAGTGATTTGTCTTGGTGTTTGATCATTACATCATTGTTGTCCAGTTGATAGAAAGGTTGTGCAGAAGAGTCATAGCTGTCCAGAGTTCATGAGGTATCTTGGCTGTCAGATAATCATAGGATGTGATATGTTTCTTTGTCAAAACCCTTTATAACTATGTGGTTTTCATAGTTAGGTCCTAACAATTTCCCCCTTTTTGGCAAAGTAATATATCTTAATAAAAGATATAACCTGCAAGATACTCATGAATTGAATATACCAATGAAGATAAAACTGATCTTCTTGATTCAATCACAGGAGTTTAAAACAAACAAATTATCCAAAATAACAATTGTTTTTAAAGCAGGAAAATAAAGGTAGGGTTTAAAAAGACTTATCCAAAAACAAGAAAAAGATTTTCTAATCAGAAAAATCATCTCTTTCTTTTCTGGCTTCAAGGATCTCCTTTCTTTCTGCCAGCAGTACTTTCCTCATCTTGTCATCAACACCTCCGTAATACATCTCATTATTCCATTCCCAGCTCATCTCACCATCATAGGTGAAGGATTGATCTTGCCTTTCCTTGAGAACAGCTTTGGATAGAGGTTCTTCATCATCTCTTAATCTCAGATTACCCCATTTGGGAACCTTCTTTGGTTTTGAGCTTTGACCTCTAGTTCCTGCAAATAGGTTAGAAAAGAAGGGGTTTGTTTGCAGAGAGATGAGTTGTTGAGCTTGATGAAGAGGTGGATCTGTGGTGAGAACAGTAGAGGTTGGAAACTGTTGCACTTGCTTCACTGGAGAATCTTCTTCATCATCACTGGACAAAACAATATTGGGAGCAGCACCAGAGGCTCTCTTTTCGAGGTTGATAGCTTCTTCCTTAGACTCAATAGCTTTCCCTTTAGATGCTTTCTTATCAGACTTGGATCCCGTTGAGACTTCCAAAATGTGTGTCATTTTGGTTATCATTGACCTAGTGAATTTCTGCATATCTGAGATGGTCACATGGTATGGAGGCACATAGGTTAAAGGGTTAAAGGTTGGAGGATCTGGTGTTTAGAGGGATGAAAGAAGGAGGTACTGAGGAGGTAGGGGGAAACATAGCTGTCAGGCTTGGCTTTGCAATGACAGCCATGATTATGGATTTATTGAGGCAAATCCTCCAGTACATCTCTTTGGAAAGTTCAATGCAGAGAGCATAAATAAGGGATGAAGGCATATAGATGCATTCATTGATGTTGGATGATAGAAGCTGGGAGAACAAAATTTCCCAATCAATGATGGTAGAAATATCCATGAAATTTGGTAGTCTGGGGGCTTTGTGAAAGAAGGAGTTTGGGAGAGCTGCTTTATATCTTTTCCATTCCTCATGGGCAAAAATAATAAGCCCACATCTATTCCTTGCATGAATCATAATGGCATTTTTGCTTAACAACCAAGGATTGGGGATTAAGCTAGGATTGGCAATCTCAGGAAAGTGGGTAATCTCCTTCAATCTTTGGTGGACAGCCATGATGGAAGGGAAGGAGAAATCAATATCACAGTCTAAAATCCAAGGTTCACAAGCTGGGAGGGTTTCAGACTCAGGAGTAGGGTCAGGTGAATCTTGTGTTTCAAAAGTTTCAACAGGTTTAGGTTAGGTTTCAGAATCAGGGGTAGGATTAGGTGTTTCTAGGGTTTAAACATGCTCAACAGGTTTGGATTGAGGTTCAGTTTCAGGCATGCTATCTTTCTTAGCCATATCTCTGGTTTTGATTAAATCCAGGGCTTTTTGCACATCTTCCTCAGTCAACAGGGATCTCAAGTAGTGAAGAACAACAGGGAGATAATCAGAACTTCCTTCTAAAGTTAGTCCTTCAGAGGCTTTAAAGATGTTTTCAGGAATGGGAGAAGGATTTGAGGGACTTGGAATGGGTGAGGTATGTTCAGAGAAAGGCATAGCTGTGAGAATGGGTGAATGAGGATTGTTGTTCCCCCTTAACTGAGGTTCATCCTTTTTAGAGCCAGGGCTATTTCCCCTTTCTTTTTCAACACTAGGCTCATTTGGACTAATGTTGGAAGGGTTGAGATTGAGAATGCCTTGAGCTACAGAATCATGTGGTGAACTGGATTGGTCTTTAGATGAAGAGGGTTGAGGTGTGATTGGTTTCAACTTTTTGGATGGGGAAGCATCTTTGTCTGATTTTCTCTTCCTAGAGAAAGTATTGAGAGTATGAGAGGGGGTAGAGATTACCTTAGATGGAATTTCAGCAACTGAAGGAACCTTAGCTGTCAGAGTGGAGGTATCCATAGCTGTCCCAGATGACTGTCCAACCTTAGCTGTTCTCACTTCCATCAAAGACTCAGCAACAGCTCTTCTCATATTTTCATCACTCTCACTGTCATTGCCACCTTCTTCTTCTCCAGCATACTCATCAATATCTCTGAAGATTGGATCAGATTGGGTTTCTTCACTGTCAGCTTTGTCAGCTTGTTGATCCTCAGCAATCTTCTTTCCTTTGTCAGCCATTTGAGTAGTTTCTTGCTCAGCAACTTGCTCAATCACTTCTGGTGCTTTCTTTCCTTTGGGAAGCTTCTTTTATTTGGGGAGCTTCTTTCCTTTCCCAGTTTTCTTCAATGTAGCTTGACTTATCCTTTTCTTGATCTTGCTTGGAGTGGTCTGTTGATCCCTTTCTTTGATTATGACACCCTTGTCATGCATTCTCTTGGATCTCTTGTCATTGACCATGTTCACCAATGACTTCCATAGCTTCATATCTTTCTCAGCCTTCTCTTTCAGTCTTTGAGAAGCTTCATCAAAGTTCTCAGAGCTGTCCCCAAGCTTCAACTTTTTCTTACCCTTGAGTTTGAATGTACTCAAGTTGAAACTTCTGGTTTGCACAAGAGTTGTAGACTCAAGCCACTCATCCTTTAGGGGAGGATTCAACCTTGGAATTAGTTGATCAAGAATTCCACTCATGAATCTGAAATTGTTCATCCTTGGGTTTTGCTTCTTGAATTTCCAAGGGGAAGGAGATATGGCCAATTGAAAGTTATGCAGCAATGCAGCACTCCAGTTTATCTCCTTGGTCATCAAACTAAGGGCTTGCTTCCATTCATTTGGACTTATTTGGTCAAAGGATGATTGCTTTCCATCAAACCCTTTGATGACAACATCCATTAGGGTTGATTTGAACAAATCAAGGTCCTTCTTTTTGATTGGTTTGTCCTGAACCAATTGATATTTGCAGCTTGGTTTATCAAATAATCTTTTGTAGAATGGTTCCAAGTTGTTGTCTTTTCTATTCCAGAGGTTGCCGAGACCTTCATTCTTGATTGGGATGTTGTAAACTTTGGACACAACCTTGGGAGTCACATTGATCTCAGTCCCTTCAATGTTGATTCTTATTGCTCCAGTTAGCTGTCTGTCTCCTCTCATAAAAATTTATCTACATAACTTCTCATAGATGGGTGGTTGAGCCTCCATCATGTTGCAGAGATGATTGGATTCCAATAGTTCCTTGATAAGAGCTCCAACCTCATGCTCATAGAACTCTGGTTTGATGAAATACCCATAAGCTTCAGGGTAAGACATTGATGAGTGAAACAGAGACTTAGGGTTTACGAAAACAGGGAGAATCAAAGAGGGAGTTTAGAGGGGAGAAGGAAGGTTGATTGAGGAGGGGTTAATTTCGCAAGGTTAAATGGTAATTGATGTGGGAATTGGTGGAGTTCAACGGCTAATACGTGGGTTACTGGAACGGTTAAAAATGAGCATTTAGGAGAGAGACTGTTCATGAATAGTGTATTTTGTCCCCCACTCATTACGTGCTATAACTCCTATGAAACAAGGGAATTAAGGCCGTACAGAGAGGCAAATTTTCAGAGGGAATTATCAGTCCAATAAATGAACAAATGTTAGAGGCAAGTTCCCATAATCCTCGATTTTGCATGAATATTAATTCATAGCTGTCAGACTTTGATGACTAGCCAAGGCTATTTTGAGTGATCATTGCAACTATGTAAATTTAAGTAAACATTTTCTATAAAAGGAAATGTATCAGATTGTAGGAATTATACAATCCAATACTGTCAATAAGTAAATGGGAAGATTGGTTTCAATGTTCAGTCCTAGCAAAATGGCTAAGACAGCAAAGAAACTGGTTTTTCATAGTCCAAGGGTTGAGGAAACAAGAGAGAAAAGGTTTGAGAGAGTGTTTAGGTCATATCAAATTCAGACAGACAATGCTTTAGAACAGGAAGTGGATCAATTGCCAATTGATGATCCACAAAAGGAAGAAGAGTTAAAAGAGAGAGAGATAAGAAAGAAGTTTTGGGAAGAGGAGAGAATAGCTTTATTAGAGGGTGAGAGACATAGATTAGAAGAGGTAGCTAGGGACAAGGGAAAGGGTAAGATAATTTGTGAGGGAAAAGATGATCAGACAGCTAAGCTTAAGCTATTTGATAGAAGAAAGGAAGGAGAATCAAGTAGACAGGTTGGGGTGGAAGTGGAGAGGGTTTACACACTGGGAGACCTAGTGAAGCTTGATAACAAAGAAAGGATTAAGGTTGACACACCAATTGGTCAACCTGATTTCTTAGCTGTCAAGAAATTCACACCTGTCCCAAGGGATTCACTTACACTGAGTCAAGCAGTTCTAGAGGGAACTGGTGACAACTTTGCAGGGATGCAGAGTTCTCCTTCTAAAGCTTACATGAGACTGTTCTCTCAGTTTCTCAAATGTTTGAGTCCAGCTGCTATGAATGAGGAAGAAAGTGTGGGTCCTCAATCTGATCAGGCAGTCATTGCCCAGGAGAGTGTTAACACATCAGGGACATTCAGCTTTGTATCTCCATTAAAGGATTATCCTCCTTATGATGCTGTGGAGGAATGGTGGCCAAGAAGGGTCTGTCCTTCTTTACAATTCTCATCATCAGCCATTGATCCATTTATGCAGAGGCACCCTGTATGGCTAGAGAGGTATGGGGATATCAAAGAGAATGTTTATAGGGCTCCTGATGTTCTCTATAAAGAGTATGGGTTCATGGATGAAGATATTTATTATTTGCCAAAGAACAGTTAAGAAGAGAGTTTCTTAGCTGTCAGAGTCTGTGAGAGACATAGCTGTGAAAGAAGGAAGATTTTGAGAAGCTTTTGGCAATGGGTGTTTTGTTTTGTTGTTTTGAATGACTTGTGTGTTTGATGGTAATGTGTTTGGCTTTGAATGAATGAGGTTTTAGTATAAGGAAAAGGTTAGCTGTCAGATCCCACAATGTTGACAGCAACCATATGTAATGTTTTTCCCTTTTTAATGAATAAAGATCTTTACTTTGGCAAGTTAATCATTCCTAACATTGCTCTAAGCATCTCAAATCTCTTTTCATCCATTGCCTTTGTTAGGATATTAGAGACATTATCCTCAGTGCATACTTTGGCCAAGTTGATATTTCCCTTTTCTACATGATCTCTTATGAAGTGATGCCTAACTTCAATGTGCTTGGTTTTGGAATGTTGGACTGGGTTTTCTGTCATGGAAATGGTACTGGAATTGTCACAAAAGATGGGAATATTTGACATGTCCATCCTAAAGTCTTGGAGTTGACTTTTAAGATAGAGAATTTGAGAACAATATAAACCAGCAGCAATGTATTCAGCCTCAGCTGTTGAGGTAGCTACAGAAGTTTGATTCTTACTTGACCAAGAGATTATTCTTGATCCAATAAATTGGCAACCACTACTTGTGGAATTTCTATCTAGATTGCATCCAGCATAGTCTGAATCAGTGAAGCCAATAAGGGAGAAGGGTGATTCAGAGGGATACCATAGGCCATAGTCAGGTGTTCCTTTCAAATATCTCAAGATTCTCTTGACAGCTGAGAGATGAGATTCTTTGGGGTTGGCTTGAAAACTTGCACAAAGGCAAACACTAAACATGATATCAGGTCTTGAAGCTGTCATATATAGGAGTGATCCAATGTAGCTTCTATAAAGTGTTGGATTCACACTTTGACCATCTGGATCAGCATGGAGTTTGGTTGTGGTTGACAAAGGTGTTCTAGCAGGGGAAGCAGTTTGCATGTCAAACTTTTTGATCATATCCCTTGTATATTTGGCTTGATTAATGAAGATTCCTTCCTTCTTTTGCTTGACATGAAGTCCTAGGAAGAATGTGAGCTCACCAATCATGCTCATTTCAAATTGAATCTTCATGATTTCACCAAATTTAGTGCACAAGTCTTCATTTGATGAACCAAAAATAATGTCATCAACATAGACTTGGATAAGTAACTGATCTTCTCCATATTTCTTGATAAACAAAGTGTTATCAATAAGGCCCTTGGCAAATCCTTTACCAAGAAGGTATTTGGATAGGGTATCATACCAAGCCCTAGGTGCTTGCTTATGTCCATACAAGGCTTTGTCCAACTTATATATATGATCTGGAAATTTTGGATGCTCAAAACCAGGGGGTTGAGATACAAAGACTTTTTCATTCAATATTCCATTTAGGAAGGCACTTTTGACATCCATTTGGAATACTTTCATCTTCTTGAATGAAGCATAGGCAAGGAATAGCCTTATAGCTTCCAGTCTTGCAACTGGTACAAATGTTTCATCATAGTCAATTCCTTCTTCTTGTCTGTACCCATGAGCAACTAATCTGGCTTTGTTTCTTACCACCATACCTTCTTCATTCATCTTGTTTCTAAAAACCCATCTTGTCCCAATGACAGTTTGGTTTTTAGGTTTGGGAACAAGCTTCCAAACTTTGTTTCTTTCAAATTGTTCCAGTTCTTCTTCCATTGCTTCAATCCAATCTGGGTCTTGAAGGGCTTCATTGATCTTCTTGGGTTCAATTTGAGAGATGAAGGCACTCATTAATGAGTCATAAATAGGGATGTTTGGAGGAATATCCATCTTGTGTATTGGAAGGTCAATAAAATGTTTTTATTTGGAGGGATGGTATGGGTAATGGTTTCAGGTTGAGGAGTTGATGGAATTGTGTTGCAACAAGGTTGGATGGGGTCTTTTTCAAGGGGATTTTGATGACTAGTTGAAGGTAAGCTATTAGGTGCATCATGGCTGTCAGATGCCCCTTTGCTGTTGAGAAGGGATTCTTGGCTGTCAGACAAAGTAGGTTGTTTATTAGTGTCTTTGGGCACCATATAAGGAAGAGAAGGTGAATCTTCTTCAGGAATGAGACTTGTGGGGTCATGAACAGGAGACACTTTAGGTAGGTTGTCTGAATTTCCAACAGCTTCATCAAAATCACATAGCTCAGTGTGACTTTGATCATTATTTTCATCAAAGTCAACATGGATTGATTCTTCTAAAACAAGTCTCCTTTAGTTGTAAACTTTGTAGGCTTTACTGGTATTGGAGTATCAAAGGAAGATTCCTTCATCACTCTTGGAGTCAAATTTGTCAAGGTTGTTTTTCCCATTGTTGTGTATGAAACATCTACTTCCAAAGCCATGGAAGTATGAAATGGTTGGTGTTCTCACATTCCATAGCTCATAGGGAGTCTTGGAGAGGAACTTATTGATGAGGGTCTTGTTCTGAATATACACAGCAGTAGTGACTGCTTCTCCCCAAAAATACTTAGGAAGGTTTGTTCTCTGACATCATAGTTCTTGCTGCTTCACAGATTGTTCTGTTCTTCCTTTCAGCAACTCCATTTTGCTGAGGTGTTCTATGGGCAGAGAAGTTGTGCTCAATCCCTTTTTGATCACAATATTCTTCAACACCTGTGTTTTCAAATTCCTTACCATGATCAGATCTGATTTTGATAATGGATAAACCCTTTTGGTTTTGAATTTTATTGAACAGTTTGACTAGTTGTTCCAAGGTATCTCTTTTGGATTCAAGAAGGATGATCCAAGTAAATCTAGTGTAGTCATCAACTACAACAAGAGATTATATCTTTCCACCAAGAGATCTGGTTCTGATTGGTCCAAAAAGATCCATGTGGAGTAATTGAAGGGGTTTTGAGGTATCTAATCTGGTTTTGGCAGTGAAGGAGGTTTTCTTTTGCTTTCCACATTGACAGACTTTGCACAATTTGTCCTTTTTGAAGGGTATTTTAGGTAGGCCTTTTACTAGGTTTGAGTTGGCTAGTTTGGAGATGCTTTTCAGGTTGAGGTGATCCAATCTTTTGTGCCATAGCCATGACATATCAGATTGACTAAAGGAGAGTAGGCAATGGGCATCTGATGAATCTACAACTTCCAAGTTTAGACAGTAGAGGTTGCCTTTTCTGATTCAAGTGAGAATTGATTTGTTGTTGATATCTTTGACAGTGCAGTGGTTTTTGGAACATACAACATGATATCCCTTATCACAAATCTGACTAAGGCTAATCAGATTGTGCTTGAGACCCTCTACATAAGACACATTAGTGAAAATAATGTCTTTAGTAACAAGGTTTCCTGATCCTTTGACTTTTGCTTGAGAGTTATCACCAAAAGTTACATTTGGACCATTTTTAGGGACATATTATTGCAACCACTACTTGTTGAAAGTCATGTGTCTGCTGCATCCACTGTCCAAGTACCATATTTCTTTCCTAGGTTCCTACAAAACAGAAAAATAAATTTATGGTACCCTTTATTCTTTTGGGTCCAAAGGATTAGAATTTCTTGGGTACCCTAGCTTTGTTCATTGCCCTCTTTCCAAAATACTGGTTTAGGGCATTATAGTATCCCATGATTTGCAACATATAGAGTGTAGGAGCAATAGGTTGGGATTGGTTAGAAAACTAGTTGGGAGAAAAGAATTGGTTTTGGTTGTGAAACTGAGTATGGTTTTGGAAGCTATTTGAGTGAGATGATCTAGGGGAAGTATTTTGACTGGCAAGACTTCTTCCATTTGAGTATGGCCAGTTGGGTCTTTGTTGTTTGGTGTATGAATGGTGGTTGTAGAATCTTTGCTATCGTGGAGATCTCTGCTGTCCATCATGTCTTGGTTGTCTAGGAGATCTCCGCTGTCCACCATGTCTTGGCTGTCTAAGAGATCTCTGCTGTCCAGTGGTCTTGTGTTGGTTTTTCTTCACTTGCTCCTTAATTCCTTTCTTTTGCCAAATGTAATTGCCTTTGTTCGCTTGTTTTTCTTTAACTTTGGATTGACTTGGACTGGCAATATGAGTTTCATCAGTGCAAGAGGGACTAGCTGGAATTGTTTTATCATTGTGGCTGGGGCTAGCTTTATCCATTTTTCCATTTTTCTTGAAATCTTCCTAGGTTTGAATAGGATAGACATTTTCTTGGGCTTTGACAAAGTTCATGCTTTCAAAGAACCATCTTGTCAATAGCCCTTTCATCAGTGAGAGGGGTATAGGTTTTCATAGTAGGATTATTGGCTCCAATCCATGATTTGTCACCGGGGTGTCTTTAGTTGTAGCTAAAAAGAGTCAAGGCTTTTCCAGAATTGTTCCAGGACTCAAACTTCTTTCTAAGGGATTCATTTTCCTTTTCAAGGTTGATGTTAATTTGGTTGGTTTCCAAAAGTTTGGAATTCATAGCTGTCAGCTCTTCATTAGCTTTTTCAAGCATGAGGTTTTGAACTTTCAGTCCTTGGTTGGCTCTTTCAAGGCTATCAATGGTTTTACTTTGGGATAGATTATCAGTGAGCAATGAAGCAAAGCTAGTTTGGTGTCTTTTTATTTGAATTAAATGAGTACTAACTAATTGTTTAAATTCTTCATTATTTAATGAGTTGAACTGAGGTACCTGTTTTAGTTCTTCAGCAACAGCTAAGGCTTCAAGGTCTTCTTCATTGTCAGAATCTTCATCATCTCCAGCCATTAGGCATATCATTGCTTCTTCTCCTTCACTTTCAGAATCACTGAAATAAATTCCTCATCACTGAACTTAGATGAGTCAGCAATTAGTACATGCTCTTTGTTCTTCTCATTCTTCTTCATTGTGCAGTTATAACAGCTGCATCTTGAACTATGAATGATTTCCTTGGAGTAGGAGAATTTCTTGGCTGTTTGATTGTCCTTGGGTTTTCTTGGTTCAGGACAGTCAGATGAATAATGACCAAGCTTCTTGCAATTGAAGCAATCAACTTTCTTTTTAGGGTTCTCTTGTTCAGAAGTGGATGGGCTATAAGTTCTCTCAATGGATTTCTTATGTGCTCTCAAGGTATTTCTGATAGCCATGGATATGAGACTTGGAAGGTCTCCTTGAGATAGGTTATTTGAGGGTAGGCTAACTTTCTGAAGGGAATTGAGAACCATGGAATCAATGTCTTGTTGGGTGATGGGTTTATGATTGGTTTCTTGGGCAGCTAAGGCAAGAGTTTGAGAGATGGAGGGAACTGGTTGAAGTTTTATCATTCCTTCTAGTTCATAAGCTTCAAGCTTTCCAAAGTATTGTTCAACAGTCATGGTGCTCCATTCTGCACCTTCTCTTATTGGTAGGGCTACCTTCTCATATTGTTGAGGAAGGTTGGAATATATTTTGAGACATAAATCTTGATTCTCAAAAGTTTTTCCATGATCAGCAATGGATCTGACCAGATCTTCAAATCTTGGTTTTGCAGCACTCACTTTTTCACCAGGGTAGAAATTGAAGTTGTCAAGTTGTCTAAGAAGGTTGTATAGGTTTTGTGTTCTAACACTGGTGTGTTTTTGGAATTTGGTATGGATAAGTTCCCATGCAGCCTTTGCAGTTGGCTCTTTGGCAATTTCTTGTGCTAGGGAGTCATTTACACTCTTTTGAAGTATGCATTTGACTTTAAGATTAGCACTAACAAGTTGTCTTTCTGAATCTGTCCAGAATTTTGGGGATTTTACTTTGCTAGGCCCACCATTTGTATCTACAGAGACAGGGTATGTGACTTCATTTTCAAGGGCATACCAGTTCCAGATGCTGTTTGCATCAAGGTAAGTTTTAATTTTTGAAGAATATATTTCAAAGGATCCACAGTCATCAATGTGGGGAATGTCTTTCTCATTATTTCTCCTTGGTTGAGGCATGGTGGGTCGGTAATTGATCCTTCACAAGTTGTTAGACTTTTGAGTGTGAAGACAAGCTCTGATACCAATTGAAAGGTCCTGTTTGCTTTAATCATATTGAAAGGTTAGATAGTTAAGCTTTGACAGCTGAGGTGAAATCTTAGCTGTCAGATATTAACTGGTTTTAAAGGCAAGTGTTAAATGTGCAGCGGAATAATAAGTGTTGAAATAATGTAAATACAAGTGACTAGTGTAGGTGTGTGTAGATGTGTGTGTGTGTGTTGTGTGATAATACCAATTGAACACAAGGAATTTTAAGGTGGTTCAGAGTTCACTCCTCCTACGTCCACCCTCACTGTCAACCTTGACAAGTGAGATCAATCCACTTAAATCTAGTTCCCTTTAAGATTTACAAAGGATTGGTTAGGCAAGTTCCTTGAACTTCCTCTTCCTAATAAGTACAGTCTATTAGGGATTTTGCTTGTTACGAAGCAAATTACACTACCACTTAAAGTCAGTCTTAAGTGATTTACAACTTTAGTTTATACACCTGAATTCAGTTACAAGTGTCTCAGATTGTTTGAATGTTGGTTGCAGGGTTTGCAGATGTGGAGAGGTTGAAGTTGAGGTTGTAAAAGTTGTGTGTGTTGGGGCATTGTCTTCAGTCTTGAGGGTTTCATTTTATAGGCTGGAATATAGCCGTTGGAGGAGACAAAGGAGTAAATGCAAATGGGTGGAATAGTGTTTGCATTTAGAGCCTTGATGACTGGATAATACAGGCTGTAAAACTGCAACCATTTTATGTAATCTTCATGGAGATGAGCTGGCAACATCTGTATGGAGAGATTGGGCAAGGCACATCTTGAACATCACAGGAATGCTTTATTTCTGTTGATGTTGAAGATCATAGCTGTCAGAGGGTTGAGGCCTCTGCTGTTGAGAACCTTAGCTATCAGGCTAAGTCTTTAGGTTTTGCAGGTTTAAGAGATAGGGATTTGTGATGAATGATTATGTAATGATCTTTTGTATATAAATACATTGATTTAAGTGATTTGTCTTGGTGTTTGATCATTACATCATTGTTGTCCAGTTGATAGAAAAGTTGTGCAGAAGAGTCATAGCTGTCCAGAGTTCATGAGGTATCATGGCTGTCAGATAATCATAGGATGTGATATGTTTCTTTGTCAAAACCCTTTATAACTATGTGGTTTGCATAGTTAGGACCTAACACATAATACCTTAGATTCGCTCTCTCACGATTATACAATTCCTCTGTACACAGATCCGAGCTGTTTGGGGGCGAATCAGAGCTCTCCACAACAACATCACGTTTTACCTTTGGTTGCTGTTATCTTTATCTCTCTAGCTCTTTCAGCCTTTCTCCCAAAACCCTAGCAACATCACTAGTTAGGGCATCATCTCTTTTGCAGATTCTGACTCTAGCATTTAGTGTTGAAGTTCAATCTTTCTTCAATTTCAGCCTCTACATTTCATATTTATGATGATATTATAGGTTCTTGCTGAGTAACAATTTTACAGGCCAAATTCTAATAGCACTACTACATTTCTGACCCAATGTAACGCCAATTTTCGTTGCATTAGGGCCCAAAAACCGTTACATTAGGCCTAATGTAACGCCAAATGGCCGTTACATTCTCTGGCGTTGCATTAGGTCTAATGCAACGACATAGTAAGCTAATGTAACGCCAGAGCTTTGGTGTTGCATTAGGTGAATACCTGATGCAACGCCAATTTCACCTAATGCAACGCCAATTTTAAAACTATATGAACACCTAATGCAACGCCAAAATGTAGATGAGTACCTAATGCAACGCCAATTTAAAAAGTTGTTGAATACCTAATGTAACGCCAAGCACACCTAATGTAGCAGTACATTTGTTATTTCATAGTAATATATATACAATTAAATAATAAAAAAATATTATATAAAAAATTAATTGACATGATAATTAACATGTATTGACAAACTTCATTCCCAAAAGATAATATATATATATGTACACATGACGTGTCATCGACACATACTATTTACATAATATAACCTAACAAGTTTTTAATATAACCAAGTTCCGTGGCAAAAGTACATAACAAGTTTTGTGTCATCGACACATAGTAATTACAAACACCAAAAGATGCACCAACAAAAGAAAGCCTCCACCATGAACCTGCAAGTGAAAATACAACTAATTAGAACAACAAATCAAAGGGCCCCGTTCCCGAATAAGCACAATTACAAAGCGACATCAATACAATCACTAAGTAGCCAGGATGAGAAAGGGAAGTGAATTGATCTGATTGAAGCATTATAAGGTGGGCACAAAAGAAGCCACATCAACATTGCATACTTCACCATTTAAATGACCACCTTTCACTCCTCAAACCAAAGTTTTATGTTTCACGGTGATTATTAACCTAATGATATAGAAACACAGTCCATTTAAGCAAAGTTAAACCACATACATGGCATTCAGCACCATAAGCCAATCAATGTTGCAATGAAACTACTCATAGTAATTTTTTCTTCAGACAGAATCCTTTAAAAATAGCAGGGTTTCCTTAAAGCTCTAAGTGACATGGAATGTGTGAAGAAGGTGAAGTGCAAGATGTATGCTGTTGAGTTTAATAAGTAAACATTTTGTTTTTACACGTCTATTACTAGAGGCGACAAATTCAAAACAATTACATTACATGCATGTTCAAATTGATTGGATCTGAAGTGAAGGAAACAAAGAGAGAAAGAGGCGACAAAGGTGAGGATCTGTGTGTGTAATTATTTTTGTTTACATTCTTTGTGGGAGAAATTTCCTTTATATAGAAAGCTCAGTCAATTATTGGAGTATCTATCTAATGATATATTCCTTATGGATATGATTTTTAGTGGCCGGAAGGCATTTTTGAGGCATAAAATCCGATGTAAGATTGGTGATGCATAATCTGATGTAAGATTGGTGATGCATAATCCGATGTAATTATTCTCATTAGTAAAGCTTTAAGGAAAATACAACTCTATAAGCCATATGATTATATGAATACCGTAGGATTAACATTTCTATTTCCACATAGTGCATCTTATAGCAGATCCCTGGCTATTACTAAGCCTTCAGGGCTAGTTAGTTACATATAACTTGAAATACGTCAAAATGGCTAATAGTGTGTACCTCGTCCCAGTCACTTCCAGCAAATGCATTGGCAAGCATCTTAAAAATCTCAAACTGGTAAAACATATGGTTTTGAAGGAAACCGAAGAAAGTTGACTTGTAAGCAAATTTAGTAATTACTGACAACATGCAAACCCAGTGGAAGGCACATAGAAGGGAAAGGTTCAGCTGAACCCACCCTTTAAGTTTGAAAGACTGACACTTCCATACTAGGAATTTTTAAACTTTGCAATGCAACAAAAGACATAATTTTGTATACCTGATGGGTGTGCCCAGTTTCCAACCTCCACTCAACCTCGATTATCTCAATCGCTCTCCGTCTGATCCAATTTGAGAATACGCAGATTAAAAACACAATGTACGAACACATAGAGATGCAAATCATATTCCTTTTACAAGAGAGAAAAACAAAGTACCTGATTAACCGTCTCATTAATTGTATCACCGGACTGCCCATTTGGTTCAACGATATGCGGTCCACTATTTGCATCATTTGCAACCGAAAGTCCCGTAAAATCAGGGACAACCAAATCCATTCCGGGATTAGCATCTTGAAGCTGAGTGACAATCATAGTTGCAAGACCGGGATTAGCATCTTGAAGCTGAGTGACAATCAGTTGGGAATATAAAACCTCCTTTCTTGTCCTTTTTTTTCAAATCAGACTTCTTCACACCTTTTCCAAAGAGTCGCAACCGATCTTTTCTTTTGGAATCAGGTACAAGTTGAGCGCAATTTTCTTTAGAGTTGCTACCTTCACCTGGGGATGACTCTGTAGCATCTATCATTGCCTATCGATGGTGCGTAAAGTCAGTCATGTATTTGTTCATCTTTCACATTAACAATAAATAATAATGCATCTCATAAACTCACAATTTTCTCTTCAACTTTCTCAGAAGCAGTGAGGTATTTTCTTCCGGAAACTCTTTTTCTTGATTCCTTATAGACCTGTGCGTCAGTAGGTTGTTTCTTATCCGGATCTGCTTGTTCGTAAAATCAGAATTTATAACCACAATCAATAATAAGACGAGAAAATCATGGCTCAAAATATAGAGAATTTTGAACTAAGGGCCAATAAAAAAGAAAATGATTGGAAGGTAGTTACCAATTCATGGCGTAACTCTCCGAAAGACTTCCGTCCCATCGTGTGAACATTATTAAACTTTAGACGATTATCTCTGTTCACCTTACTTTCCTCCTATGCAATAAGAGTGATGTTATTAAGTATACCCATAATCCTGCTTTAAAATATTATAGTTGTTTCTTCTTTTGAATGTACATGATAACTGTACAACACAATATTCTCACCAAATTTATTAAGGACCATTTATTTGAATAAGTCGAGCTCTTAGATTGAATTCAGAAGAAGTATGCAATGAAGAAAAAGAAGAAAGCAGGGGAAGGCAAGTTTGTTTTGATTTTTAACTTGGCGGGTATGGTGGCTTTCTTTATAGGTGGAACAGAACAAGTAATTCTGTGGCACTTTAAGAGAGTGAGGTTAATGTTGCCAATATAATAATAATAGATAAAGTTCAATATCCACTAGAATTGTCTTTCCACAGCATATGTATTTCAACAAGTATTGATTATTCAACAAGTATCAATTATAAGTACCTGAATCTTTTCACAACGCCAATATTCCAAAAGATCCATAAAGTGAGAGCCTTTGAAATGGTGTCAGGTTTGTTTGCCCATCTCATCTCGTCGGTATCATATGGATAGTAGTGCTTCTTTTTGATTCGGCATTTGTGAACTCGCCAACTTAAATTCACAGACTCCATAACAAATTTTTTTCCATCTTCATTAATCATATATTTTTCCTATTCCAGTTATTAAATGTTAGAATAATATTCATAGCAATCTCAACAGATTTCACTAACAAATTTATGCAAAAGAGAATAATTAGTGACTTTAATGCAACATACCAAAACATACTGCCATATCCTGTCATGTGTGGGCAAATGTGGGAAACTTGTATAATTAAGTGGCGCAAGATCAGGATCTTTTCCCAGAGTTCCCAAGAAGAACTTAAATTCTTCAACAATTTTTGGTGTAGGTCCAACTGGTTGGCCAAAGGAGTTCAAAATAATCAATTCGCGCTCATCTTTTGTACGCGCATGAACCTGTTTAAGCTTGGTTGGCCCTCGATGATTCTTCTTTTGACACCTTTAGTGTAGTTTAAAGATTCATTCAGTATGCTAACAAGATAAAAAAATAGTGATTGCAAATGAATATAAGTATTAATGAATACCTTTCATTTTCATTAACTTTTTGTGCATCAACTTCCATGTCAAAATTAAGCTTTCTTGGCCCTCGATGATTCTCATTCTGACTTGCTATATAAGTTTAATTATACATTCAGTATGCTAATGCTTGCTGAGAATATAAAATAAAGTGACTCCAACAAAAAATAAAGTACTAATGTATACCTTCTTTTCCGGTAACTACTTGTGCATGAACTTCCATTTCCAAATGGTCATTCCTAACATCATTGTCATCATCGTTCAAAACATCATCAAGCTCATTCAGTTGTATTTCATCATCACAATCATCTCTGATCAATGTTGTATTAGCATCAGACAAGAGGAACGTGTTGGCGCTGGATGCTTCTTTTTCTACTTGTTTTTTTCGCATTTCAAGATACGAGGACATGGAACCTGGAGGACAATATACTTGTTTCTTCTTTTGATTCTTTTGCATCTTTTGCTTCTTTCGCACCACAGGATCAGGTTGCGTCAACACAGGATCAGCTTGCCTCTTTTGCACCACAGGAGCAGCTTTCCTCTTTTGCACCACAGGAGCAGCTGAGCTATTATCTTGCAACTTTTGAACCTTTTGCGGACTCATGTGTGGATATTTCCTCCTCACAGCATCACCCAGAGTCGGTTGCTGATGCACAATATAAATTTTAAACTTAATTAGAATAAATGATAACAAGATGATGGAAACTTAATTCATATGCCAAAATATATTTTTTTTCCAATCATATGCCAAGATAAATCAATAATCTATATTCAAGAAACTATTAAATAAAATATAAAATTTATGATATATATTTTTTTAAATTTGTATTTCACCTAGTTCTTAATAAAATTTGAACTTTATTTTTACTTTTTGGGGGTACTGCTAAAATGTTTAGCGTACTATGACTATAAATTTTTTAGCAGTCTTTCTCTTCTTTAAGTGGGTATCAAACTGATTTATGATTTCCATGTATTAGATTCTTATTAACCAACTGTGCTTTGAAAAGACAAGGAATGATGAATTAAATGTGCTCATGCAACTGGTTGTCCTCGGTTTTCAGGACAATGTCTTTGTCAACGTTGTAGCCTCAATACAATATCGTGCTCTGTCAATTAAGGCAAGTGATGCTTTCTATAAACTCAGCAACACTAGGTCCCAAATCCAAGCTTACGTTTTCGATGGTATGTAAAGTTGAAATAGCAGTTATATAGTTAATTATATACAATTGATGACTATTATCTGGTCTTTTATGCTTTCTAATATGTTTGTCTCTTTGATATTTAGTGATACGAGCTTTTGTTCCAAAGCTCAACTTGGAAAGACTGAAAATAGATTTGATACTTAAAACTGTGCTAAAATAACTTTAGTTCCGCCAAACATTTAAGGTATCTGTAGCCTTATCCTTATGGATCATCGTGTTACGCATACTTGTAGAGCTGTTGTGAATGGATATGGATCTCTTATGTTATTTGAGAACATTCTGTTAGTGTGTTAATCCACTGAGGAAGTGTGCATGGTCCTAAACCTGCTTGGGATATGCTTCACTTCTGTTAAGCTAGTTGAAGGAAACTATACATAATGTTCTAGGCTCTAGACTTCCAATGTCTTGCAACCAACCATGACGTTCTCTTCATGTTCCTAAATCTTTTGACTGTCTATAACTTGTAGAATTACCCATATATGTGTTTGTCACACACATATATATACACACACTCTCAAGAAATTAAAAAAAGAATAAATGATAACAAGATGATGGAAACTTAATTCATAGGGCACATTCTGAATAAATGATAACAGTCCCTTTACCATGTTTTTCCTGATTTCATTATCATTACCGTCTTGAGAATTTTCGGATGTTGAATCATCATCTTCGTCCAACGGTACATTATGATTTCCAATGATTTAGTTTTTACATTGCAATATCATGTTAGCCAACGATCCAGCACCTTGAGAATTCATAAACTCTGCATTCCTTTTCAAGTTTTCATTGCGCAGTCTTTCATATTCTGAAATCTCTCTTTTTCCACCAGAAGGTACGGCCTTCTTACCCTTCGTCTGTAAATACAAAAAGGCAAAAACCATGTGACATGTCAAATTGTGATCATATGAATGAAATAAATGCAAAAAAAAAAAAGTTAAAACACACAAAACATGATTATGTACACAATATACCATCAGAAAGTTCTCTAGGTGGAATTTGAACTGCATACTGCCAACCTTTTTTATTTAAATTTTCGACAAAAAAAACTTGATGTGCTTGGGATGCCAAGATAAACGGTTCTCCATCATAAATAGTCTTCTTCATATTAACCAAAACAAACTCATCTTCATCTTTTTCAGAGTGAAACCACACACATTTAAACACGACAACACTAAAATAACCATGATACGATATCTCAAATATGTCTTGTATTGAACCGTAATGCTTGACATCTCCACTATAGGATTTTTATCTTTGGAACTTGCAAAACTATGTGTCGTTGCTGTGAGAGTGACTCCATTGTTTTGAGTTACACACTTCGCATAGCGCTTCATGGTATGAAACCTATAACCATTTATAGAGTACCCTGTGTATTTTTTAGCAACATAAGAAGGTCCTTTAGATAACCATAAAATATGGTCTGGAATAAAATCTTGGCCTTCTTGAAGTTGCAATTCAACCCTCTCCCTAAACCAATCCATGAAATCCTTGTTGTGGTAATGAGCACTATTCCACTTTCGTTGTCGTTTATTACTTGCACACATCTTGTGCTCACTGTTTGAAAAAAAAAAAAAAGACAAATCTTACTAACATATAATACACAAAATAAAATAGGAAAACTAAAAAAAGAACTAATGAATGGCTTGTTATCTTACTTTATGTATCTTTCAACTTTCTCGCAATCACAATTGAACAAGATATAACGATGAGTTTGTTCCCATGTGATACGATCAATCACGTTTTTAATGTATTTTTTCGTTGAGGTCCTTCCCTTTCCCTTAATAGGACGTCCGATCTTAGGAAAAAATGACTGTGAGTCACTACAATTAGTAGCATTAGATGAGGATATTTTTGGTCGTTTGAGATATCTATCAATGAAGAAAACACATTCTTTAGCTATGTATCCTTCAGCCATTGAGCCTTCTGGACGACTCTTGTTCCGAACATCCAACTTTAAGTCTCGAAGATACCTCTCAATTCCGTACATGTTCCTTGAACTAACAGGTCCACCCAACTTAATTTGGTCCACCAAATGTACAGGTAAATGCACCATTATGTCAAAAAAGGCAGGAGGAAAAATGCGTTCAAATAGGCAAAGTGTTTCAACTATCTCCGAATGAAGTTTGCCAAGATGTTGCGGATCAATAACTTTCTTCCATATGCCTTTAAAAAAACCACAAAGTCTTATCAATGGAGAAGCAACATCTTTAGGCAATGTTGTTTTCACAGCGATAGGTAGCAAGTAACTCATCATAAAATGAGCGTCATGACTCTTGTAGCCGGCGATTTTTCTTTCTTCAACTTGCACACATCGAGCAATATTAGAAGCATAGCCTTGTGGCAACTTAGCATCTTTTATAACTTGGCAGAACTTACGCTTTTGTTCCCGTGTCATCCAAAAGCGAGATCTTGGGATTATTTCACTACCATCTTCTAATTGGCGCAGCTGAAGCTCCGGCATTATTCTGAGTTCTACCAAGTCTCGACGAGCACTTTCATGATCTCTAGTCCTTCCAGGAATGTCTAACAATGTCGCAATGACATTATCAAACACATTTTTCTCAATATGCATCACATCGAGATTATGGCGGTTAGAACAATGCTTCCAATATGGCAACTGAAAAAATATGGATAACTTTCGCCAAGGATTTGGATCATCCTCATTGGCAACCCATTTCTTTCGTTTCTTGCCAAATTCATTGGGAAAATTTAGCAACATATTCTGGACTTCAGTTCCTGTCAATGGAATAGGTGCACTTCTATCCTCACTTTTCCCATCAAAATTCCTCTTACTCTGACGCCAAGGGTGAGTTGAATGAAGAAACCTACGAGATGCCCTATAGCAATTCTTCTTACTACAAGGCAACCGCTCAGAATCAGTTTCATAATGGCATGAAGGGCATGCATAATATCCTTTTGTAGACCATCCGGAGAGCATTGCATAGGCGGGAAAGTCATTAGCGTGGTCATCAAAGCTACACGCATGTCAAACCTTTGATTGCTTGAACAATCGTACGTTTCCAGCCCAAACTCCCATAAATCATTGAGGTCCTTGATTAAAGGATGCAAAAAGATGTCAATATCATTACCCGTGGAAGAAGGGCCAGGGATAAGTAAAGCTAGCATCAAAAAATCTGGTTTCATAATCATCCAAGGAGGTAAGTTATAATTTATCAATATAACTGGCCATGTGCTGTGTACAATGCCCATTGAGTTGAATGGGCTAAATCCATCTGTGGCTAACCCCAACCTCACATTGCGTGGATCCTCGGCAAACTTTGGATACATAGAATCAAAATCCTTCCAAGCTTGGCCATCTACCGGATGTTGTAAAAGTTGATCTTCACGTCCATTAGCATGCCATGTCATATGCCTAGCCGTCTCTTGGCACATATATAACCTTTGTAGCCTTTTCTTTATAGGGAAGTACCTAAGGATCTTTTGAGGAATCCTATGGATCTTTCCACTTGCTTGTTGTGTCTCATCCTCCGGACCATTCGACTTCCATCGTGGCGACTCACATACATGGCAACTTGTAGCGTTTTCATGCTCTCCCCAATACAACATGCAATTTTTGGGGCATGCATCTATCCTCGTATAATCCAACCCTAATACCGTTAAAACTTTCTTTGCTTCATTAAAAGACGCAGGCAACTTTGCTTCAGGCAACACCTCTCTTATAATCTCTAATATATCCCCAAATGCACCATTTGTCGATTACGTGATCACACTTCAAAATAAATAATCGAATCATGAAGGAAAGCTTCGAATGCTTCTTGCACCCTGGATACAACTCCTCTTTACCTTCTTCAACTAACTTTAGAAACTTTTTTGCCTCATCATTAGGCCCCTCGGTAAAAGCCGCACGTGCATCATGCAACAAGCCTGCCACATCATCTTCAGAATCATCAAGGTTTCGCCGTTCATCTACACCCAAACCAGTTGCTTCTCTTTGGATGTCGATCCCTAGTTCTGACAACTTGTCAGTTCTTGGTACAAAACCATTACAAATTAAGTGATCTCTCACAACATTCTCATTACGCCAATAACGATAATGACAACATTCACATGGACAACAAATTTGATTTCCTTGAGACTTGGTAGAAAAGGCCTTTTCAATATATTCATTGACTCCTTGTTCATATTTCTCACCCCATCTAGGAGCAATCCACCACTGATTAATTCCACTATCCATCTCTTGAAGGCAAGACTAAATACAATTTTAACTTATAAAAAGCTACTGCATCCAAATAAGAAACACAATTTTAGCTTTGAACTACCAATAGTTTACTAACAATTCCAAACATAAGAACATTATGTTGTGAAACTAATTTGAGCATGAGTAACAAATTGAGAACAAAATGGGAACAAATTGAGAATACAACAATGATACCTTGAGAAATCCCCTTTGCATTATTTTGACCAGGCTCTACACTCAGCTTCAGAATCTCAACAACCTGGGGAGCAAAAGAGAATGATAGAAAAGACTGTTAATATTCATAACACTATATACAAATAATATATTTAAGATTATAATCATTGTACAATTCAAATTATTAATGCACAGATAAACGATAATGCGCTTGCTTGTATATTTTAGCGACTCAAAGTTACAATGACTGGTCAAATTGGTTTTCAAATGAAAGTACAACTCTATATGCCTGTAATGTAATTGTTTTGAATTTTAGTGACCATGTTCAAATTGATTGGGCAAGTGAAGTACAGCTGCATTGAATGCAACTGATGCACAAAAATTTGTTTCGGTCTTTCTTGAAAGTAATTATTCTCATTAGTAAAGCTTGCTTAAACATTATCTTGACCGGTCCAGCGAATTTCTGTAACTTCAGATGCTTATAACATCTCTTACTAAATGAGCAAGCGATGCCCAAAATTTCTTTACGGTCTAGTCTATCATCTCAACTTTCTGACATTGTTGTGCTTCTATCAGCACATCATCGAAAGCAATTGTGTGAGTTGCACATCATGTATCTTTTATGCGCCCGTATGTCCTATTTGGTGTTCTTCTTTGTTTGTAGCTAACTCTTTGACTCTACATCCCGGTAGTTTCTTATAACCGGCTTAGGTAATGCATAAGGAGAATCGTATCTTATATCTTGCCTAAAGGTTACACCGAGATTTTGAAAGATGTCTTTGTAATTCATCGGGTAGTCCATTTATCAAAGAACGCTAGGCAGAGTTTCTTGTTTAAATTCAATGCAGAATTTAGTTCTTCTAAACTGGCGAAGGCGACAGTCGCAAACCCACATGAATGGAGTATGAGAGGAAGGCTAAAAGACTTATGTGCTTTACACTTTTACTTCTGTGGATTCCATTCATGTTCCTATATCTCAATGAATGTAACTATTCATTTTACATTATTAAGGGTTAATTTGATGACTCTCAACAGGAGGGCTTGATGAACCAATATTCCGACCTTATGCTGAAAGGGACTGGGGCTTTAGACATTAGGAAATAGAAGGTCTCCAAGACCCATTAAGCAATTTTTCATGATCATGCTCTGGCGGTTCTTCTCTCTAAAAAAGAAAGCTCAAGCTCAAAAGATATGATGAATTGGTTCTTCAGCCACTTTGATTGCTTGGAACTTGCCTTCATATTCATAACAAGATATTGAATGCCCGATCTGCTTCATTAAAAGGTATATAAAAACCTTGATATATAGTTAGGTTGTAGGAAATTGCGAAATACTGTGGTCTTTAGTTTGATAGGGGAAAGTAGTTCATTGATAGAGATTGAAACTGAGAATTTTCAAATTAAATGGGCCTTCACGCAAAATATAGTCTTCATGTTGTAAAATGCAGAGTGGATAAACAAAGTACGCAGTAATAGATATAGGTAACCTTAAGAAAATGGCAGGGGCGTGTAAAGGTTGTACTACTGCATACAGCAAAAATGAGAAACAAATAGTGGAATGCTGATTAACAGCCCTATACAGGAAGATGATAGCATAATTGTAATGGAAGTATGGAACAAAGTAGAGGATGGGGATGTAATGTGATACGAGCTAACCAGAGAATTCAACTTTTTAAAGAGCATCAAATGCATAAACTGATACCGTGCACATATCAGTGACAAACTGATTTTCATTAGGCTACTTCAGCATCATATTTTAGAAGGAAAAAGAGTCCAACCCGATAACAACAGAACTCGACCAAGTATTGAATAAACATAATTAATGGTTTGTCAGGCAAGACAATTGAATTGTGAGGATTTATGTTAGCCGACCCCAAATTATTTTGGGACTAAGGCTTTGTTGTTGTTGTTGTTGTTGTTGTTGTTCTTATTCCCCATAATGAATGCCCATTTTTGTTCTCTATCTTGGGATGATCATGAACAAAAATTGAAATTTATTTTGGGACAATGGTAAATAATACTAGTATGATTCTGATTTACAGGTCATATTCAATACCTTTGATTAAAACTAGGGCCAGACAACATATAAAATGCCAGAAATAGTTGAGACTCATTTAATATTCTCCAAATGATTTGTCATAAAGGACAGATAAAATGTGAAAAGAATATGACTCTGACTTATAGTTTCTAATTCAGAAGAACATAGCAAACAATGAAATGCAACCCCAGCAACCCAAACATCTCCAAATTTATACCTCCATATTGACGGCCAATCTATTTTCTAACATAATTAATTACTCCCCCGTCCCAAATCGCAAACCCTAGTCAACCCCTTAGCCCCATTTCCCAAATCACACAACCCAGAAAATCAAGAACCCCAAAAACCCAAATCCTCTGCGGTGTTTTCTTCGCTACCTCAACCCAAAACCGAGATTCAGAGAACCCACAAATTTCTTCAGGGCCTAAACCCAAAAAGGTTGTTCAATTTCGGCCTCCGGTGAATCTGTCTGCCTAAAACTACTCGGTAAAAATATTTGGAAAAGCGAGGGTGTGCATATGCCCACCCTTGCGCTTAACTGGATACGCCACGGATTGAATCAGAGGAGAGAAGAGAGAAGAGAGAAGAGAGAAGAGAGTTACCTGTATTGAAGGATTGCGACGACGCCGACGACCAGGCTAGGGCAGTCGTTCGTTCTAGAGAGAGAAGCGGGAGGGATTTGCGCAGAGAAATAAGGAGAGAAGAGAGAGAACCGATCGAGTGAGAAATAAGGAGAAGAGAGAGAACGGAGAGTTTTGTGTGGTCTTCAATTTTTCCCATTAAAAAACGAGGGAAATATTTGGGGAAAATATTAAAGCCCGCCAAAAAAAAAAAGGAGGAAATTATTTTGGCGTTGCATTAGCAATTTAGGCGTTACATTAGAATAATCTAATGTAACGCCAAAAAATCTAATGTAACGCTAAGATCAGAGCCGTTGCATTAATTGAAATGTGCCGTTACATTAGCTCCGGCGTTGCATTAGATGCGTTACATTAGGTCTGGCGTTGCATTAGATGCGTTACATTAGCTCGTGGCGTTACATTAGATGCATTACATGCGTTACATTAGGTCAAAAATGTAGTAGTGTAGGCTTGGGCCTTCTCCCAAACTTCCACACATCAGATTTGACTAACAACAGGTTCAGTGGTCACGTTCTTGACTCCTTGTTTTTCTCTTATTCAAAATTTAAATATTGACCTTTAATTTATGTTGATTCAGAGACTTGTCATACAATAATCTTAGAGACATGTACAACAGTTCCATTTTTGTTGTTGTATAACTACCCATGCATTGGTGTCTTAAAGTTGTTTAATCATGTGATGATTCATCTGGTTTGACTTCTTTTATCGTTTTATAGTATTTTCTTATTATTTTGCAGTATCACTGCGACTTGGTAGGTTCTTCTTCTAGCATGATTCTTATTTAAGTGTTTAAAGTGGTTTATAAATTTTTGTGTGAATGCACATTGCTTTCACGAGTGATATAAACTCGGATGACGAGTGTGGAACCTTGACCGATGCATAATGTGGATTGACGGATCTTGCAGCCTTATGTTGAACACAGGCAGACTTGGTGAGACCCAACAGCAACAATTTTATTAATGACCGAAATTACTTATTACAATGCAAACAAATACAAGACACCAAGACTGATATTGCATGACTGACTTGGACACTTTTAGACAGAACACAACAAACTGTTTTTGAGTAGGGTTGGACTGCTTCACATGACATATACTCAAGTGTAGGCATCACCACCTTTTATACTTGCAAAGACAATGTAATACATACTGATAAGGAAGCAATAAATGTAATGCTAATCTAGAATACTAAAAGGTTAAGGACTTATCTACAATCGGAAGAGACACGATAATGCCAACGGAGACTAGAGATTAGAATGACTGAACGATAAACAAGAAACAATATTTGAAAGATTCAAGCTTTTCTTTTCTATTTCATAAAATCAAAGTCTGCCTCAAAACAAAATCCTAACAATGTTTAAATACTAATTCTAAGAATATTCTAGAACCCTACACCGAAACCCTAATTAATAAATGATAAATTACAGAAATAACCCTAAACCCATAAACACTTAAGGCCCAAAGAAGTTTCCAGCCGCAGCCTGTTTGCTGAAGTTTCCAGGCCCAAAGAAAGTTCCCAGTCGCAGCCTGTTTTGCTGAAGTTTCCGCCTGGCTCCCAGGCACCCGCCTGGCCTGCTGTTGCAACCGTCAGCCTCTGTTTCTGTCGCCTGTTGCTGCCTTCTACCCCGTATCATCATGCATCATCCTCCCCTCCTTAGAAAAGACTCGTCCTCGAGTCAATATCCTCAATAGGAACACTTCGATAACCCGAAAATTCCGACCTTCATCTGCAAAGAAACTATATGTCCTTGACAAACTCTAAACTTCATTGCCTTCGTGACAAAATACATCCAATGACTCCATTATGTGGAGACGAAATACTCAATAATCAATTTCTGAACGATACACAAAACAGAAGAACGGGGGGTATACGTGTCAAATGGATCTGCGTACCGATGATCAACGGTAACCGTCTCGAACGTCCACACCAATTGATTATGTGATAATTCACTATCAATTGTTTTAACACGAATTGGATCTGCAAACACTTCCTCGGTGTCATCAACTAATTCAACGTCATCAACTGGATCAGGATCGGATGTCATCGCTTGAGGAACATCACAACGACACCCATCAAACATAGGTGGTTTGGACCAATCAACAAGATTTTCTTGACTTGAAGATTCAAACAAAAAACCCTCTTTAAAACCAACAGTATCAATCCAATAATCAATCAAATCTTCAGGATTTGCATTAAACAGAGGGGGTTTTGACCAATCAACAAGATTTTCTTGACTTGAAGATTCGACAAAAAAAACCCTCTTTAAACCCAAGAATATCAATCCAAGAATCAAAGGAATCATCAAGAGTTGCCTTACCTTCGCTCTTCGGAATTTCGATACTCACATCGACATCCCTAGAAGGGTCAGCTGCATACCTGTTATGATGTCCACGATTTTGGGCGAAGGAATCCATCACCTCTCGATACTCCCTATCCTCGGCTTGAACAACCGGATCTGAACCCTTCTTCCTTGGAAGCACCACGCGATCCATGCGGTTCTGGAGTATTTGATCTGTCTTTGTATCTCATCTATCTTGATATTGCGACGACTTCGTTTGCGGTGATGGTCATCTTCTTGGGGCTCCGCTGCACGGCTGCTTAATCGACCACCTCATCCACCACGACCAATGCGTCCTCGTTTAGCCATTGATATTTGCGCCTGGCGCTCTGATACCAAATAATGCCAACGAAGGCAAGAGATTAGAATGACTGAAAGATAAACAAGAAACAATATTTGAAAGCTTCAAGCTTTTCTTTTCTATTTCATAAAATCAAAGTCTGCCTCAAAACAAAACCCTAACAATGTTTAAATACTAATTCTAAGAATATTCTAGAACCCTACACTGAAACCCTAATTAATAAATTATAAATTACAGAAATAACCCTAAACCCATAAACACTTACGGCCCAAAGAAGTTCCCGGCCGCAGCCTGTTTGCGGAAGTTTCCAGGCCCAAAGAAAGTTCCCAACCGCAGCCTATTTTGCTGAAGTTTCCGCCTGGCTCCCAGACGCCCGCCTGGCCTGCTGTGACTCTGTGAGGCGCCACCCTCGCTTCCAGCCCTCCTGCCTCTGTTTCTGTTGCAGCCGCCAACCTCTGTTTCTGTTGCCTATTGCTGCCTTCTGCCCCGTATCAACCTGCATCACACGAGACAGAAGAGAACTCTCTGGATAAAAAAAGGAAGTCAGTGGACTTTTAACACTCCCGCTCACCGACTACTTTCTCATTCTCGACACCATTCCAAGTTACTCTCGAAATGCTTCGAACTTTGCTGGGCTTAGGCTTTTTGTGAAAACATCTGCAACTTGGTCTTCAGTCTTTACATGCTTCATTTGTATATCCCCACATAATACTTTCTCCCGTAGATAGTGATAGTGTACCTCCACATGTTTGGTCCTTGACTGAAACACGGGGTTCTCGGCCAAACATATCACTGATTGATTATCACAATTCAACACTATGGGAAGATTAATCGGTTGCTGAACACTAAAAGGGAAATCGGAAATAGAGACGAAACATTAGAGACGGACGGAGTCTGACCTAATTTGGCGACAGATTAGAGACAGACCCAAAAATTAGAGACGAAATCTGAATTCGTCTCTAAATTAGAGTCGGATTCAGATTCCGTCTATAATTTAGAGATGGATTCAGATTCCGTCTCTAATTTAGAGACGGAATCTGAATCCGCCTCTAATTTAGAGACGGATTCAACATCCGTCTCTAAATTTTAGAGACAGGTTTTGTATCTGTCACTAAATTAGAGACAGATTCAGAATCCGTCTCTAAATTAGAGACAGATATAAAATTTGTCTCTAAACTTTAGAGTCAGATGTTGAATCTGTCTCTAAATTAGAGACAGATTTTAATCCGTCTCTAATTTAGAGACAGATTTTTGAATCCGTCTCTAATTTAGTGACAGATTCAACATCTGTCTCAAAAATTTAGAAACAGATTTAGTATCTCTCTCTAAATTTGACTTTTCTTCTATATACTTTCATTTGTTTAGTTTTTTTCTATCTTTTTTTATATAACTTTTTCTAAAAAAAACACTAATTAACAAAAGTGAAAATATTATTTTCTAGTCAATAAAAAATTAAAAAAAATATATATAGGGTAGTCCGTCCCTCTTTTGACTTTTCTTCTATATACTTTCATTGGTTTAGTTTTTTTCTATCTTATTTTATATAACTTTTTATTAAAAAAACCACTAATTAACAAAGGCTATAATATTGTTTTCTAGTCAATAAAAAATAAAAAATAAAATAAAAAATAAATATAGGGTAGTCCGTCCCTCTTTTAACTTTTCTTCTATATACTTTCATTTGTTTAGCTTTTTTCTATCTTTTTTTATATAACTTTTTCTAAAAAACCACTGATTAACAAAGACTAAAATATTATTTTCTAGTCAATAGAAAATTAAAAAAAATATATATTGTGTAGTCCGTCCCTCTTTTGACTTTTCTTCTATATACTTTCATTTGTTTAGTTTTTTTCTATCTTTTTTTATATAACTTTTTATTAAAAAAATCACTAATTAACAAAGGCTATAATATTGTTTTCTAGCCAATAAAAAATAAAAAATAAATATAGGGTAGTCCGTCCCTCTTAGGGTATAATGTATAAGGTTTAGGGTATAGGGGTTAGGGTATAGAGTGTAGGGTTTAGGGTTTAGGGCTTAGAGTTTAGGGATCAAGGTATAGGATTTAGGGTATAGGGTTTAGGGCTTAAGGTTTAGGGTATAGGGTTTAGGGTATAAGGTATAAGGTTTAGGGTATAGGGGTTAGGGTATAGGGTGTAGGGTTTAGGGTTTAGGGCTTAGAGTTTAGGGGTTTTTTTTTGGGGGGGGGAACCAGGACGGTACCTGGGCGGATTTTATTAGATCAAAAAAATGATTACACGAGGGGGACAACCAATCACTTCAACGAGTGAGATGGAGCCGAACCTCAATCTAGCTATTACAATATAGCCTAACCATCTAGGCCTATCTCTATCTCTAGCTATTACAATATAGCCTAACCAACTAGGCCTATTTCTATTTGAAAGGCCCTTTGTTGATATGCAGATGATCAGACAGCTATGGTTTGGCTTAGCTGTCAGATGATAGTTGAATTGTGCAGCGGAATAAGAGAGGCTTGAAATAATGATAGGACAAGGAACACAAAGGAATAATGCAAGTGTGTGAATGTGATTGAAAAAATGTAATAACACAGAGAATTTAAAGTGGTTCAGAGTTCACTCCTCCTACATCCACCCTCACTGTCAATCTTGACAAGTGAGATCAATTTTATTATAATCTTTAATCAACAAAAATTACAAATGATTGATTTAGGCAAGTTCCTTGAACTTCCTCTTCCTAATTAGTACAGTCAACTAGGGATACACTTAAAGTACAGTCTTATGTGTTTTTACAACTTGAAGTACAGTCTCAAGATTTTACAAACCAACTAATACACTCAAAGTACAGTCTTGAGTGATTACAAACTAATTCTACACCTAAAGTACAGTCTTAGGATTTTGGGATTTGTGAATTAACACACTAGGGTTATTTGTTGTTGAAGCAGAGATTTAGGGGTGAAGGTTTTGGTTTGAGACAGGGTTTGAAGGGTAGGGATTGGTGAGAGTGTGTGTGGATTACAGGAGGTGTGTGTGGGTGTAAGGGAAAGGCTTTGGATTGAAAAAGAGTATTTTTCAAGGGGGGTGTGTGAATAGAGGAGAGAACTCCTCTATTTATAGCCTTCAATGTAGCCGTTGGAATATGACAGTTGCAGCTACATTAATGAGTCTTTGACTGGTCTTTGCCCCACTTGTCCACTTGCAGGTCTTCATGATTTGGCATGAGCTGGGAGCTTCCAGAAGGTCTTCAATGGTCTTCAATGGTCACTTTGATAGCTGTGAAGATACATGATCCATCTTGGTTGAGATTGTGGCAGCAGAGTATGAGACAAAGAGATGGCTGTCTAAGGACTGAAGTCATAGCTGTTAGATCATAGCAAGGCTTAGCTATCAGAGAAGATCTCTAATAAGGGCTGAGATGCACTTGATGATCTTGATGACTTAGAGAGTGAATATGATTCATGTTTTTGATTGATTGTAATCATTGTATATGACAGAATCATAACTATTCACTCTCTAAGTCATCAAGATCAATCAAAAACATGAATCATATGCACTCTCTAAGTCATCAAGATCATCAAGTGCATCTCAGCCCTTATTAGAGATCTTCTCTGATAGCTAAGCCTTGCTATGATCTAACAGCTATGACTTCAGTCCTCAGACAGCCATCTCTTTGTCTCATACTCTGCTGTCAAGAGAATTCAAAGATATCTCAAAGGAACCCCTGATTTTGGCTTGTGGTATCCCCCTGAATCCCCATTCTCTCTAATTGGATTCACTGATTCTGACTATGCTGGATGTAATCTAGATAGAAAATCCACAAGTGGTGGATGCCAGTTTATTGGCTCAAGAATCATTTCATGGTCAAGCAAAAAGCAAACCTCAGTAGCCACTTCAACAGCTGAGGCTGAGTATATTGCTGCAGGCTTGTGTTATTCACAAATTCTCTATCTTAAAAGTCAACTTCAAGACATTGGAATTGAATTATCCAACATTCCCATCTTCTGTGACAACTCAAGTACTATTGCCATGACAAAAAACCCTGTCCAACATTCAAAAACAAAGCATATTGAAGTCAGACATCATTTCATCAGGGATCATGTTGAAAAAGGGAATATCATCCTTGCAAAAGTTTGCACTGAGGATAATGTCTCTGATATTTTCACAAAAGCCATGGATGAAAAGAGGTTTGAGACATTAAGAGCCATGCTTGGTATGTTAAATATGCCAAAATAAAAGGTTGTTCTTCATAAATAAAAAGAGGCTTACATACTGGGTAATGCTGTCACAATGTTGCCTGACAGCTATTCCCTCATAAACATTCCTGATAGCTATCCACTGATAGCTATCTTTCCAAAACCCATGAAAACCAAAAACAACAACAAAAACATACAACAAAAACATTCAACATCCCTTGAAATCCCTCTCTCTCATCTTCATTCACCCAACAAAAACTTCCTCTAAACCATACAATCTTCAAAACCAGCTCCCCTCTTCAAACCTTCACCTTAGCTGTCAGACATTCTTTGGAAATGTCACAGTCTCTCCAGATCCTCCTCCAGCACTCATTCCTTCATTCCTAGCCTCCTGAGTTGATTGCAAGGTTTGTTGATACCTTTGCAACCATATTGGGTGCCTCTCCAAGAAAGGATCAATGGAAGTGACTGAATATTGAAGAGAAGGACTTGCTCTCCTTGGCCACCACTCTTCAACTGCATCATATGGCTGAAGCAATCCCTCCATTGGAGTCACAAAGCTAAAATCTCCAGAAAAAGAACCATTCCCTGCAACTGCAAAAGGTTGACCAACACTTGACTCCACTCTCTCCACAGCAGGAACTCTAGCAGGAGTAAAGCAACCTATCACCTGGTTAAATAGGTATGAGATTGTTGAAGAAGGAGATATATGCACTCCTGCAAAGTTATCCCCTCTCCCCTCCAACAAACCAACCCCTGGAGAGAGTGAATCCCTACTCACAAGAGTATACAGCTTCTCAGGCTTAACCTTTTTCTTGACAGCTAAGCTCCTTTCCATAGCTGTCTGAGCCCTATCTTGCTTAACCAATTCCCCCAATGTATAAACCCTCTCCACCTTATTTTTTCCCTTACTGGGCTCACCCTGATCAACCTTGATAGTCTTTCCAAAGAGCCTTATTCCCTCTCCCTCTCTACTGTCAATTTTCTCTCTGACAGCTATCTCCTTAACACCATAGTCCTGATCTTCTCTCACTCTCTTGTTCTTACCTTTGTCTCTCACTCCCTTTGAACTTTCAATTACATTGAAGGACTCTCTCTCTATCTCCATTTCATCCCCACTCAAATCATCCTCACAATTCTTTCCAAAAACCAACCTTTTTGCTGTTTGAGCCATATTTTTTGGATTAAACTTTGAGGAAAGTCTACCCATTTGTGTTTGTAAAACAATCTGAATAATTTTCCTCTGAAATTGTCATTGTTTTATAGGCAAGTTTCACCTAGCTATCTCGCATGACCATCATCATTCAAACTAGACTTAACTGTCAGAGTTTTCTTTCAACAGCTAGGTTAAAGCAACTTTTATGTGATTTGATCGTGTTAATTGCTCACAATTGTCACTTCCTTTGCCGTCTCTTCCCCTGCAAAGCTTCTTGAAAAAGAGAATGTTCTTCTTGTGTTTTGTGGGAATTAATGTCTCAACGTGGGGAAGGCTAAAAACAACTGTTCATATGAACAGTTACTTAACTTTGAAACCCCCAATGCTCATTAAAACCCACGTCCCACTAATCATTTGTCTCTCTCTCTCTTTCGCAATCACCAAAATTCCTATTTCATTAACCCTCAGTTTAAAATTCATTTCTTTCCCTCTCGAATACAACATCGTATTCCTTCAACCCTAATTTCTCTAACCATCAATGGCAGACCCCAAAGCTATTTACCCAGATGCTCATGGTTATTTCATCAAACCTAACTTCTATGAGACTGAAGTTGGAATACTCATCCAAGAACTTCTTGAGGTAAATGAATTAATTGATTTCATGGGAGCTAGACCTCCAATTTATGAAGAACTGTGCAGAGAGATTTATTTGGTGGGCAACAGAAACAGAGAGAACAACTCAATAACTGCCATCATAGATAATGTAAAGATTACCATTACTCAAGAAATGGTCAGTAAGGTCTATGGGATCCCAAACAAAGAAGATGCTGTGAAAAACATATGGGATAGAGGCTCAGACAGATTGAAGGCAGTTTATGAGAAATTTCTTGGTATTAAGGTCCCTGACTTCAAGGCTGTTCAAGACAAAGCAATGGTGAAAAACAAAGATGATATCTTCAAGTCAATCCTGATGGATGTGGTCAACAAAGCCATTGATGGCAAGCTATCCTCATTTGATCAAATGGGATCAAATGAATGAAAGCAAATGCTGAGCTTGATGACCAAGGACACAAACTGGTGCATTGTCCTTCTCCACAACTTTCAACTGGCAGTCTCAACCTCTACTCTCAAGTTCAAAAAACAAGGTGGGAAGATGAACAACTTCAGGTTTATGAGTGGAATTCTTGTTGTTCTAATCCCTAAGCTTAAAACTCCTCTACCCAAGAAGTGGCTGAAGACTGTGAAGCTGTCAGAAACAAGGTGTTTCAATGAAAGAACCTTTTCATTAAAACAAAAGAAAGGAATTGCTATGAAAGCTGGAGATATGAGCCTTGAAAGTTTCAAAGAATCCCAAGAGAAGATGCTTGAAGAAACAAGAATAAAGATTGAACATTGGAAGGAGTTGATAGCTTTGGCTACAAGTAGGAGAATAAAAAGGGGAGTGAAGACCAATGTCAAGAAAACAGGGGTGTTAAAGAAGACTGTGGTATCTCCTAGCAAAAAGGGCAAAAACAAGGATGGTCAAATGACTGACAGTGATAAAACCTTGTCTGATAGCCATAGAGAGGATGTTGAAGAAAGAGGTGCTGTTGATAGCCATAGAGATGTCACCATGGAACAAACTCATGCTGATGATGCTGATGTAGATCCTCAAGAACTCCATGCAGCTATTAAATTGTCAAAATCACAGCATAAAGGAAAGCAACCTCTGACAGCTATCCCCTCCAGGCAGACAGCTACCAGATCCAAGGTACAATCCTCTTTATCAATTCCTTCCAAAACCTTGCCAAAGAAAAGAAAACTTGAAAAGAAAACTTCCAAGGCCAAGAAAACCAAAATAAGTACCCCTTCCCTTTCTCCAAAATCCACTACTGTCAGCCCAAGAATCGACAAGTCATCAACTCCTAGCTCAGGTCACCAGTCAGCAATTGAAGCCATCCTTAACCTTAAAGAACAATCTGAGAAGCAACCTTTAAGGGGGAACACTGATGAAAACATCCCCTCTACCCAACCTGAACAGTTAGCCAAGATCTTAAGAGCCATTGATGCTATTGTGTTGGATGGGAACCCTGATACTGAGAAGGCTGCTCTCATTTATCTTGAGGATGTTCTTAGTAAAGAGGAGACTGTGATGGCTATTGATGAACTCAGGTCTAGGCTTATCAAGAAAAGGAGTGGACCTGGAGAGTCATCTAGTAACCCCAAGGTGACAGCTATGGATGTAGATATCCAAACCTTCCCTTCCATTCCCGAGACCGAGTGTGAATGAACCTACCCCAACTGTTGAAATTGATAGGGGGAATCTTGATAATATCACTGAGGTTATTCAAAGTCTTAAAAAGGTTGGAGTTGAAATAGATCCAAATCAAGTCTCAAAGGGAGATTCAATCATAAATGCTTGCAAGGGACTTGTGTTTGATGGAACTCCAGAAAGTGAGGAAGCCCTGATAGCTATTCTTGAGAAAAAGTTGGCCAAAAGAGAAGTCAGAGCAGCCTTAAACCTCCTTAAAGCTCAATTCAATTCCAATATTCTCAATCAAAGTCTTGGCCAATCCTCTGAGTCAATCCCAACTGTTTCAACCCAAGCCTCTGCACCTTCCAAGCCAATTTCTCCAATCCCTGAAAATGAACCTTTTGAAGCCTCTCCTCAAAGTCCAATCCTAGCCGGACAAGGTCAAGATATATCTGACAGTGATCCCATTCTTGACAGTCCTGACAGCCATCCAAGCCATTCTATTCCTCCTACTCAAGCAATTCTTCCCAAGAAAGAACCTTGGATGCTTAGCTGTGGCATTGACTTCTCTATGTCTTCCATCAAGGCAGCAAGGACAAGGTTGGCCCATGTAACTCATTTCCCAGAAATTGCAAACCCATTTACCTATCCAAAATTCTGGGAACTGTCAAGAAATGGTTTGATAATGGTAGCAAGAAACCTTGCAGGGTTAGTTTTCTTTGCTTATGAAAAATGGAAAGTGTCAAGAACCTCATCAACCTCCAACTTTGTTCACCAAATCCCATCCTTCCCAAAGTTCATCACTCCCAATACTCTTCTTGATTGGGAAGTTCTCTTCAGCCAACTTATCTCTCCATCACTCAATTTATGCCTGTATATGCCAAAGGGTCTAGTCTTCACCCTGTGCATTGACCTTGCAAAATCATTTTTCCTTTCTCTGTTTGAACAAAAGTATGCCCTCATGCTTTTCATAAGCAAAATGGTCAACATCTTTCCACCAACCCTTAATCCAGGAATTGAGCCCTACCTTTCACCATTCATCACTGTTGATCCCATTAACTTCACCTCACCCAATGAAAACTCTCACTTCATGAACTTGGTCTCTATTCCTAAGATCAAAGAATTCATAGAATCCATAGCTGATAGTCAAAACAGAACCAAAACTATTATTGATCTTTCCTTTGGTTTGAACAGGATAGGTTTGAGCTTGATAGCTGCCAGAGCTTAGATTTTCTAGCACCATTTTTTCAATGGCCCTTTCACCAGTGGGAGGAGTGTACACTTTTGCTGATGGATTATCAGCACCAATCCCTGTTTTATTACTAGGACGCCTTTGAGTGTAGGTGAATAGGGATAATGCTTTGCTTGACATGTTCCATGAATCTATTCTCTTTTTAAGAGCATCATTTTCTTTTTCAAGATTTATGATTTTTTGACAGTTTTCAAGATTCCTTGAAGCCTCAGCTGTCAGATCCATGTTTTGTTTTTCAAGCATGAAGCTTTGATCTCTTAGCCCTTGACATGCTTTTTCAAGCTCAGAAATGGTTTTTGTGAGGGTGTCAACGGTTGAGGATTGGGAAAGATTCTCATTGACCAGTGAAGCAAAGCTAGTTTTTTGTTTTTTGGTTTGAATTAAAAGAGTGCAAACTAATTGTTTAAAACCATCAATATTTAAAGAGTTAAAATCATGTACCTCTTTTAGTTCATCAGCAGCAGCAAGTGCTTCCATTTCTTCCTCATTGTCTGATTCTTCCTCATCTTCAGCTATAAGGCATATCATGGCTTCTTCTCCTTCATTTTCAGAATCATCACTTGACACATACTCATCATCACTGAATTTTGATGAGTCAGCTATCATGACTTGCTCTTTGTTTTTGTCATGTTTATTTTTGGAGCAATTGAAGTAGTTGCATTTAGAACTGTGAATTATCTCTTTTGAGTAGGTCATCTTCTTAGCTGTCTGATTGTCCCTAGGTTTCCTTGGTTCAGGACAATCAGATGAGTAATGTCCTTGCTTTCCACAGTTGAAGCAATCAATTGTCTTCTTGTAGTTGTCTTGTTGAGCATTAGATGTGGAGGGATTGTATTTTTTGTCAAAAGATTTCTTTTGAAATTTCATGGCATTTCTGACAGCCATGGAAATGAGACATGGAATGTCTTCTTGGGAGATCTGTTTGCTGACAGGTTTGGAGCTGATGTTTATCTTTTGAAGGGCATTGTTGACAATGGTCTCAATGTCTTGGTGAGTGATTGGCTTGTGGATAGTTTCTTGAGCAGTTAAAGCTAAGGTTTGTGAAATGGAAGGGACTGGTTGCATCTTTATCATACCTTCCAATTCATAAGCTTCAAGCTTTCCAAAGTACTGTTCAACTGTCATGGTGCTCCATTCAGATCCTTCTCTAATAGGTAATGCTACCTTTTCATATTCTTGAGGAAGATTTGAGTATATCTTGAGGCAGAGATCTTGTTGTTCAAAAGTTTTTCCATGGTCAGCAATTAATCTAACAAGGTTCTCAAACCTTGGCTGAGCAGCACTCACCTTTTCTCCAGGGTAGAATTTGAAGTTGTCTAATTGCCTAAGCAAGTTATACAAGTTTTGTGTCCTAACACTGGAGTGTTTAGTGAACTTAGTTTGAATAAGAGCCCATGCTGTTCTGGCATTTGGTTCCTTAGCAATTTCTTGTGCTAGTGAGTCATTTACACTCTTTTGAAGAATGTTCTTGACTTTCAAGTTTGCACTTATCAATTGCTTTTCAGCTTCAGACCATGTTTCTGGGGATTTGATCTTACTAGGTCCTCCATCGGTCATGCATTTGAGTTGGGTAGGACACTTCATTCTCTAGAACATACCAATTCCATATACTGTTTGCATCAAGGTATGTTTTTATTTTTGAAGCATAGATCTCAAAAGATCCACAGTCATCAATGTGTGGGATGTCTTTCTCATTATTTCTCCTTGGTTGAGGCTTGGTGGGTTTGAAGAGGATCCTTCACAAGTTGTTAGACTTTTGAATGTGAAGACAAGCTCTGATACTAATTGAAAGGCCCTTTGTTGATATACAGATGATCAGACAGCTATGGTTTGGCTTAGTTGTCAGATGATAGTTGAATTGTGCAGCGGAATAAGAGAGGCTTGAAATAATGATAGGACAAGGAACACAAAGGAATAATAAAAGTGTGTGAATGTGATTGCAAAAATGTAATAACACAGAGAATTTAAAGTGGTTCAGAGTTCACTCCTCCTACATCCACCCTCACTGTCAATCTTGACAAGTGAGATCAATTTTATTATAATCTTTAATCAACAAAAATTACAAATGATTGATTTAGGCAAGTTCCTTGAACTTCCTCTTCCTAATTAGTACAGTCAACTAGGGATACACTTAAAGTACAGTCTTAAGTGTTTTTACAACTTGAAGTACAGTCTCAAGATTTTACAAACCAACTAATACACTCAAAGTACAGTCTTGAGTGATTACAAACTAATTCTACACCTAAAGTACAGTCTTAGGATTTTGGGATTTGTGAATTAACACACTTGTCCACTTGCAGGTCTTCATGAGTTGGCATGAGCTGGGAGCTTCCAGAAGGTCTTCAATGGTCTTCAATGGTCACTTTGATAGCTGTGAAGATACATGATCCATCTTTGTTGAGATTGTGGCAGTAGAGTATGAGACAAAGAGATGGCTGTCTGAGGACTGAAGTCATAGCTGTTAGATCATAGCAAGGATTAGCTTTCAGAGAAGATCTCTAATAAGGGCTGAGATGCACTTGATGATCTTGATGACTTAGAGAGTGAATATGATTCATGTTTTTGATTGATTGTAATCATTGTATATGACAGAATCATAACTATCAAACTCATAGCTGTCAGATACACTGAGGAATGAAAGTGAAGATTGATTTGGTCAGTCATGAACATAGCTGTCAGAGTAAAGGATCATGACTGACAGTCTTCCTCTTTTGATATAAACCCTGTTCTATATATATATATTCCTTTATCAAAACCAACTAACTAAGTCATTGATCAAAGTTAGGTCCTAACACTATTGTTAACTATTACAAGATAATAGCCTAACCAAATAGGCCTATCTCTACAACTATTATCATTGTAACTATATATCATCTTGGACTTGAGCAAGGCAAAGCCAATAAACTTCAAAACTGTTTCAAACCAAACTACAATAAGCCTCTTCAAACGAATCGTGGTCTCAATCACAGCCATACTTAGCCTCTTCAGACCCAAAACAAACAACCAAACTGCATTCAGATCATTAACAATCAGAAGAACAATTACAAACCGCATATCTCCATATCTGTACATCATCACCTTATAAACCATAGCCTTCAAAACTGTAGTTAACCCATCCACAACTAAAACAAGTGCCAAGATAAACCATAACAGGCTAAACCTATATACAATCTCCACATCACCAATCAGATCAACCGCAACCATCACCATCAAACTCATTATTCAATGCATTATATACATCAAAAACCTGTGATTATTTTCTGTGCGTGTATGTACCATAGTGATCTTTATGAAGAGCTTCACTAACCTCCTTTGGTAATCTCTTTGCATCTCTATACAAATTCCTCTCTTTATGCTTGTGAGCTTCATTAGCGAGCCTGTCAACAACTCCATTTCCTTCTCTATACACATGTTTAACTTCCCAATCTCCACAAAGCTGCTTACATTCTTTGAGCTCATAGGAGAAGGCCCAAGGACCATCATATTTCTTTTGCAACACTGCCACAGCAACCATGGAATCAGATTCAACACACACTCTCTGAAGTTTCAAATGGTGACAAAGCTGTAAGCCATCTCTTAAGGCAAAAATCTCCCCTTTCATGTTTGTTCCATCACCATAAAAATTTGAGAAGGCAGCCATCATAGCACCTCTTTCATCTCTAATTAATCCCCCACCAGTGCAGATGTTATTCCTTGCAGACCCATCAGTATTCAGCTTATACATATTCTCACCAGGAGGTTCCCATCGAATGCTCTTACACAATCTAGCCTTGGGAGTTCGAGCAGAAACATTGAGTTGCTTCAAAATATTCAGATCTCCATCCTTATGTTCAGCTTTGGGAATAAAATTAGAGCACATATCTTGCAGATTGCTTCTTATTCTTTTCATGATTTCCTGAATGCATATAGGCTTTTCTTCATATTTCATCTTGCATCTTGCTTTCCATAATTCCCAACATCCAAAAAGAATAATTCCCAGTCTAATCAAACCAACCTGAGACCTTTGTGAAACTCTGTGCATCCAAACTTCCCACATCTGCTGGAGAGAATCATATTGGTTTGGTAACCCAAAAATCTTGGCTAATTGCTCCCATAGCTTCATAGCCATTTGAGATTGGAGAAACAGGTGATTGCTTGACTCTTGCTGGCAATTATCCTTGCAACATAAACATTTGGAAACCATAGCAATTCCCCTCCTTTGCAATCTTTCATCCACAGCAAGACCATTCAACATCAGTCTCCACCAAAAGCAGCTGACTTTTGTTGGGATACACATATGCCAAATTTTCTTTCCCCATTTAACAATGTTATCCTTCCTTCTTATATGAATCCACCAAATTCCAGTTTCAAATCTACCAGAAGTAGACAATTTGAATCTCAGAATATATGGCTCTCCCTGGGTTATACTGACCCTAAGCATTCCTTCATGAAATTGGCTTGGGAGGAATTGAAGCATTTCTTGGATCTGACTTATGCCTTCATGAACAGTTAACTTGTCTTCAGCATTACCACATAGGATCTCCCCACACCAGTTTGAGTTCCAGAAGCTGATATTCCCTTCACCCACTTCCCAGATGCTATGTTGTTTCAAATCACCAATCATATTCACCACTGAGTTCCATATATGAGAAGCAACTGAAGCTCTTCTACCATGAAATTTATCTTCCATAAACTTTGCCCACAAAGTTTGACCTTGAAGAAAAGACCAAGCAAGCTTTGTAATTAGAGCTCTATTTATCTCTTCTAAATTTCTTATCCCCAAGCCTCCTTCCTCCTTAGGTCTGCAAACCTTTCTCCAAGATAGCCAATGTGCCCTTTCACCCTCTCCATTATTCCATAGGAAATTGGACATAATGCTATTCAAATGAGCTATCACCACTTTAGGAATTTTCAGAACCCCCATAGTATAAACTGGAATACTAGTAAGCACGGAGCTTAATAATGTCAATTTTCCTCCCAAGCTTAACAATTTCGTTTTCCAACCTCCAATCTTTTTAGTTATACTCCTCTCCAAATTTGCTAAATAATCCCTTTTCATTCTCCCTTTGAACAGAGGAACACCCAAGTAATTCATTGGAAAAGCACATGGTTTACAACCAGACCATTTTGCAATATTTCCTCTGTCTCTACCATTCACATGAGCAGCAGTGTAAAATCCACTCTTCTCTAAGTTAATCAACTGGCCAGAAGATCTTTCGTACTTGCTCAGTAACTTCCTTAGACCTTCAATGGATCTTTGCTTTCCATTACAAAATAAAACCATATCATCCGCATATAAGAGATGAGTAATTAAACCTCCTCCTCTACCATGATTATAAGGCTTAAAAACTCCCTCATGCACAGCTCTCTTTAGATTAAGAGAAAGAGTTTCCTGAGCCAAAATGAATAACAAAGGGGAAAGAGGGTCCCCTTGTCTAACTCCCCTCGTGGATTCAAAAAACCCATAGGACTTGCCTCCAATTCTGATGGAATACTTGTTCCCAGTTAAAACTCTAGCAATCAGTTGCTTGCTTCTCTCATCAAAACCAAAAGTATCCAAAACTTTTAAGATGAAGTCCCATTCCAATCTATCATAGGCCTTCGACATATCCACTTTAAACACCACATTATGCCCTTGAACCTTCCTGTCAATTCTATGCACCATTTCATGAGCAAGGGCAATGTTTTCTTGTATGCTTCTGCCTTTCACAAAACCAGCCTGCTCTGGGGAGATCAAAATGGGAAGGAGATTTGCCATTCTTAAAGTCAAGATTTTAGATTGAATCTTGCTAAAGAAAGTGCAAAGGCTGATAGGTCTCAGGTCTTTAAAGTCTTCAGGCTTATCAACTTTTGGGATGAGAACAATCACATTTGAGGCAAAACCTTTATGCATCTCTTGTCCCACAAAGAATTCCTTTGAGGCTTCTAACACATCATCTTTAATAATCGACCAACATCCTCGATAGAAGTGGCCATTAAAACCGTCACATCCAGGAGCACTGTTAGGATTTAAAGAGGAAATTACCCGCCAAATCTCTTCTTCATCAGGAACTTTGTTTATCTGAGTATTCATCTCCCCCGTCACTTTATCTTCAATGTTTGCAAATAAGGATTCGTCAATATCATGGGACTCAGTGGTGAACATTGTTGAAAAGTATATAGCAGCAAGATCTCCTACTTCTTGATCATCTTCACACCAAGAACCATCAACCAACTTGATTCTGATCCTGTTCATTCTCTTCCTTTCTTTCATACAAGCATGAAAAAAGCCACTATTTCTGTCTCCTTCTTTGAGCCAAAGTTGTCTCGATTGTTGTTGCTTCAAATCCATTTCCCATCTAAGAACTGTAGCTAATTCATCCTTGATTTCTTTCAGCTTTTCCTCCAACTGAACACTACTACTGAGTTGTAACTTCATTTCAGTTCTGATGACTTCATCTTGCAAGCTATCCAATTTCCTGTACACATTTCCAAAAACATTCCAGTTCCAGTTCTTTAAAGCTCTTCTCAAAGCATAAAATTTCCTGTGAAGCTTCTCCATTGCAGTTCCAACCACCTGAGTAGATTGCCAAATATTCGAAACAAACTGCTGAAACTGAGGATGATCCAACCACATTTTCTGAAATCTAAAAACACTTTTAGCTTTAGGAGTATTTCCAATTTCAATCAGCAAAGGGGAATGATCTGAAGCAATTCTAGCCAAGTGAGTTACTTTAAGCTGACCATGCTTGCATATAAATTCCCCATTTATCAAAACTCTATCAAGTCTTTGCCAAATCTTGTTTCTGCCCTCCTGTTCATTACACCAGGTAAATATGCTTCCTTCATTGCCAGCATCCTTGAGCCAGCAGCATTAATGAAGCTATTAAAATCATCTATGGCTCCAAAGTCCCAGCCATTACCCCCCACCTTCTCTTCAGTGTGAGAAACAACATTAAATTCACCCCCTACTATCCAGGCTTCATTATTTCCATGCTGATGTTGAAGAAGATCCTCCCATAAGACTCTCCTCTCCAATTTCTCCACACTAGCATAAACCACAGACACAACACAAGCAATATCTTCACCATTTGAAACTTTTACAGTAATGGATTGCTTGGTTATCTGAACTATATCCAACTGAATATTTTCATGCCATAACAACCAGATATGAGTGTTAACAGGGTTACAATGAGCTGATCTTTTAAACTTCAACTTCTTAGCTATTTTTTCAAGTTTCTTCCCCGTAGATTTTGGCTCCAGAATAGCAATCAACCAAGGCCTATGCTGCTGGATTAACAAAGCCAAGTACTCCATAGTTTCTTTATTATTCACACCCCTCGCATTCCATATAATAACAGCCATGAGAAACTATTTACCTCTACCTCTGGCCCTGCCTTTACTTGGAGTAGGCTTATTCTTCTTTTTGTTCCCTTTCTTCTGCTTCTGAGTTTTATCTTCCTTTGTTGCTTCTCTTTTTCTAGTTGTTGTTTCAGAGCATCTTTCATCAATTTCATCATTTTCCTCACTTTGTATCTCTGTATTGCCATCTTCATCTTCTGAATTTCCATAATCTTCTTCCCAAAATTTTCTTTTCCCCATGGTGCTTAATTCCCCTTCCTCTGAATCCAAAGCATAATTATTGCTTGTATTACAGGAATCCTCTTTATTTAGAGTACATAGAAGGTCATTTGTATTTGCTTTTTCCACTGCTATTTCCTCCAATATATCCAGTGAGTTTTCTGAAGCATAATGAATATTCCCCTCATTATTAGTTTCTTTATTCTTCTCTGTGCTTAACACTTCATTTTCTTTTTCCCCTTCAGCTTTCTCAGTTACTCCATTCTCTTCCTTTGTAACAAGAACAAAACAACTTTCTGCTTGTACCTCTTTAATTCCAATTTCTTTTTGTTGCTTTTCTGTACAAATCAACTGCTCTTCATTGCAATTATCCACCATATCAGCTTGGACTGTTCTTTCATTTTTCATCTCATCCATTTGCTCATCAGTCAAGATTTCCCCATCCTCATTATCCACCTGTAATTGATCTCCTTCTTCTTCATTAATCCTATCCAAAAGCTGCATTTGTCTTCCTCCAATATTGACTAACTTTTCTTTTCTGTTCTTTTCATTGCTCACCCCCTGATTGCTACTTGATGCTCCTTCATTTCCTTTCTTCTCCACCTTATTCCATACTTGTTTGGTTCTTATATCCTCCTTATTCTCCCCAACCTCTGCCATATGTTTCTTCCCTTCTTTCATTTCTTGTCTATCCCTCTCCCACTTAGATTTCACAAAGTTGTTTCTTCCATTTGCCTTCCTACAAATACCAACTGAATGCCCCAACAAGCCACAGTTAGCACAGTAGGCTATATTGCCTTCATAGATGACTTTTTGCCAAAAACCACTTTCTTTCGATTCTCCAATCCATATTTCACTTTCTAAAGGCTTAGATACATCTACTTCAACACAAATCCTAGCATATAGCTGATTGGTTAACCCCAAAGTGCTGTTATCAACTCTCAAAAAAATTGCCTATCTCATTGCCTATGCATTCTAACAATGCACCATTATAGAATGGCCATGGAATCCCTGGCAATCTAATCCAAACTGCAACAATGGGATTTTCTACTCTTAAATCAAAATCTGGTGTCCATCTGAATGCTCTATACATGCATTTATGAATGATGTGTGACTCCTTTGATAAGGCAAGTCTAAGATCTTCCTCATTACTTATGTATACTCCTACATGCCTCGGATCTATGAGGCTAACAACAAATGCTCCTTTCAAACACCAATTCAATTTAATATGATCATGAATTTGTAGGAGAGTGGGCCTACCTGACGAAAACTTCAAGATCATAGAGTGTCAGAGCTTCTCGTTTGCTGCACATAACTCCAAATTCGAAAATAGAACTGCAGGCTTGTTCTCAACTTTTGTTTTTCTCCTAGGAGGAAGGCGTTCATAGCCTAAAACTCCATTTACTCCATTGAAGGTCCTCAAATTGCTCTGAACTGCACGAACAAAATTCACCTTCGTATTTTGCGCATTCTTCAAATTCTCTTGCGGTGGATTGAAATCTGGATTGATGTTGGAATTGATGGTAGGGATTGTGTGAGGGAATGTCACCGGATCATTTAAGTCCGGTGGCTTGGCCATTGACGCCGAGAATTGATCGGAGCAGCAAAACACGCACCAGTCGCACCTCAAAATCGCCCGCACAAACAGAGAATGTTTAGGGGTTAGGGTTTAGGGTATAGGGTTTAGGGTTAGGGTATAAGGTATAAGGTTTAGGGTATAGGGGTTAGGGTTTAGGGTTTAGGGTGTAGTGTTTAGGGTTTAGGGCTTAGAGTTAAGGGTTTAGGGTTTAGGGTTCAGGGTATAGGGTTTAGGGTATAGGGTTTAGGGTATAGCTTTAGGGTATGGGGTTTAGGGTATAAGGTATAGGGGTTAGGGTATAGGGTGTAGGGTATAGGGTATAGGGTTTAGGGTTTAGGGTTTAGGGCTTACAGTTTAGGGTTAGGGTTCAGGGTATAGGGTTTAGGGTATAGGGTTTAGGGTATAAGGTATAAGGTTTAGGGTATAGGGTATAGGGTTTAGAGCTTAGGGTTTAGGGTATAGGGTTTAGGGTATAAGGTATAATGTTTAGGGTATAGGGGTTAGGGTATAGGGTATAGGATTTAGGGTGTAGGGTTTAGGGTTTAGGGCTTAGAGTTTAGGGGTTAGGGTTCAGGGTATAGGGTATAGGGTTTAGGGTATAGGGTTTAGGGTATAAGGTATAAGGTTTAGGGTATAGGGGTTAGGGTATAGAGTTTAGGGTGTAGGGTTTAGGGTTTAGGGCTTAGAGTTTAGGGTTAGGGTTCAGGGTATAGGGTTTAAGGTATAGTGTATATGGTTTAGGGTATAGGTTTTTGGGTTTAGGGTAGAGGGTTTAGGGTATAAGGTATAAGGTTTAAGGTATAGGGGTTAGGGTATAGGGTGTAGGATTTAGGGTGTAGGGTTTATTGGTTAGAGTTTAGGGGTTAGGGTTCAGGGTATAGGGTTTAGGGTATATGGTTTAGGGTATAGGGTATAGGGTATAGGATATAGGGTTTAGGGTATAGGGTTTAGGGTATAAGGTTTAGGGTATAGGGGTTAGGGTATAGGGTGTAGGGTTTAGGGTGTAGAGTTTAGGGTTTAGGGCTTAGAGTTTAGGGGTTAGGGTTCAGGGTATAGGGTTTAGGGTATAGGGTTTAGGGTATAGGGTATATGATTTAGGGTTTAGGGTATAAGATATAATGTATAGGTATATATGATATAGGGTCTAGGGCTTTTAGTTTACGGTATAGGGTATAAGGTTTAGGGTATAGGGTTTAGGGTTTAGGGTTTAGGGCTTAGGGTTTAGAGTTTAGGGTATATGGTATAAGGTTTAGGGTTAGGGTTTAGGGTTTAGGGTTAAGGGTATGAGGCATAAGGTATAGGGTCTAGGGCTTAGGGTTTAGGGTATAGGGTTTAAAGTATAGGGGTTAGGGTTTAGGGTGGGGGTTTAGGGTTTAGGGATTATTGTATAATGTATAGGGCTTAGGGCTTAGGGTATTGGGTATAAGGTTAAGGGTATAAGGTATAATGTATAGGTATAAAGGTTTAGGGTTTAGGGTATAGGGTATAAGATATAGGTATACGACTTGGGGTTTAGGGTATAAGGTATAAGGTTTAGGGTATAGGGTTTAGGGTATAGGGTATATGATTTAGGGTATAGGGTTTAGGGTATAAGGTATACTGTATAGGTATATATGATATAGGGTCTAGGGCTTAGAATTTAGGATATAGGGTATAAGGTTTAGGGTATAGGTGTTAGGACCTAACTATGTAAACCACATAGTTATAAGAGGTTTTGACAAAGAAATATATCATATGTTATCTAACAGCCAAGATAACATATGACCTTGGACAGCTAAGCCATCAACTTCAAACTGCACTTCTATATATATCAACTGGACAGCTATGATTCAATCATCCTACAAAGATATCACTCAAAACCACTCATGTACATTAATGTATCTAATTACATGTGTAGTATGATGCTTTACATATTGCCTAAACCTTCTAGATCAAGAACTTAGCTCTGACAGCTAAGGCTCTCTCACAGCAAAGACTTCATCCCTCAACAGCTATGATCTTCAACATCAGCAGCAATGAAGAATTCCTGTGATGACCAAGATGCCTTGCCCAATCTCTCCATACAGATGTTGCCAGCTCATCTCCATAAAGATCACATGCTTGGTTGCAGATTCCAGCTATATTATTCTCCAGTCAACAAAGGCTCTAAATGCAACTCCAACATGCATTTACTACCTTGTCTCCTTGTCTCCTCCAACGGCTATTTCCTAGCCTATAAAAGGAACTCTCCAAGACTGAAGAACACACCCCTTACACACACAACTTCTACAAACCTTGCATCCAAACCTTCTCAACCTGCAACCAATAATCAAAACAACATTAAGACACTTGTAACTGATCTCAGGTGTATAAACTGATTTGTAAGAACCCCTTAAGACTGACTTTAAGTGGGTAGTGTGAATTGCTCAATGTAGAGCTTAATCCCTAATAGACTGTACTTATTAGGAAGAGGAAGTTCAAGGAACTTGCCTATCCAATCCTTTGTAAATCTTAACGGGAACTAGATTTAAGTGGATTGATCTCACTTGTCAAGGTTGACAGTGAGGGTGGACGTAGGAGGAGTGAACTCTGAACCACCTTAAAATTCCTTGTGTTCAATTGGTATTATCACACAACACACACACACATATACACACACATACACTATTCACTTGTCTTTACATTATTTCAAACACTTTTATTCCGCTGCACATTTAACACTAATCTTTAAAACCAGTTAACCTCTGACAGCTAAGATTTCACCTCAGCTGTCAAACCTTAACTGCCTAACCTTTAATTTGATCTAAGCAAACAGGACCTTTCAATTGGTATCAGAGCTTGTCTTCACACAAAAAAGTCTAACAACTTGTGAAGGATCAACTACCAACCCACCATGCCTCAACCAAGGAGAAATAATGAGAAAGACATTCCCCATATTGATGACTGTGGATCATTTGAAATATATGCATCAAAAATTAAAACATACCTTGATGCCAATAGTATTTGGAATTGGTATGACCTTGAAAATGAAGTCACATACCCTGTATCTGTTGATACAAATGGTGGACCTAGAAAAGTAAAATCTCCAGAATTCTGGACAGATTCAGAAAGACAGCAACTCACTTGCTCAAGAAATTGCCAAGGAACCATCTGCAAAGGCTTCTTGGGAACTCATCCATACCAAGTTCCAAAAACACACCAGTGTTAGAACACAAAACCTATACAACCTTCTTAGACAACTTGACAACTTCAAGTTCTACCCTGGTGAGAAAGTAAGTGCTGCAAAACCAAGGTTTGAAGACTTGGTAAGATCCATTGCTGATCATGGTAAAACCTTTGAGAACCAAGATTTGTGTCTCAAAATATACTCCAACCTTCCTCAAGAATATGAGAAGGTAGCTGTACCAATAAGAGAAGGCTCAGAATGGAGCACCATGACTGTTGAACAATACTTTGGTAAGCTTGAAGCTTATGAACTAGAAGGAATGATAAAACTCCAACCAGTTCCTTCCATTTCACAAACCCTTGCCTTAACTGCCCAAGAAACCACTCAAAAACCAATCACCCAACAAGACATTGATTCCATGGTTCTTCTTTCCCTCCAAAAAGTAAACCTTCCCTCAAACAACCTGTCTCAAGGAGATCTACCTAGTCTCATATCCATGGCTGTCAGAAATACCTTGAGAGCACATAAGAAGTCCTTTGAGAAATGCTATAGCCCATCCACCTCTGATCAAGAAAACCCTAAAAAGAAAGTGGAATGCTTCAACTGTAAGAAGCTTGGACATTACTCATCTGATTGCCCTGAACCAAGGAAACCTAGGGAAAATCAGACAGCTAAGAAGTTCTCATACTCCAAGGAGATTATTCACAGTTCAAGGTGTAACTGCTACAACTGCATAAAGAAGAAAAATGAAAAGAACAAAGAGCAAGTATTGATTGCTGACTCATCTAAGTTTAGTGATGAGGAATGTGACTATAGTGACTCTGAAAGTGAAGGAGAAGAAGCAATGATATGCTTGATGGCTGGAGATGATGAAGACTCAGACAACCCGTCTACCCCGTCTCTAATTATAAAACAAATATTTTTCATCAAATTTGTCAATTTAAATCAAACAAAATCATATATATATTTAAAATTATATATCAATATTTTTTCAAATAAACATATGCTGAATATTTTTTTTATAAATTAATTCATAATGTTACTTAAAACTATAATTAATTAAATAAATAAAATAATATAAAACAATTAAATTAAAAAATAATCTATATTGAAAAAAGTCAAAATACATCAATTAAAAATATCTAAATACATCAATTAATAATGTCAAAATACATCAATTACAATCTTTTCAAAATTAATTACAAATCCTTCGAAAGAAAAAAATAATACATATCAACCATTGTTCTTCCAACACAAACAAATCACCACCTTTCATCATCACCGCGGTTGCCAATCACCGTAGCCCACCACCACATCGCACCACAACAATAGCCATTTTCACTTATTTAACACCACAAATTTGACCAACACCCAAACACACACACGCGCAAAATCACAGATTCAACAAATACACACACATACAATCACCCACACACAAATATTTAACACACATAAATCTAACTCAGATCTAACAAAGAGAGAGGGATAGTGTTATAGATAGAAATAGATATGAAGATAAGGTGGTGGCGGTGGCGATGGGGGCATCTGAACAAGAACACCAAAGGCTGGCCTATTTCGTTTCTCCGTCTCTAAAATCCATCGGCCTCTATTTGAATCAAGCACCCACCAGAACAAATCCAAACTTCTCCACATTCCGATTTGTTCTCCATAGTCGCCAATTCACCTTGCCAAATCTCCGGGCATCACAAGATCCAAATCGACCGAGGAAAGAGTGAAGATTGTGTTGATAGCTGCTGGAAAGGGGAAGTGAGAGGTGGGGTTTCTACAACTAATGAGAGAGTGAGATGGGTATAGGGATGAATAAGTAGAGGAGGAAAGAGGAGGGGTGGGGCAGAGGCAATGATCGAGGTGGTGGCGCCTTGACGGAGAAGGCTGATCGATGGTGGGGTTTACGTTTTTGTGAAATAGGGGAGAAAGAAGTAGGGAGGAGAGATGGAGGAAATTAGGGATGACCAAACACGATTTCGGTTCCGGTTCGAAATTGCCGGTTCCAGTTCCATAAAAGGCCAAACCAAAACCGAACAGTGAACGGTTCACGATTCCTGTTCCGATCCAGTGATTCATGGTTTCAACTGGTTTGCTTCTTTTTTTTAATAGAAAAAACTATTTTAGAATTTTTTTATTTTTGAAAATATTTGCAAAACATTTCACCTGTGTGTTGCATCATGCTAGTCATACTACATTTTAGGTCGTATAGGATGCTTTGTAAATATGCTGGTTAATTTATTTTCATTCGTAATTTATTCTTTGATTTAACATGTTTTGATTTCTAAAATCTCCTAAAATAAGAAAGGTGTGTATCAATCCTTATTGGAAAAGGAATGTTAAATTCAAAAAGAATTCTGTTGAATAGATATGGCTGATGTGATTTCTTGTTACCATTAAAGGAAAGGAAAATTTTGATTAATTTTAATCCTTATTTTTTTGTGATTTGTTATGTGTGGTAATCTCAAAGGTTTATAGCCTTTGTGGGATCTTTCTAGTATTTTTGTTTTTCTGAAACCTGTGTGGAGAAGGTTTCCTCAATTAAGTTGGAAAGGGGGAGATGTGAGTATTTATGAGCCCTTACATCCATCCCATCTTCTTAAACCTCTATTAAACCCTTTGATTTCTTCTCCCTTAATTCCTCACACGCACACACAACATTCAATATTTTCTCCTGTTCGACCTAACACCTTTTGCAGAACCAATGGAGCCCTTTAAAGCAATTCACGAGGAAGATGTGCTCAACATTGAACAAATTTCAGTTGCAATTGATGATACCCCAGTTTCTGATCAACCAACAAAACCTAATTTTTTCATCGAGGTACCCCCTGCTTCTCCATCATCCAATTCGTCAATGGAGGTACCTCCTTCTGCTAATACTTCTCCAATGGAACCTTCTGTTGATCCTAAAAACCCTATTCCTCCCCCCTCTCCTGTTGCTCAAAACATTACTGAACCATCAGTTGTTGCCCCTATTCCACCTTTGGTCACTCCCCTAACCAAGAATAGGAAACTAACCACCTCTAAAGCAAAGGGTAACCTTATCCAAACTGCTCCTCCCAGGAATTTAAGAAGATCTCATAGAGTGAGAAAGTTATCTGAGGCTGATAAAGCCAATAATTTGAGGAAGCCTGGTGGGAAATCAACCACATCTATTGCATGTGATGAAGATGATGAGGAAGAAGAGGAAGTGCCACAACTGACCAGGTCAAGGAAGCCAAGTGCTCAACCTGTTGATGCTCCTTCAACTGATAAAGATGAGGAACCCCTAGCAAATTTGCTCATTAAGCTGAAAGGAAAGAAGAAAATGGCTGAAGCTGACCTTGAACCTATTGCTGAAGAGGAACATTATGATGAAAGCTATTATAGTGATGACACTGCTGATGATGAGAACTATAAGCTTGGTCGAGATGAGCTTGATCAAGAAAAGGAAGATCAAACTCTTGATGCCCCATCTGATGAAGAAGATGAAACTGAAAAAGTGCCCTCTCCTTCAAAGGATGTGCCTGCAGATGTGCACACATCCATGCGCACATCTTCAAGGCAAAAAACTCAAAAGGGTATTTCTAAATCCCTCTCTACCTCTACAGCTTTAACCCCCATATTCTCAAAAAATTTATCAGTTGATGCCTCTGAAAGATATGGTCAAATTGTGAATAAGGCTTTCATCCTAGAAATTAAAAGAGATAGGGAGACATTCTCAAAATTGGGCTTGGACAAATTTTTTGAGGAGAGAGGTTTATTTCTGACTATTGATCACCCGATCCCCTTCCTTCCTAAACTTGTGCATGAATTCTATGCTAATCTGACCAAAGGATTGGACAAACCCTCATCCCTAATGTTTTGTTCAGTCTATGTGAGAGGAAAATTTATCCATTTTTCACCTTCTGTTATCAATGATCTCCTAGGCTTAGAAGAAGGGTTTGACCATGTTTGTGATGTCTCTGAGGAAGAGCTTGTTTCCACCATTACCCATGGGAATGTAACTACCTGGCCTATTAAGCCAAAGGATTTAGGAAGTGGTTCCCTTACTTCATTTTATTGCTTTCTCTACTCCATCCTAACTGCCAATCTTTGCCCCTCCAACAATAAAACTTCTTTGACTAGAGTACAGGTAGATTTACTCTACAGATTGGGTGCAAAGAAACATATCAACTTTGGAGAGTTTATTTTTAGGAAAATTTGTGGGTATGGTGAATCCCCCTCTATGAAATGGTCCCTTCCTTACCCTTCTCTCATATCCCAAATTTTAGTTGCTCAAGGGGTAAAGCCAGAAAAAGGAGAAGCTAGAATAAGCAAATTTGATATGTTCAAAGAGACCAAAACCCTAATGGATGCCATGCAAAGGTTTGTTGATCTCCCTTTGGGAGTTTTTCCTGAAATTTCTATGCCAGATGTGGGCACATCTAGCCATACATCTGTGGATCCTTTGAAGCACAAATGCAAGATCGGTCCCTGCCGTATATGACTCCTGTTTCTCTCTATAACACTATTTGGGAGTTGTTAGACTTTTGAATGTGAAGACAAGCTCTGATACCAATTGAAAGGCCCTTTGTTGATATGCAGATGATCAGACAGCTATGGTTTGGCTTTTGAATGTGAAGACAAGATCTGTCCCTGCCGTATATGACTCCTGTTTCTCTCTTTTTCAAAACCAAAACTCCTGTTTCATTAACTCTCTGTTTGTAATCCGTCTCTTTCCCTCACTAATCCACCATCAAATTTCTTCAACCCTAACTCATTCAACCATCCATGGCAGAATCAAAAGCAAACTACCCAGATGCTCACAGCTACTTCATTAAACCTAGCTTTTATGATTCTGAAGTTGGGGCACTCATAAAAGAATTACTTGAAGTCAATGAACTGCTTGATTTCATGGGAGCCAGACCACCAATTTATGAAGAACTATGCAGGGAGATTTACCTTGTGGGAAGGAGAAACAAGGAAGACAACTCAATAACTGCCACCATTGACAATACTGAGATAACCATTACTCAGGAATTGGTCAGTGAGGTCTATGATATCCCAAACAAATCAGATGATGCGAAGAACATTTGGGATAGAGGGTCAGAAAGATTGAAGACTGTGTATGAAAAATTCCTTGGTGTTAAAGTCCCTGACTTCAAGAATGTACAGGACAAGGCAATGGTTAAGGACAAATATGATATATTCAAGTCAACCCTTATGGATGTGGTCAACAAGGCCATTGATGGCAAGCAATCTTCTTTTGACCAAATGGGAGCAAATGAATGGAAGCAGATGCTGAGCCTAATGACTAAAGACACAAACTGGTGCACAGTTCTACTCCACAACTTCCAGCTAGCAGCTTCAACCTCTTCTCTAAAATTCAAGAAACAAGGTGGAAAAATGAATAACTTTAGATTCATGAGTGAAATACTAGAAGTTCTGATTCCCAAGCTCAATCCTCCACCACACAAGAAATGGGTGAAGGCGCCAAAGGCATCGGAGACAAAGTGCTTCAATGACAGAACTTTTGTATTAAAACAAAAGAAAGTAGCTATAATGAGAGGTGGAGATGATGTGAGCACTAGAAGCTTTAATGAAACACAAGAAAAGATGCAGGAAGAAAGAAGAAAGAAGATTGAACATTGGAAGGACTTGGTAGCATTGGCTACAAGTAGGAGAATAAAGAGGGGTGTACAATTCAATGTTAAGAAGACAGAGCTGTTGAAAAAGACTGTGGTACCTCATGGTGATAAAAGCAAGAACAAGGCTGTTCAAGTGGCAGACAGTGTAGGAACCTTGTCTGACAGCCATGGAAAAGATGATGAAGAAAGGGGTGCTATTGACAGTTATAGGGATGACACCATGGGTCAAACTGATGCTGGTGATGCTGATATAGATCCTCAAGAGCTTCAGGCAGCTATTGACTTGTCCAAAATTCTGCGTAAAGGCAAACAACCTCTGACAGCCATCCGTACCAGGCAGGTTATCACCAGATCCAAGGTACAATCTTCCTCATCCCTTCCCTCTAAATCATTGCCACAGGAAAGAAAGCCAGAAAAGAAAGCAACAAAACCCAAGAAAACCAAACTAAATACCATTTCCCCTTCTCCAAAATCCACAACTATCAGTCCAATAGTTGACAAGTCATCCACACCTAGCTCTGATCATCTATCAGCTATTGAAGCAATCCTCAATCTCAATGAACCATTAGAAAAGCTACCTTTGAGGGGGAACACTGATGATAATATCCTCTTTGCCCAACCTCAACTGTCAGCCAAAATTTTGAGAGCCATTGATGCTATTGAGTTGGATGGAAACCCCAATACTGAAAAAGCTGCTCTCATATTTCTTGATGAAGTTCTAAGTAAAGAAGAGACAAAGATAGCCTTAGATGAACTCAAGTCTAGGTTCATGAAGAAAAATAGTGGACCAGGAGAGTCATCTAGCAATCCCAAGGTGACAGCTATGGATGTAGATACCTAAACCATCCCTTCTATTCCTGAAACTGAGCCTGTGAATGAACCTGCCCCAAATGTTGAAATTGATAGGGGGAATCTTGATAAGACAACTGAGGTTATTCACAGTCTTAAAAAGGTAGGAGTTGAAATTGATCCCAATTCAGTCTCAAAGGGAGAAACAATCATGGATGCATGCAAAGGACTTGTATTTGATGGAACCCCAGACAATGAGGCAGCCCTTGAAACTATTCTTTAACAAAAATTGAACAAAGGAGAAGTCAGGGCAGCCTTAAACCTCCTAAAATCTCAATTTAGAGCTGATCTCCTCAAGCAAGGTCTTGGTCAATCCTCTGATTCAATCCCAAATTTTTCAACTCATATCTCTACTCCTCCCAAGCCAATTTCTCCAATCCCAGAAATTGAAACTGTTGAAACCACCCCTCATAGTCCAATCATTGCTGGACAGGGCCAAGATGTGTCTGACAGTGCACTCATCCTTGACAGTCCTGACAGTCCTCCAAGCCATTCCATTCCTCCCACTCTAAATCAAGCCTATCTTCCCAAGAAAGAACCTTGGATGCTTAGCTGTGGCATTGATTTTTCTATCCCTTCCATCAAGGAAGCAAGGACAAAGTTGGCCCATGTGACTCATATCCCAGAAATTGCAAACCCTTTTACTTATCCTAAATCCTGGGAGCTGTCAAGAAATGGTCTGATTTTGGTGGCAAGAAACCTTGCAGGATTGGTTTTCTTTGCCTATGAAGAGTGGAAAGTTTCAAGGACCTCATCAACCTCAAATTTTGTTCACCAAATCCCATCCTTCCCAAAATTCATCACTCCCAACACACTTCTTGATTGGGAAATTCTCTTCAGTCAACTTCTCTCTCCATCACTCAATTCCTGCCTCTATATGCCAAATGGTCTAGCCTTCACCTTGTGCATTGAGCTTGCAAAATCATTTTTTCACTCACTGTTTGAACAAAAGTGTGCTCTTATGCTTTTGATAAGCAAAAAGGTCAAAATCTTTATTTCAACCTTAAATCCAGGCATTGAACCATATCTTTCACCCCCTATCTCTGTTGATCCCATAATCTTCAACTCTCCCAATGACAACTCACTCTTCATGAGTTTGATCTCTATTCCAGAGATCAAAAAGTTCAGAGAACCAATAGCTGTCAGCCAAAACAGAGCCAATATTGTTATTGATGTCTCCTCAGACTCTGACAGTGATGATGATGATGATGATCCTTCAAGCCCAGATCAGGAATCTCCCATAAAAATTCCATCTCCTACCATTACCAACCCTCCTCAGCAATCTACTAAAATTTCCCCTGAAGCTCAAGCACCAGTTCAAACACAACCAGGTCCATCCAATGTGCCCAAGAAAAGCAAGAAAACAAGGAACAAGAAGAAGCATTTGTGGGGCACAATGAGAATAAGAAATGATCAAATGCCTCTTACAAGGGCTCAACTGAAAGCAAAGGAAGATGAGTTCTTCAAATATGATGAGAGGATGACTTGGGAATGGAACAATGAGTTCTATTACAGAGGGGTTGAGCCAGATATGAGAAGAGAGCTGGAGGAAGAAAGAAATGAGCTCATATCAGCCAGGCAAGAAAGAGAAGAGTTCTATGATCAACTGGCTGATGATTGAATTGTATTATCGTGGAACATTTTTTTTTGTGTTTGAAACAATCTGTTTTGTTTGGTTCAGTATTTATGGATGTAATATGTGAACTTCTTTCATTTTGAGTTAAATCCAGGTATTTCAATCTCATTCAGATTACTTGTGAATGTTGAGAATCCATGAATTACTTCTTTCATTAATATCTTTCTTATCATTAACTGTGAAGTCATGTTCTAAATAGATCTTCCTTTACCAAAAAGGGGGAAATTGTTAGGACCAAACTTTGATCAATGTCATAGTTAGTTGGTTTTGATAAAGGAATATATAGAACACGGTTTATATCAAAAGATGAAATCTGTCAGTAATGGTCCTTCACTCTGATAGCTGTGAGTCTGACAGTTATGATTCTGCTTTATACATTGGTTACAATCAATCAATTACATGAATCATATTCCTTCTCTAAGCTATCAAGATCATCAAGTGTATCTCAATCCGTATTAAAGATCAATTCTGATAGCTAAGCCTTGGTATGATCTGACAGCTATGGCTTCAGTCCTTCAGACAGCCATTACTCTGTCTCATACTTTGATGCTGAAATCTCAACCAAGATAGATCATGTATCTTCACAGCTATCAAGTTCACCTTTGAAGACCATTGAAGACCTTCTAGAAGCCTACAGCTCAAACCAGATCATGAAGACCTGCAAGTGGACAAGTGGGGAAAGACCAGTCAAAGACTCATTAATGAAGCTGCAACAGTCATATTCCAATGGCTACATTGAAGGCTATAAATAGAAGAGTTCAACCTCTGCACACATAACCCTTTTTGAAAAACTCTCTTTTTCACAATCCAAAAACCTTTCCCTTACACCATTACACACCTCCTGTAATCCAAACCTTACACAACAATCCCTACCCTTCAAACACTGTTCCAAACCCAAACCTTCACCCTTCAACCCATGTTTCTTCAACAACAAACCTTAGTGTGATAAGTTTATGATTGTAAACATCTAAGACTGTACTTTAGGTGTATTAGTTATTTTGTAAACACTCAAGACTGTACTTTGAGTGTATTTGTTTTGTAAATCTTGAGACTGTATATCATGTTGTAAAAACAATTAAGACTGTACTTTAAGTGTATCCCTAGTTGACTGTACTAATTAGGAAGAGGAAGTTCAAGGAACTTCCCTAATCAATCTTTGTAATTCTTGTTGATTAAGATTATAATAAATTGATCTCACTTTTCAGTTGACAGTGGGGGTGGATGTAGGAGGAGTGAACTCTGAACCACTTTAAATCTTGTTGTGTTATTACCTTTTCTGCAAACACATTCACACACTTGTATTATTTCATTGTGTTCATTGTCCTATCATTATTTCAAGCCTTACTTATTTCGCTGCACAACTCAACAAATATCTGACAGCTAAGACAAACCATAGCTGTCTGATCATTTGCATATCAAACAAGGGCCTTTCAATGATCAATCTTCATCAAAACACAAAGTTAGGTCCTAAAAATAGGCTAGATTAGTCAGCAAAATTTTAAAGACTTTGCTCGAAAGGTTTGATAACAAGGTTGATGTCATGGAAGAAACCCATGTCACCAACACCGTATATTAGGACAAAATTGTTAAACTTCTAACTATTTTTTAGCTTAATCTTGAAGCTCACATATATTTTAAAGGTTTGATAACAAGGTTAATCAAGCTTTATATAAAACATGTCATAAAAAATCAAGGATGATACGCTGGTTGTGCTAACTTCTCACGATCAAAGCCAAGCACACATATTTTAAGACTAACACGGCCTTTATCCCAATAGTTCCATACATTAATCAAAACTCATTAAGTTCATAATCCACATATTTTCCAATTAATGATCATCCCTAGGCAATTAATCTACTGTCGTGATTAATAGTGCCTAGTTTATGGTTACGTTAATCAAGATTCATGGGTAAATCCATTTCTTGATCAACTAAAATCGTATAAATAAAGGCGTCTCCAAAATATATGCATTAAGAGTGATATGAAGAAAATTGATTTAGGATAAAAAGAAGAAACAAGCATGATTAAATATGAATAACACATGATGTTGAGTTTCCAACCCCTAGAACTAGGGAGATTACTCATAAGCCATTACAATAATGAATGATGAATAAGACATGAAATGATAGAGAAAAAGAGAAATACTTATTCATATAATGAAGATAGAGACAATGGATGAAAATAAACCTCAAGAACTTTATTTCTTCAAACTTAGGATTTTGCTAAATAACACTCGATAAATCTCTAAAAATCTGGAGAATGCTGTAACAGCTTAGGCACAGCTGGGCCAAAATACATGGCATGGCCGTGCAAGTCATTTTTTGTTTTGACATTCCCAGATGAAAAATGGCACGGCCAATGTGCCCCCGGGATGGCACGGGCATGCCAATGTACATACACGGTCGTGCAAGCTTCTTGACTGCTCTGGTTCTTCATTTTCTTCTACAAAAATGTCCCCCTTGCTCCCATTCAATTTTTCCACTTTGTAAGTTATGTCCCAAGGTTTTCTTCACACCAAAAATGCCTTAAAACCCTGTTTCAATCATAAAACTACCAACCATGCATAAAATATGCGTAATGTAATAAAACTAGCTAAATTAAACTAAATATAATTAAAACATAAACTAAATGATCTGAATATTAAACTATAAATGACTATAAAATAGCCATTTATCAATGGTGATTGGATCAAAAGTATGGATAGGATTGAAGTAATGACCAAGGTAAACAAAGTTCTCACTGAAAAACTTTCTGTTTGTGAAACTGAGAATGATACGCTTTCAAAAGAAAATGATGATAAATAATATTCCATTGTTAAACTTGAGGTTTTAGTAACTAAGAAAAAGTAGAACTTGAAAATGTGAACACTGATTTTGAGAAAGTTGAGAGTACTTTAACCAAGTTGAACACCGAAAAAATGAAACTTGATGAAGTTTGTCTTTTAGTAATACAGACAAATCAGGTATAGGTTTTGGAAAATCTAAATTTGTTAAAGCTGGTGGTGAGGTATCAAAATCTGAAGAGAAATCAATTTTGAGTCACAAGAGTAGTGTCTTTGGATATTGGTTTTTCGATAGTGGGTACAATATGCACATGACATGTGACCAAGATATGTTGACACAATACATATATATCAATAGTGGTAAAGTAAACTTTGGTGGTTGGACACAAGGAAATATAGTTGGTAAGGGAACCTTAGTTGAAAAAGGTCTCCCAAAACATTACAATGTGTATCATCCAGAGGGTCTTATCCTAGGAATAATCTAATTAATTAGTATAAGTCAGTTACGTGATGATGACTTATATGTGCAGTTTGATAAGAGGATATGTGAGGTGTTTAATTAGTCTAACACATGTGTCCTCACAGGTCTGAGATTAACAGACAATTGTTACAAGGTTTGTGACAATTTGTCTTGTTTTAGTTCTTTTGATGTTGTATTTGATGATTAACTTGATCTTAACCTCAATACTATTGATGATGTTTCAGGTTATCTATTGGAGTGGAAATCTGCTAATAAAAGAGCTGGAGATAAGAAAAACACTACAAAGGAAAATTAGGTAGATGTGAGTCCAGATTTGAATTTAAAGGATAAATTTTAAATATTAAGGATGGAATAAACAGAAGATATTGTCTTTTATACTGCTAAAATTCATGAAATCTACAATGAATACAATAGTATAGGAGATTCAATTTCAAATGATAGATTAGTCAGCAAAATCATAAAGGCTTTGCCCGAAAGGTTTGATATCAAGGTTGATGTGTTACCATTAAAAGTTCTGCAGTTATTCCAAATGAAATAGTTGATCTTTTCTCTGATATATGCTTTGTGTCTTTAGAATCTGCACTGGTTTCTAAATGAAATGAAGGAGATTAAAGAAGAAGCCACTTTCTTATTGACTGAAAGTTTCGTGTAGCTAGGAAGCTTAAACAACTCAACAGTTCACGGATGTGAGTACGGATGTGACACACAATTGTCCACACATCCACAATTAAAGCAGCAGAATAAATTAATTTCAATTATATACTGTCTAAATGGAATGAATATGAATTTTGTGGTAAAGTTATAATATTTTAAATTTTAAATAAAAAAAAAAAGGTTATAAAAAGTGTTGAGGAGCTTTAGTGTAAATATAAGTTTAAGGTGGTTGATTGTAGGATTTAGAACTTGGAGGAGCCTAGGTGTAAAATGGGTTATATAAATCTTCAAGCTACTCCCAGAAGCCTTTCTCTCTCTATCAATTTCATTCGCTTTCTCTCTACGTACCAGAAACATATTCAACCTAGGGTTACCTTCCAAAAATCGTTATAACTCATCCATTGATCCGTTTCCTGTTTTGACTTCATATAAACGATCAGGGAGTCGAGTGGAACAATTCTAGCCGATCAAAACTTTTATTTATTTCGAAATATTTTGGTAAGTTATTATGATTTCTTTCAATAATTGTTCATGCCATGTTAAATGATGATATTATGTGATATAAATGAGTTTTGGAAATTTTGGATCATTTACTTGGCTTTTGGAAAAGGAAAGAAAATGGGAGTGGTTGAGTGAGGTAAATTCATGGCATGGGGGTTTGGGTTGGAAGGTATAAAGTAGCTAGGTTGTTTTGTATGGCTTGGGGAACATTTTAATGAAGTAGGAACATATATATACTGATGTTGGTTTGATTGGTATAGCTGAGTAGGAATGAAAATTGTGTTTCCTTGCCTTGGCAGCTGAAATTTCAGCAAAAGTGTGAAATCTGGGCAAGGGCACGACTCGTGCCCTGGAGCACTAGTCGTTCCCATGCCCTTGCACTCGTGATCCCTAGTCGTGATAATCATAGCAGTCATGCTGAATTGGGGCACGAGTCGTGCCATGGGGCATGAGTCGTGACCAGTTCAGGTCGCAGGGTATCAACTTTAGACCAATTAAACCCTAACCTACTTAATGAATTTGTAAATCCTCTTTTACTATAACTCTAGTACGCCATTAGTACTTTACAATGGAGTCTTAAATGGCCCAAAATGATAAAGGGAAGGTCTTTAAAAATAGCCTTGAAAATGGTTGAAAGGCATTGTAAAACTTAACCAAACACTGAAACAGAAAAGGTTGAAACTTTAACTTACAATCATACGAGAGGTTTCTTGATCTGCAGCCGTTTTGCCCGTGCGCGTAGCTATGAACAAGCTTACGCGATCAGTTGGTAGTCCCTCGTCGTCTCTCTACAATTTATAATATAATCATTTGACCAAAAAAAAATATATTTATATACGATACAAAAAGAAACATTAATTGACAACTGAGAACTAAATTGAACGATGACAAACCTCTTTTATGACTTTGGGATGGGACTTTTTTCCGGTCCGGTTCAGGCACGCTTGCTTTTTTCGATTCGCTTTATTTGTTTCTGATAATTCCTGGAAAAAAAAAGATAATATTAGTATTAATTTGACTACTTATATAAGACATTCACGATAATAGATTGAGATTAATTTGAAATATACCCGAGCCTTGGGAAATGTTCCCCATTTCTAGTAAAATGTCCTAGCTGAGTAGCTAGTTTTGCCATTTCCCCACCAACTAGTTGACAATATTCATTCCATATTATATTCAATCTCTCTTTACCCCATTTTCTGATTGTTTTGCCAGCCCTCTTCCTTTATGGTTCGAGCCCTCACCTGTTATTAAAATTTTCCTTGGCGGCATATCTATCATATGACAATTCAATTCTAGCACAAAAATTGGATAAATCAAGTAAAGGACCCAAAAAGACAGTCTTATAATATAGTTATAAGACCTATAAATTTATTATAGGTCTTATGTATGCATATGGAAAGTTAAAATACATTCTACTTCATCCCAAAAAAAAAAAAAACAGCAACAGAAACAATCAACGACAAAAGGCTGAAAAATTACTCATTAGTATAGCAAAATTTAGATCACCTTAAAGTTATTGGGACAATACCCAAAAAATCTGTGTTGGCACCCACATTTCTCTCTCAACATAGATATTAAATTCACATATACAAAAATGACCCCAAATTGACCCCAAATTGAGCAATAGTCTCAACCTGCATTTTTGGAAATATGTGATGATGAAGATGTGATATGTAGGTTCATCTAAGAGAATAAAACCCACTAAATTGCCTTTTATGATCTTCATAAGTTCATATCAAAATGCACATTAGACCTGAAGCAAAATGGCATACATAACTCTTTGAAGAGATCAGATATTGTGCTGATGTTATCAAATGGAGAACAATTGTTCAATATGACAACAACTTTTCATCAAAATTTCAGGAAATCCACTAAGCATTATTTGTGCTGGTCCCAAGTGGTATTCTAGCTCCAATAATACTTCAATAATTGTAATAGATAGTCTACAATTTTTATATTGCATCTATTTAAACTACTAATTCAATCAACTGACAATCAGTCATGATCTACAAATCCCAATAAACTGCAGAAATTACACAAGAGAAGGTACCTAGTATAAGTACACACAAAAAATATGCACCTTATGCATAAATAACTCAAATATTTGAGATGGTTACTTCTTTATCTGGTCATTCTTTTTGGCTTTAACACAATACTGTATACATAGCACAGGAAGAAGGTTTGTGATATGTGCCACAAGAAAGTGTGTAACCTGTTGGCAGATAAAATCTGCACATAATGCACTTAATAATAACATAATGCACTTAAGCTCAATCAAATACAATAACATTTCCAACGAATCAACAAAAAATTGAAAAAAAAAACAAATACCATAAACCATGGAAAATCAACATTAAAAGGTTGTGGACACATTTGTTATATGTCACATTTAACAAAAAACATACAACACACTTCACAAAAAACATTCAACTCTTTAGTTTTATTGAAAAGTAACTTAGCAATCTATGAATGATGACTAATAACGGGTTAATTAAAGCAATTTTAGTTATTACTACACTTTAACATGGCATTCACATCACAAATACAACAACAACAAGAAGGAACATGCTTCGTGGGTACCAAATCGGTGGGGAAGCGGGGCAGGGGGAACAACAACAACAACAACAAGGAACAACAACAACAATAATATAGGGCAAGCCTTGCTTGATACAAAAAAAGTATAAAATAGTACGGGGGGGGGGAGGCTGGGGCTCCCGCGGGTACCAATTCGGTGGGGAAGCGGGGCGGGGACATCCCTAAGTAAAAATTGGATATTCATTTAATATATTCAAATTTCTACAGGCATCAAAGGAGTACCTAGAGAAGCAGATGACAGAGGTGGAAAGTAAGAGAGCTGCTGCAAAAAGATCCTGTAGGAAATAACAGTTTGATCAAAAGAAGCAGAACAAATACATATTACAATTAACAATATCAATATTCAATTCAACCATACAAAATAACAAGTTTGATTGAAATATGAAACATAAGTAATAACATTGTCTTAGTAATAGTAAGCAAATAAGATCTAAACAAATACATATTACAATTAACAATATTAATATTCAACCATACAAAATAACAAGTTTGATTGAAACATGAAACATAAATAATAACATCACTGATGAGAGCTGGAGGTTTGTCCCTGATAGTAGGTCTGACGGGAAGAACGCCTCTGTGCACGAGCAGTGGCTCTCGAATGCATCATAGTCAAATAATCCTCTGAAAGTGGCTCGTAACTCTGGGGCTCTGTCTGCATCGCCCAAGCCTCCAGCTGCGTATACCGGGCGCCCAAAATGGCAGTTTCATCTTCCAACCCCTCAAAACGATCTTGCACCTCCCCCCATCTAGCATCCTCTAAAGTCTGTCGACTCTTTTCCCGAGCGATAACCTCCCCCCATCTAGCATCCTCCAAAGCATGTCAGCTCTGCTCCCGAGCGATCCTTGATCCCTCCTGCTCCTTCAAAAATGCCCTCATGGTATCCCATTGATAAAAAGAACCTTGCTGGCTCTGGTTCTGCTCTCCTCCCTGACCACCCTGTCTCTCCTGATCCTCCTCTTCCTGCTCCTCATCATCCTCCTCATCAACGGGATCCATTTGATCATCAACACCGGGCATACGCCAATGCCTGGCCTGTTCACCACTCGGAAATGTGGCCCCTACCCTGCAACGAACCATCCTCCTGGGAGTACCATATTCAAACAATAAAGACTTGTTGTCTGTCGCCCTCGGGTCCCTCACAAACTTGTCATACTGCACTAGCCAGACTCCAGAATAAAAACTCCTGCCCCCCATCAATCTCATCGCCTCGGGTTTTGGTTCCCCCACACAAGCTTGAGCAATCAACGTGATCATCCCCCCTATTGATATGTTTCCCTTTTTGGTAAGGGCAAATGCCTCACATCTCCGAACAAAAAAATCAACCCAATCAGGAATCACCTGAAAACTCCTCAACCCCGTTCGCAAAAGGTTTACCATAGCCACATTCAATTGAGCGGGCTCTCCGTTTGCCAACCAAGACATAGATAGCCCTCTGTAAAATAATTTCCAAGCCGGGTGAGAAAGAGAGGAAGCCTTAAGGTATTTCTTTTTGCAGGGCAATCCTGTGAGCTCCGAAAAGAAAAAACAAGTCGCCCCATCAGCCTCCACCCAGTTTCCTCTTGGCTGATCAACCCCAAAGATTCCCCACAACTCATCATAAGTCACTCGATAGGCTTCATCATCCAGATGAAATCGAATAAAATTTTCTTGTGACCCCTTGCCTACCTCCAAAGTTGAAAGGAACTCAAGTGAATATCTCAAATACGTAGATGGAGTCTTCCCCAGGAAATTACCTAACCTGGCTTGCGTCATCAATTATGTTACTAATGTCTCTAAACCCAAATCCCTCAACACCGGCAAATGAAGGAAAGTGGTGACTTGAAATTTCCTACCCTCCAAATTCCGCCATTTTTTCTTTTGAGCGGAGGTCAATTGGGTCAATCTCATAAACGGCGTCAATGATGCATTAGGGGAAGTGGGATCATTTGGGACTACGGGCGACGGGTTTTGTCTACCCCTCTTGTTGCTACCCCCTCTAACGTCTCTCTCCTTAGGAGGCATATTTTCAACACAAAAACCACCTATATATAAGACGGGGAGACACAAATTTTAGTAATAACATTGTCTTAGTAAATATTAAGAAAATAAGATCTAAACAAATACATATTATATAGAAGTAACAATATTAATATTCAACCATACAAAAATAACAAGTTTGATTGAAACATGAAACTTAAGTAATAACATTGTCTTAGTAAATAGTAAGCAAATAAGATCTAAACAAATACTACTCAAACTAATCATCATCATTATCGGCCATATCAACATCATCAGTATCGGTCATATCAACATCAACATCATTGATATTAGTAGTTTCAATCTCGACCCCATCAACTCCCTCTCGCACCCACAATGCTTCTTCGTTAGCAACATTTTCATCCAGATTTTGTGAGCAAAATGGTACCAATTGTGGAATCGAATCTGAAACTTGTTTATCATCATTTGAATATATGTCAAAACTATCTCTTGGTGTAATCCTCATCACAACTTTCCAATCAATTTCTATAGGATCTTTAACATACCAAACTTGCTCAGCTTGAGATGCTAATATGAATAGTTCATCACCAACTCGATTATCCTTATACAACTTGTGATTGAAGTTTACAAGAGTAAATTTTTGCTCATCTTCCATCTTGCCTGTCCGGTTATCAACCCAATCACATTTAAACAATACAAATCTTATTGAGTTGCTATAACGAATTTCAAGGATCTCAATCAACTCCCCGTAGAAGTTAACATCCCCTACAATGGGATTATTATCCTTTCGGCTTGCAAAACTTGTCACACTTGCATTTAGCATGACTCCACTATTTTGAGTTTTCCTCCGTCTATCGACATCCTTCACTCGAAATCGAAAACCATTTATTATGTAAGACTTATACCGCCTCGCATCCATATGAGGACCCAATGCCAGACTTATAATTCTTTCGGGCACTACATCTTTCGTCGTGCATACCTTTTATAAAAAACAAAATTTAATAAGAAAATATTTAAAACGATAAATTGAAACTATTATATGAAAGTGGTTTCATACTTACATAATCCTTAAACCAGCTAACAAACATATCATTATGTTCTTTCTCTGAAAGATGTCGTTAATTACGAGGTAGTGTCTCCCTCAAATGTGCACGATGCATTCTGAGCAGATTGAAAATATGAATTAAATATTAATTTAAAATATAAAAGATATAAGGAATATAAGCCTCATGCAAGGAATCACTTACTCTATGTATTGTTCAACATCTTCAGTATTGAAAAGCACATATCTATGCGCTTGTACTCGTGTGATGTAATCAAGGGTAATTACCTCTTCTTTTCCTACAAAGCGGCTTAACTTATCACCTTCATCATCATTTCTTCTAGGACGATTGGGCTTTGTCTCAATGTCATCCAAATATTGTGTACAAAAAGTCATGCATTCTTCAGCCACAATTGCCTTAGCTATGGAGGCCTCGGGATGGGCTCGATTTCGAGCATATAATTTTAATGTAAGTAGAAACCTACAAAAACATTTATTTATGCTAAAGAAGATGTAAAAAGGAATTTAACTTTTTTCAAAGTAAATTAAATATGGATGTACCTCTCTACCGGATACATCCAACGAAATTGTATTGGGCCTGCTAGCAAGGCCTCCCCGGCTAAATGCACCGGCAAGTGCTCCATAACATCAAAGAAAGCTAGTGGGAATATTTTCTCGAGAGCGCATAGTGTGACAGCCATCCAATCTTGTATCTTTTCGAGATCAGCAAGTGTATTCACCTTTGAGGATAATTGCCTAAAGAAATTTGCCAACTCAATGATGGGTTTTTACAACAGAAGTAGGCAACGCTTTTCGAACAGCTAAAGGGAGTAGTTGTTGGAGCAAAATATGACTATCATGACTCTTAAGACCCCAAATAGCTCTTTCCTCTAGATGTACACAACGAGATATGTTTGACAAGTAGCCATCAGGGACTTTGACTCCCTTTAGAACTTTCAAGAATGTGTCTTTATGCTTCTTACTCATTGTGAACTGAGCCGGAGGCATAATTTCTTTGCCAGATGGAAGCGTTTGTAGATTCAATGGTTTCCGAATGTTCATCTCTTTTAGGTCTTTTCTTGCTTTATCATTATCTTTTGATTTCCCCGCAGTACCTAAAAGAGTATGTAGCACATTATCACACACATTTTTTTCAATGTGCATAACATCAAAATTATGACGAACATGATTATTTGCCCAATATGGCAACTCAAAGAAGATACTCCTCTCTTTCCAATTGTGACACAACTTAGGAACCTTTCTTTTCTCCAACTTGGCTTGTTGCTTCTCACCCTCTTCTGTTTTCCTCTTTTTAATAACATCTTCTATTTTATACTCTGTTTCCATATTTTCAACTTGTTTAAGCAATTTTGTTCCAAACAATAACTTGGGCTTATCTCTCACTTCATGAGTACCATCAAAAGAGCTTTTATCCTTACGAAAAGCATGACTCCTAGGCAAGAAGCATCGATGACCAATATAACAATACTTGCCACCATGATCCAACCATCGTGCTTGAGGTCTCACATTGCAATAAGGGCAAGCATATTCACCTTTAGTGCTCCATCCAGACAACATTGCATATGCAGGAAAGTCATTTATTGTCCATAATAGTGAAGCTCGTAAAGTAAACAACTCATTCCTTGATGCATCATAAGTTGATATACCATCTTCCCACAATTCCTTAAACTCATCAATTAACGGTTGGAGATACACATCTATCTTGTTGCCCAGCCCTTTTTGGCCTTGAGTAAGCACTGACAAGAAGAAATATGGCTGTTTCATGCATAACCAAGGTGGAAGATTGTATGGCATAAGCACAACCGGCCAAGTACTGTGAGATATAGTCATTGTTCTGAAAGGATTAAATCCGTCAGATGCTAATCCCAATCTAACATTCCGAATTTCACTTGAAAATAATGGATAACGTTCATCGAATCCCTTCCACGCACGAGAGTCTGCAGGATGCCTCAGCACACCATCGTATATTCTTTTCTCGACATGCCATCTCATGAGTGTCGCGGTCTTAGATGACCAATACAACCTTTGCAACCTTGGCTTTAAGGGAAAATACCATACTTTCATCATCGCTACCTGCTTGGGAAGTTTATTCTTGCAACTTGTTTCTGCACCTTCACCGCTACCCCCTTCTACTTGTTGCGTATATCAAGAGGCTCCACAAATTTCACATTTAGTAAGTTTTTCAGTTTCATTTCGAAACAACATACAATGATTAATGCACGCGTCCCACATTTTATAACTGAAACCCAAATCTGCAGTCATCTTGTACGCCTCACGATAGGAACTTGGCACTTTCGCTGACTGAGCCAATGCCTTAATGAAATTTTTTAATAAAGAAGTAAATCCCTTATCGGCCACTCGATAATTAGCCTTCCAGTGCATAAGTTCTACAATAAATGAGAGTACTGTAAACTTATCACACCCTTCCCACAAGGCTTGATCAGCATCTCTCAAAAGTCTAAGAAACTTTGCGGTGGCTGCATCTGATTGTACGATTTCTTCAATTCCTGGCTGGTTACTATCCGGCATACCCATCCCTTCATGTACCATTCGCCTCATACAATCTTGCACGCACAATTCAATTTCAATGCCATCTTCAGTTGTCCTATCATTATTATCATTCTTATACGCCGAAATGTACTTTTCCCCGTGCCTAATCCAATTCTTGTAATCTTTCTGAAATCCCACTTCAATACAATGTGATTTCACGGTTGCACGGTCTTTTTGGTAACGATTTGGGCATTTTTTACAAGGACAATATATTTCTTTAACACCAATAGACTTTTTTGAGAATGCAAAATCGAGAAAGTTGTCAACCCCAGACATATACTCATTTGAAATTCGATTACCCAAATCAATCCAACTTTTGTCCATATATGACTTGACTTGATATTATTAACGTTAAAATACAACCTATATATAAGACCGAGAGACACAAATTTTAGAATAAAAATAAACTCATAAACAAACATAGTTTAAATATGTACAACTTTTGGCTCGATATAGATAATATACATTGTTGATGCCTAGCCTATTAGTCGAGCTTGGGCCCTTGATATAGTATAACCCCATAACAACATTCATTCGTTCTCTCTCACACGCCCCCCTCCCCCCTAATTGAGAAGCTAATTTAAGGAACTAGGTTGATGTGGAAAACAACATCTAGATTGCTAAAAAGATTATGTGCTTTATCAAGTTAGGGCGTGTGCGTGGACAGACTAAACATGAAAAGAGCTATACTGTTAACTGTCCCCTAAACAGAGCAATGATAATATTATTTAGATTTACATTACAAAATACTATAAACCAAAACAATGTAACAAAGTTTAGTATAGTCAAGATTATCTGTGGCTTGCTCAAAACAATGTAGTTCCTCCGTCCTAGATCGTAAGTGTCCGATACAAAGGTTTGAAGAAGGTATTTGGCGTTTCCTTTAACATCCTCAAATTAATCTCAAGTAGATTAAATTGATGGAAGTGGTTTCATTTTCTATCTCAAAACCAAAAATGGTACTGAATACAATTTGTTTAGAAACACTTTTTAGAAAGGGAAAGAGGATTCTCTTTTGCAATGTCTCTGATCGGAATTGACATGTCTCTGATCGGAATTGACACACTTGCTTGGGAACTGTGGAATCAGCATTCAACTTTTTGAGACTTTCAGTTCATCCACGATCGCCATGTGCATTAGCTTGTACACATTCAATATGATTACACGAGCTTAATCACATATCTAGAATTTATCCATTACCAACACTCACTCCCAACTACCAAATCTGGCAGATAATTTAGAACTGCTCATTTCCAAGGAAGTAAACCTACTCTAACAGCATTCCAAATGAGCTAGTTCAAACATAAGCAGGGAAGCATATTAACAGGAGCCATAATGTTATTAAATTAGAGCACTATAATACAACAAGAACTTTGAAACACAATAGCTTCAATTCATAGCTTATTAACTGACATGAACTAGATAAGACTTTCATGATTATATAAGTGTGCACGAAATTTAAAGAATGAAATCAAGAATAACACTGAACAGTTGCTTCAGTTCAAACAGTGACCGAAGCAATACCAACAACAACAACAGCAACATCAATAATAACTCACAACACCAAGAACAAAAAAACCCAAAAATTAAAAGTAAATTAGAAAAGGGGAAAGAAATGTATACCTGATTGTTGTTGATCGAAGAAATCAACGCTCAATTTCCCTGGCTGGAGGAGAGAGAGAGAGAGACTGAGATATGCTATAGAGGAGAGAATGAGAGACTGAGATACAGAGATCGAAGAAATCAACGCTCAACAACACCACACCAAGAACAACAAAAACCAAAAATTAAAAGTAAATACGCTATACCTACCTGCTGATTTGGTCACCGGCATCGGAAATTCGTGCCGTAGCTGACTGAGGAGAGAAAGAGAGACTGCTGCAGAGATTACCGCGAAACTGAATAGGGAAATTTGGGTTTCCCGGTATTTAATAACATTTACGGTGGATATTGTACACCGCCGTAAATAATCTGTATTATTTACGGCGGACGCCTATCAACCGCCAATAATAAGTACCTATATATGACGGCTACTGATATACCGCCGTATATAACTTCGATCTCATATACGTACATGCCAAATGTACGTACATTACTTATTTACGGCGGCCTTGTCCGCCGTATATATTAGTTTTATACGGCGGTATGCACAACCGCCGTATATATATAATATATACGGCGGACGCGTGTCCACCGCCGTAAGTAAGCGCCGTAAATAGCCTCCTTTCTTGTAGTGAAAGTTGTCAAAACTTGGTAAATTGATATGGAACCTTTATAGAAGGTGTTCAATGTTATGTCATGAATACGTAGGGCTACTTATATTACATTGTACCTCTACGTGGTTACATATTCATGGTTATTGGTTCATATAGTGCATGAAATACATGTTGCACTACTTTATTGGTTTGAACATGAGTATTAATACCATGTTGTTGGATTGTTGTTATTCAATAGTATTTAAATATATGTTGCACTATTGTGATGATTTAACATGTGTAATATTACCATGTTGTGTATTGATATCCCAAAGTGTGGATTTATTTTCAAGTATCTATTATGTACTTGAATGTGTTTATATCAGCTGATCATTGGGGTGTAATGGAATTCGATCACTTATGAGAAATTGTTCCATAAGGTGCTCAAATTACATTATATCTGTGACTATCCCCCTCTGTGGCCAAAGACTGGGGTTACAGCTTCTGTATTGAGCCAAAAGCCTTACAGATTGATGGTATCTTATATGTTTCCCTGAAAAATGGGTCTTATAAGATGTGAATATGCCTAAGCAGTTCACAAATGAGTGGATTTTTACTCCCGACATTGTACGACTTATTGTTCGGATGGGAAAGGTAAAATGAGGTAACATAATGTGTTTACCACTTTACCAATGTGATTATGAGCAACATGTTTACGTGTTGCATATTATATGGCATATTGTTGCATCCATAATAGCTTGTTGAGATTTATTCTCACCCCTTCTCCCTTTACTATTTTAGATCCCGCTGAGACAGGAGGCCCAGACCGGTGAGGCCGGAAAGGAGTTTGGATTGCGTACTTTTGGGTTGTCAGGGTATGTTATGGTTTGGGAGTTGGGAGTAGGTTGTGGACGTTATTCTTTTAGGGGAGATTTGTATATATAACTTTTATAAAACATTTTCAGTGTGTTTGTGTTGTAAGTAAATATGGGATTGGTTTTCTTTCAAAGTTGGCTTTTGTAAGCCTTTACATTTGTAGTGCTTGTAACTAAAGCAGGTTTAGACTTTTCAAACATGGTTTATATACCACCTTCAAATGGAAAGGTTATGTTGATTTGTTAAAGGTTGTTATACTTTCAAGTTTAATTAAACAAAAAGTTTTTTTTAAATGGAGGTGGTTTGGGAGCCTCCAGCTTAGGGCACTAGTCTATAGGTCCCGGGTCGGGGAGGCACCCACAGTTGGTATCAGAGCATTAGTTAGAAGTCAAGGGTAGATGTCTAGTATAAGGAGGAGTGTGTGATATCTGACGACGAGTGTTTAACGCAGGGATTGGTGTAATGGCGGGAACTGGTGATGACCAGCAAAGGGATCAAGGAAATATGGGTGTTATGGGAGCTGGGGGAAACCAAAATGCAAAAATGATGAATATGTTCAGGGTTTTCCTTCAAAATATGGCAGCTCAGGGACAGGCTCAACAGCAACCTGAGGAAAGACAAGCACACAGGTTAGAGAAGTTTTTCAAAACGGCTCCACCAAGCTACAATGGGGATCCAGATCCAGTGAAGGCAAAAAGATGGTTGGAAGATATGAACAATTTTTTTGTGGAAATGGAAAGGAGAATTGGGAGCGGGACCACACGCCCCAAACTTGGGATAACTTCACCGGGAGATTTAAAGAGCACTTCATTCCTTTAATTACCCGAGATAAGAAATAGGTTGAGTTCCTGAGGCTCGAGCAAGGGACAATGACAGTGGCCCAGTATTCAGCGAAGTTCACAGATTTAGCAAGGTATTGTCCTCATTTAGTACCAGAGGAGGAGTGGAGAGTCTACAGGTTTGTGAAGGGACTGAGATTAGAGTTGCGAAAGCAGCTGTTGACACATGATTTCCCCAACTATCAAGCAGCAGTGAACATGGCATATAGAATTGAAAATGATATTGAAGAACACCAGGGCAGACCTGAAAGCAGCAGTGGAAGCAAGGCCATGTTTCCAGGCCAGGGTTCTGGCAGCCGAATACTTTAACTCCAGGAGTGGCTAGAGGAGGAACTGTCACAGTTTCAACTCGTCCTATGCCCAGCCAGTTTGGGACTGTTTGCAATTTTTGTAAGAAGGTGGGACATTCTAAAGACAAATGTTGTAGCAAAAGTGGAAGGTGTGCGTGGTATCCCACCAATACTCGGACAAGGCCAAAAAAGACACCCTTGTTCTTCTGCGTCTCCGCCAACCTGGCCAGGTTCTCCACGAACAGATTCAACCCAGAAGCAATAACCAGCCTCCGAGGGATTGGTCTCCAATCTTAGGATATATCAGGCATGTTCCTCCACACCTCAACCACGGCCTCAAGGGACCCCTGTGATTTCATCTTTTTCGCCTTTCCAGATGAAGGCACCTCATCCTGCAGGTAAACACAGCAAAGGTACGTCAATAATGGTATTTAACAAATATACAAAAACAAAAATGGTAACACATATCATTCAAAAAAAAAAAAACTTCAGACCATACCAACACGGCAATTTCCCACAGAAGTCCGTACCAACACAGCACACAAAACACAAAAGTCCGTCCCTATATGACAAATATAACACATTTTTTCAACAAAAAGGGATCCCTCCCTATACACATATTTTCCAACAAAAGGGATCCGTCCCTACACACATTTTTCCAACAAAAGAGGATCTGTCCCACAACACATTTTTTTTCAAACAAAGGGATCCGTCCCTACACACATTTTTTCCAAAAAAAGGGATCCGTCCCTACACCAATTTTACACTGAGAAAAGATGAGAAAGATATGTTTTTGAAATTATTGAAGAATGTGAAAGTACCTGATGGTTATGCTTCTTTCCTTCCTGATTAGACTAGGGTTTATGATTCTTTCCTTATTTTTGCCTAAGCTATTTGTTCCCCTTGTGTAATTAGATGAATGCAAACAATGAGGATATCTCTCGTGCTAATGTGTTCATTAAAACACATAGTAAAAAGGATGATTACATACCTCACGATGATACAAGGAACCTAGTTGTAAGTAGTTTAATATTTCTCTTATTATATGGTCTCACTAGTTTAATGTTCACGTATAAAATGCTACTTTTGTTTTGTTTTCAGGATCGGATAAATGAAAAGATAAATGAGGTACCAGAAGAGGAGCGAACTGAAGCTTATATGATTAGTGGTTTAGTATTTAGAGTGGGGTTTAGGGGTTATGGTATTATTAAGCATTATTATTAATAAGTATTATTTTCTAATTTATTATTATTATTATTATTGTTATTAACATTTATTATTCACTTATTACTTATATTCAATAATATTAATGAATGGTTTAGAGTATTCATAGGGTTTAGGGTATATAGGTTAGGGTTTTGGGTATAAGGTATAGTTTATTGTTTTAGGATTTAGAGTGGGGTTTAAGGGTTGGGGTGTGTTAATAAACAATACTAATATTTCTTTTAAAATGTTAAATTATTATAATTGCTTTGAAGATTTCTAATTTATTACTAGTATTTTTATTTTTAACATGTATTTTTTAATTATTATTATGAAATAGTATTATTTTGAAGTTAAATATTATTATTGTTAATAAGTATTATTACTAATAATTATAATTATCACATGAATTTTGATGTAAAACAAATAAAGCATAAGAGGTGGCATTACTTCACTGGATCTCATGTATTCACATGGATCACTAAAACAAAATCTTCACCATTAAGTTCATCACATATATTGAATCCAATGGTTGACAATTCACATGGTTTATTTATTATGAGGTGTCAATCATTCATTGGCTACTTAAAGGTTCACATGGATCATCACAAAAACTCTTCTCTTTCTCTAACAGTTTCTTACTATATTAATCAATGGCTCACAATTAACCCAGCCAAACAATATCTCCAAACCTAAATCTTAATCTCCACCTCCCAATTTCCTATAGTGATGACCAAACCGGAACCGAAACCGGCACATAACCGTTGAACCGACTTGATTCAGAACCGGCTAAAATCGAAACCGTCTTGAAACGGAGAAGGTGAAATTGTAACCAGCGGTTCTGAACTGCCAGAATCGGAACCGTTGTTAAAACAGTTAAATTCGTCAGAAATTTTGTAAGATTTGTCGGAATATAGCCGTTAGAGTATGGGGTATATGTTTAAATAAAAAATATATTTGTTTTACTAACATATTTTCTCAATTATAAATACCACCCCTCCCCTCATAACTTTTTCACACAAACCCCCTTAACTCTCTCTTAACTTTCTACAATGAATTTCGTTAATTTCTTTAATTCTCAAGCTCAAATCCTAACCTAACTTTCATTTGTTTAAGTTTTAGGGTAAAATGCATATATGGGGTATGTGTATAAGATTGAGTGGTTCAATTTAAAGGTATATATGGGATTTAAAGGTCAAAAACATTCTTCAAAAGAGTGTAAATGACTCACTAGCACAAGAAATTGCTAAGGAACCAAATGCCAGATCAGCATGGGCTCTCATTCAAACAAAGTTCACTAAGCACACCAGTGTCAGGACACAAAATTTGTATAACTTGCTTAGGCAATTAGACAACTTCAAGTTCTATCCTGGAGAAAAAGTGAGTGTTGCTCAACCAAGGTTTGAAAACCTTGTTAGATCTATTGCTGACCATGGAAAAACCTTTGAACAATAAGATCTCTGCCTCAAGATATATTCTAATCTCCCACAAGAATATGAAAAGGTAGCATTACCTATTAGAGAAGGTTCTGAATGGAGCACAGTGACAGTTGAACAGTATTTTGGAAAGCTTGAAGATTATGAACTGGAAGGTATGATAAAAATTCAACCAGTTCCTACCATTTCACAAACATTAGTCTTAACTGCTCAAGAAACTGTCCACAAATCAATCACTCACCAAGACATTGAGACTATTGTCAACAATGCCCTTCAAAAGATAAACATCAGCTCCAAACCTGCCAGCAAACAGATCTCTCAAGAAGACATTCCAAGTCTCATATCCATAGCTGTCAGAAATGCCATGAATTTTCAAAAGAAATCTTTTGACAAAAAATACAACCCTTCCACGTCTAATTCTCAACAAGACAGCAACAAGAAGACAATTGATTGCTTCAACTGTGGAAAGCAAGGACATTACTCATCTGATTGTCCTGAACCAAGGAAACCTAGGGACAATCAGACAGCTAAGAAGATGACCTACTCAAAAGAGATCATTTACAGTTCCAAGTGCAACTGCTTCAATTGCTCCAAAAATAAAAATGACAAAAACAAGGAGCAAGTTATGATAGCTGACTCATCAAAATTCAGTGATGAAGAGTATGTGTCAAGTGATGATTCTGACAATGAAGGAGAAGAAGCCATGCTATGCCTTATAGCTGAAGATGAGGAAGAATCAGACAATGAGGAAGAAATTGAAGCACTTGTTGCTGCAGATGAACTAAAAGAGGTACATGATTTTAACTCCTTAAATATTGATGGTTTCAAACAATTAGTTTGCACTCTTTTAATTCAAACCAAAAAACAAAAAACTAGCTTTGCTTCACTGGTCAATGAGAACCTTTCCCAATCCTCAACCATTGACACCCTCACAAAAACCAATTCTGAGCTTGAGAAAGCATGTCAAGGGCTAAGAGATCAATGCATCATGCTTGAAAAACAAAACATGGATCTGACAGCTGAGACATCAAGTAATCATGAAAATTGTCAAAGACTCATTAATCTTAAAAAAGAAAATGATGCTCTTAAAAGGAAAATTGATTCTTGGAACAAGTCAAGCAAAGCATTATCCCTGTTTAGCTACAATCAAAGACATCCTAGTGACAAAACAGGGATTGGTGCTGACAATTCTACACCAAAGATGTACACTCCTCCCACTGGTGAAAGGGCCATTGAAAAAATGGTTCTAGAAAACCTAAGTTCTGGCAGCTATCAAACTCAAACCTATCCTGTTCAAACCAAGGGAAAATCAAAGGAAATCTTACCTGGTCCTAGTCACTCAAACAAAGGACCAAGTAAAATTCAAGGAAGCAAGTATATTTGGGTTCAAAAAGGGGCCAATATACAGAAAGAAATTGAGTTGCAAAAAGATGCTAGACAGCCAAGCCCTGACAGACAGCCAAGGCCTGACAGACAGCCAAGATCTTCCAAACCACATAGAACCCCAAGGCAACAAAGATTCTATAACAAACATAGATACACCAAACAACAAAAACCTCAATGGCAATACTCAAATGGAAGAAGTCATGAAAGTCAAAATGACTCTCCCAGATCATCCTTCTCAAATAACTTTCAGTTTCAACCCCAATATAACAACCCAAATCACTTCTTCAATCCATCCCAATCCACTGTCCTCACACCTTACATGATGCAAATCATGTCATATTACCATACCCTAAACCAGTTCTTCAAAAAGGGATCAATGAACATAGCTAGGGTTCCAAAGAAAAACTAATCCTTTGGACCCAAAAGAATAAAAAGGGGTACCATAAAATTTAATTTCTGTTTTGCAGGTACCTAGGAAAGGACTCTGGTATTTAGATAGTGGTTGTAGTAGACATATGACCTTCAATAAAGACTGGTTGCAACAATATTCCCCTAAAAATGGTCCAAATGTAACCTTTGGTGACAATTCCCAAGCTAAGGTCAAAGGATCAGGAAATCTTATTACAAAAGATATCATTTTTATAAATGTGTCTTATGTAGAGGGTCTCAAACACAATTTGATTAGCATTAGTCAAATCTGTGATAAGGGATATCATGTTGTCTGCACTAAGGATAAATGCACTGTTAAAGATAAAAGCAATAAAGTCATTCTGACTGGATCAAGAAAAGGGAATTTCTACTGCTTAAACTTAGAGATTGTGGAATCCTCAAATGCTCACTGCCTTCTATCTTTCAATCAATCTGATATGTCATGGCTATGGCACAAAAGATTGGCTCACCTTAACCATAAAACCATCTCCAAGCTTGCAAATTCTAATCTAGTCAGAGGTCTACCAAAGATCCCATTCAAGAAGGATAAACTTTGCAAAGCATGCCAATGTGGGAAGCAAAAGAGATCTTCATTCAAGCTCAAGACCAAGTTGGACACCTCAAGACCTATTGAACTCCTTCATATGGATCTCTTTGGACCCATAAGAACTAGATCTTTAGGAGGAAAGAGATATTCCCTAGTTGTGGTTGATGATTACACCAGATTCACATGGATCATTCTTCTTGAATCCAAAAGTGACACCCTTAGCTGTCTAACAAAGCTGTTCAATAAAATTCAAAATCAAAAAGGGACATCCATCATCAAAATCAGGTCTGATCATGGAAAGGAATTTGAGAACACAGGAGTAGAAGAATATAGTGACTCAAAAGGTATTGATCACAATTTTTCATCCCCAAGAACACCCCAACAAAATGGTGTTGCTGAAAAAAAGAACAGAACAATTTGTGAGGCAGCAAGAACAATGCTGTCAGAACATAATCTCCTAAAGTATTTTTGGGGTGAAGCTGTCACTACTGCTGTGTATGTTCAAAATAAAACACTAATCAACAAATTCCATAAGAAGACTCCATATGAATTATGGAATGATAAAGTCCCTACCATTTCCTACTTTCACAGTTTTGGAAGTAGATGCTTCATTCACAACAATGGCAAGAACAATTTGGACAAATTTGACTCCAAAAGTGATGAAGGAATCTTTCTTGGATATTCTAACACAAGCAAGGCTTATAGAGTTTACAACAAAAGAAGACTTGTTGTGGAAGAATCAATTCATGTTGACTTTGATGAAAACAATGATAAAAGTGTAACTGAATTGTGTGATTTTGATGAAGGTTTGGGAAACCTAGATAATCTCCCTGAAGCATCTCCCATTCTTGATTCAACTGTTCTCCATCATGAACAAGATTCATCAAATCATCCATACATGGTTCCAAGGAATTCATCTGAAAGCCATCCTATGCCTGACAGCCATGACCAATCCCACTCCCATCATCAACCAATCCATCCAACCAAGTCAATAGCAATCACTCCCATTTCCAATCCAATTGATGAGGAAGAGAATACTCAAATGAATGGTCATCCCTTGACTGACATCTCCCAAAATTCTTCCTTAGCTTACAGCCAACCCTTAGCTAACAGCCATCCAAATTCTTCATGTAATCCATCGACTAGCCACCTTCCATCTCCATCCAATAATCCTCTTTCTCCTCTCAAAACCAATGATGAATCCATCATTACTCACATCATTCCACCCAATAAAGATCTTTACATCAGCCTTCAAATTGATAAAACCCCGCCTGGACAACATTCCTTTTCTCATGAGTGCATTCATATCCCAAGTGGAACCAAAGAAAATAAATGAAGCACTCCAAGATGCTGACTGGATAGAAGCCATGGAAGAAGAATTAGAGCAGTTTGAAAGGAACAAAGTGTGGTAACTTGTTCCTAAACCAAGAAACCAAACTGTCATTGGAACAAGATGGGTTTTTAGAAATAAGATGAATGAAGAAGGTGTTGTAGTAAGAAACAAAGCTAGACTGGTTGCTCAAGGATACAGACAAGAAGAAGGTATTGACTATGATGAGACTTTTGCACCTGTTGCAAGACATGACGCTATAAGGCTATTCCTTGCCTATGCTTCATTCAAGAAGATGAAAGTATTCCAGATGGATGTCAAGAGTGCATTTCTGAATGGAGTCTTAAATGAAAAAGTTTTTGTATCTCAACCCCCTGGTTTTGAGCACCCAAAGTTTCCTGATCATGTATACAAATTGGACAAAGCATTGTATGGGCTTAAACAAGCACCAAGAGCATGGTATGATACCCTATCTAGATATCTCCTTGGCAAAGGATTTACCAAGGACCATATTGATAACACTTTGTTTATCAAGAAATATGGAGATGATCAGTTGCTCATCCAAGTCTATGTTGATGACATCATTTTTGGTTCATCAAATGAGGACTTGTGCACTGAATTTGGAGATATTATGAAAGACCAGTTTGAAATGAGCATGATTGGTGAGCTTACTTTCTTCTTGGGTCTTCAAGTCAAGCAAATGAAGGAAGGAATATTCATTAACCAAGCTAAATACACAAGAGATATGATCAAGAAGTTTGACATGCAAACTGCTTCCCCTGCCAAAACCCCCTTGTCAACCACAACCAAACTCCATGCTGATCCAGATGGTCAAAGTGTAAATCCAACACTTTACAGAAGTTACATTGGATCTCTCCTTTATGTAACAGCTTCAAGACCTGACATTATGTTTAGTGTCTGTCTCTGTGCTAGATTTCAAGCAAATCCCAAGGAATCTCATCTCTCTGCTGTCAAGAGAATTTTGAGATATCTCAAAGGAACCCCTGATTATGGCTTGTGGTATCCCACTGAATCCCCATTTTTTCTAATTGGATTCACTGACTCTGACCATGCTGGATGCAATCTAGATAGAAAATCCACAAGTGGTGGATGCCAGTTTATTGGATCATGAATTATTTCATGGTCAAGCAAAAAGCAAACCTCAGTAGCCACCTCAACAAATTCGAGGCTGAGTATATTGCTGCAGGCTTGTGTTGTTCTCAAATTCTCTATCTTAAAAGTCAACTTCAAGACTTTGGAATTGAATTATCAATCATTCCCATCTTCTGTGACAACTCAAGTACTATTGCCATGACAGAAAACCCTGTCCAACACTCAAAAACAAAGCATATTGAGGTCAGACATCACTTCATCAGAGACCATGTTGAAAAAGGGAATATCAACCTTGCAAAAGTTTGTACTGAGGATAATGTCTCTGATATTCTTACTAAAGCAAGGATGAAAAGAGATTTGAGATGTTAAGAGTTATGCTTGGAATGATAAATATGCCAAAATAAAGAGTTTTTCTTCATAAATAAAAAGGAGGCTTACATAATTCAGGGCAATGCTGTCACAATGAAGCCAGACGGCTATTCCCTCAAAAACATTTCTGATAGCTATCCACTGATAGCTATCTATGCAAAAGTCATGAAAAACAAAAACATAAACAAAAACATAAAACAAACCATGAAATTCCTCTCTCTTTCATCTGCATTCACTAACCAAAAACTTCCTTAAAACCAAACAATCTCCAGAACCAGCTCTCCTCTTCAAATCTTCACCTTAGCTGTCAGACATTCTTTGGAAATGTCACTGTTTCTCCAGATCCTCCACCAGCATTCATTCCTTCACACCTAGCCTCCTGTGTAGACTGCAAGGTCTGATAATACCTTTGCAACCATACTGGGTGCCTCTCCAAGTAGGGATCAATTGAAGTGACTGAATATTGAAGAGAAGGACTTGCTCTCCTTGGCCACCACTCTTCAACTGCATCATAAGGTTGAAGCAAACCCTCCATTGGTGTCACAAAGCTGAAATCTCCAGAATAAGAACCATTCCCAGCAACTACAAGTGGTTGGCTAGCTCTTGACTCTTCTCTCTCCACAACTGGAACTCTGACAGGGCTAAAGCAACCTATAACCTGGTTGAATAAGTATGATATTGTTGAAGAAGGAGATACATGCACTCCAGCAAAGTTATCACCTCTCCCCTCCAACAAACCAACCCCTGGAGAGAGTGAATCCCTACTCACAGGAGTATACAACTTCTCTGGCTCAACCTTCTTCTTGACAGCTAAGCTCGTCTCCATAGTTGTCTGAGCCCTATCTTGCTTAACCAATTCCCCCAATGTATAAACCCTCTCTACCTTACTTTTTTCCTTACTAGACTCACCATGATCAACCTTGATAGTCTTTCCAAAAAGCCTTATTCCCTCTCCCTCTCTACTGTCAATTTTCTCTCTGACAGCTACCTCCTTGACACCATAGTCCTGATCTTCTCTCACTCTCTTGTTCTTACCTCTGTCACTCACTCCCTCTGAACTTTCAACTACTTTGAATAACTCTCTCTCTATCTCCATTTCATCCCCCCTCAAATCATTCTCACAATTCTTCCCAAAAACCAACTGTTTTGCTGTTTGAGCCATCTTTTTGGGATTAAACTTTGAGGAAAATCTACCCATTTGTGTTTATAAAACAATCTGAATGAGTTTCCTCTAAAATTGTCATTGTTTTATAGGCAAGTTTCCCCATAGCTATCTCGGACAGCCATCATCATTCAAACTAGACTTGTCAAAGTTTCTCTCTCAGCTAGGTTAAAGCAACTTTCTTGGTGATTTGATCGTGTTAATAGCTCACAATTGTCACTTCCTTAGCCATCTCTTCACCTGCAAAATTCTTGAAAAAGAGAATGTTCTTCTTGTGTTCTATGGGAGTTAATGCCTCAACGTGGGGAAGGGTAAAAACCATTGTTCATATGAACAGTTACTAAACTTTGAAACCCCCAATGCTCATTAAAACCCACTCTCCACTCATTATTTGTCTCTCTCCTTTCGTAATCACCAAAACTCCTGTTTCATTAAACCTATGTTTAAAATTCGTCTCTTTCCCTCACTAATCCACCTTCTAATTTCTTCAACCCTAATTCTTTTAACCATCCATGGCAGAATAAAAAGCATTTTACCCAGATGCTCACAGCTACTTCATTAAACCTAGCTTCTATGAATCTGAAGTTGGAATACTCATCAAAGAACTTCTTGAAGTCAATGAATTGCTTGATTTCATGGGAGCCAGACCTCCAATTTATGAAGAACTGTGCAGAGAGATTTACCTTGTTGGAAGGAGAAACAAGGAAAACAATTCAATAACTGCCACCATAGACAATGTTAAGATAACCATTACTCAAGAAATGGTAAGTGAAGTCTATGGGATCCCAAAAAAAGCAGATGCTGTGAAAAACATATGGGATAGAGGGTCAGATAGATTGAAGACTGTGTATGAGAAATTCCTTGGGGTTAAAGTTCATGACTTCAAGAGTGTACAGGACAAGGCAATGGTCAAGGACAAAGCTGATATTTTCAAATCAACTCTTATGGATGTGGTCAACAAAGCCATTGATGGCAAGCAATCTTCATTTGATCAAATGGGATCAAATGAATGGAAACAAATGCTGAGCCTGATGACCAAAGACACAAACTGGTGCATTGTTCTTCTCCACAATTTCCAGCTTGCAGCCTCAACCTCTACTCTGAAATTCAAGAAGCAAGGTGGAAAGATGAACAACTTCAAATTCATGAGTGGAATTCTTGAAGTCCTAATTCCTAAGCTCAATCCTCCTCTACACAAGAAATGGTGAAGGCGTGAAGGCATCGGAGACAAAGTTCTTCAATGAAAGAACCTTTGTATTGAAACAAAAGAAAGGAGCTGTGATGAGAGCTGGAGATGATGTAAGCACTAGTAGCTTTATTGAAACTCAAGAAAAACTGCAAGAAGAAACAAGAAAGAAGATTGAACACTGGAAGGACTTGATAGCATTAGCTACAAGTAGGAGAATAAAGAGGGGTGTACAATCCAATTTGAAGAAGACATGGTTGTTGAAAAAGACTGTGGTATCTCATGGCAATAAGGGCAAAAACAAGGATGATCAGGTAGCTGACAGTGAAACAACCTTGTCTGACAGTCATGATAAGGATAATGAAGAAAGGGGTGCTATTGACAGTCATGAGGTTGACACCATGGGTCAAGTTAATGTTGGTGATGATAACATAGACCCTCAAGAGCTTCAGGCAGCCATTAACTTATCCAAAACTCTGCACAAAGGCAAACAACCTCTGACAGCTATCCCTACCAGGCAGGCAATCACCAGATCCAAGGTACAATCCTCCTTATCCATTCCTTCTAAATCCTTGCCAAAGAAAAGAAAACCTGAAAAGAAAGCACCCAAGGCCAAGAAAACCAAAATAAATACCCCTTCCCTTTCTCCAAAATCCACTACTGTCAGTCCAAGAGTGGACAAGTCATCCACACCTAGCTCTGGTCATCAGTCAGCCATAGAAGCTATTCTTAACCTCAAAGAACAATCAGAGAAGCAACCTTTAAGGGGGAATACTGATGAAAATATCCCCTCTACCCAACCTCAACAGTTAGCCAAAATTTTAAGAGCCATTGATGCTATTGAGTTGGATGGGAACCCTGATACTGAAAAGGCTACTCTCATTTTTCTTGATGATGTTCTAAGTAAGGAAGAGACAGTGATAGCCATAGATGAACTCAGGTCTAGGTTTATCAAGAAAAGAAGTGGACCAGGAGAGTCATCCAGTAATCCAAAGGTGACAGCTATGGATGTAGATATCCAAACCATCCCTTCTATACCTGAGACTGAGTCTGTGAATGAACCTGCCCCAACTGTTGAAATTGATAGGGGGAATCTTGATAAGACATCTGAGGTCATTCAAAGCCTTAAGAAGGTTGGAGTTGAAATTGATCCCAATCTTGTCTCAAAGGGAGAAACAATCCTAAATGCATGCAAGGGACTTGTGTTTGATGGAACCCTAGAAAATGAGGCAACCCTTGTAACTATTCTTGAGCAAAAGTTGACCAAGGGAGAAGTCAGGGCAGCCTTAAATCTCCTAAATTCTCAATTTTGTTCTGATCTCCTCAAGCAAGGTCTTGGTCAATCATCTGTCTCAATCCCAACTTTTTCAACCCATGCCTCTGCTCCTTCCAAGCCAATTTATCCAATCCCTGAAAATGAATTTGTTGAAGCCTCCCCTCAGAGTCCAATCCTAGCTGGACAAGGTCAAGATATGTCTGACAGTGATCACTTCCCCAACAGTCCTGACAGCCCTCCAAGCCATACCATTCCTCCCACTCTAAATCAAGCCTTCCTTCCAAAGAAAGAACCTTGGATGCTTAGCTGTGGCATTGATTTTTCTATTTCTTCCATCAAGGCAGCAAGGACAAGGTTAGCCCATGTGACTCATTTCCCAGAAATTGCAAACCCCTTTACCTATCCAAAATCCTGGGAACTGTCAAGAAATGGTTTGATTATGGTGGCAAGAAATCTTGCAGGATTAGTATTCTTTGCCTATGAAGAGTGGAAAGTGTCAAGGACCTCATCAACCTCCAATTTTGTTCACCAAATCCCATCCTTCCCAAAATTTATCACTCCCAATACACTTATTGATTGGGAAGTTCTCTTCAGCCAACTTCTCTCTCCATCACTCAATTCCTGTCTCTTTATGCCAAAAGGTCTAGTTTTCACCTTGTGCATTGAGCTTGCAAAATCATTCCTTCTCTCTCTGTTTGAACAAAAGTGTGCCCTTATGCTTTTGATAAGCAAAATTGTCAATATCTTTCCCCCAACCCTAAATCCAGGCATTGAGCCCTATCTTTCACCCATCATCTCTGTTGATCCCATTCTCTTCAACTCACCCAATGAAAACTCTCACTTCATGAAATTGATCTCTATTCCTAAGATCAAAGAGTTCAGAGAATCCATAGTTGTCAGCCAAAGCAGGGCCAATAATGTTATTGATCTTTCCTCAGACTCTGACAGTGATGATGATGATGATGATCCTTCAAGCCCAGATCAAGACTCTCCAATAATATTTCTATCTCCTTCCATCACCAACCCTCCTCAGCAATCCACTCAATCTTTTCCTGAAGCTCAAGCCCCAGTTCATATGTCCCCTGTTCCTCAACCAGATCCATCCCATGTGCCCAAGAAAAGCAAGAAAGCAAGGAACAAGAAGAAGCATTTGTGGGGCACAATGAGAATAAGAAATGATCAGATGTCTCTTACAAGGGCCCAACTGAAAGCAAAGGAAGACAAGTTCTTCAAATATGATGAGAGGATGACTTGGGAATGGAACAATGAGTTCTATTACAGAGGAGTTGAACCAGAAATGAGAAGAGAGCTGGAGGAAGAAAGAAATGAGCTCCTTTCAACAAGACAAGAGAGAGAAGAGTTCTATGATCAACTGGCTGATGATTGAATTGTATTGTTATTAAACATTTTTTTGTGGTTGAAACAATCTTTTTGTTTGGATTAGTTTTTATGGCTGTAATATGTGAACTTCTCTCATCTTGAGATCAAATCCAAGTATCTCTATCTCATTCTGATTACTTGTGCATGATATGAATCCCTGAACTATTTCTTTCATTATTATTTCTCTAATCATTAACTGTGAAGACATGTTCTAAATAGATCTTCCTTTACCAAAAAGGGGGAAATTGTTAGGACCTAACTTTGATCAATGTCATAGTTAGTTGGTTTTGATAAAGGAATATATATATAGAACAGGGTTTATATCAAAAGAGGAAATCTGTCATATTCATCTTTCAGTTTATCTGACAGTTGTCATATTCATCTTTCAGTTTATCTGACAGCTGTGAGTCTGACAGTTATGATTCTACCTTATACATTGGATACAATCAATCAATAACATGAATCATATTCTCCCTCTAAGATATCAAGATCATCAAGTGCATCTCAAATCCTTATTAGAGATCATCTCTGATAGATAAGCCTTGGTATGATCTGACAGCTATGGCTTCAGTCCCTCAGACAGCCATTACTCTGTATCATTCTTTGATGCCAAAATCTCAACCATGATGGATACTGTACCCTCACAGCTATCAAGTTCACCTTTGAAGACCATTGAAGACCTTCTGGAAGCTCTCAGCTCAAGCCAGCTCATGAAGACCTGCAAGTGGACAAGTGGGGCAAAGACCAGTCAAGGCTCATTAATGAAGCTGCAACAGTCATATTCCAACGGCTACATTGAAGGTTATAAATAGAGGAGTTCATCCTCTACACAAAACACTCTTGAAAAATACTCTTTTTCACAGTCTATAAACCTCTCCCTTTCATCCCTGCACACAAATCCCTACACACCAATCCCTACCCTTCAAACACTTTTCAAAACCAAAAACCTTCAACCTTAAACCCCTGTTTCAACAACAACAACCCCAGTGTGTTAATTCACAAAATCCAAATCCTAAGACTGTACTTTAGGTGTAGAAATAGTTTGTAATCACTCAAGACTGTATCTTTAGTGTATTAGTTATTTTGTAAAATCTTGAGACTGTACTTCAAGTTGTAAAAACACTTAAGACTGTACTTTAAGTGTATCCCTAGTTGAATGTACTAATTAGGAAGAGGGAGTTAAAAGGAACTTGCCTTATCAATCATTTGTAATTCTTGTTGATTAAGATTATAATAAAATTGATCACACTTGTCAAGATTGACAGTGGGGGTGGATGTAGGAGGAGTGAACTCTGAACCACTTTAAATTCTCTGTGTTATTATATTTCTGCAAACACATTCACACACTTGCATTATTTCATTGTGTTCTTTGTCCTATCATTATTTCAAGCTTCACTTATTCCGCTGCACAATTCAACTAATATCCGACAACTAAGTCAAACCATAGCTGTCTGATCATCTGCATATCAAACAAGGGCCTTTCATTAAGGATTGAAGAGACAGAAGATATTGTATTTTATTCTGCTAAAATTCATGATATCTCCAATGAATGCAATATTCTAGGAGATTCTATTTCAAATGCTAGATTAGTAAGCAAAATCTTAAAGACTTTGCCTGAAAGGTTTGATATCAAGGTTGACGTCATGGAAGAAACCCAAGACACCAATACCGTAGATTTGGACAAAATTGTTATAGTTTTAACTTTTTTAAAGCTTAATCTTGTAGCTCAACAAAATAACAAGGCAATATGTGTTACCCTCAAAAGTTTTGCAGCTATTACAAGGGAAATAGCAGTTATTACAAAGGAAATATCTGACCTTTCCTCTTAAATTGATAAGTCTAATCTTGATAAATATGATATGGATTCAATCACTAAGAAACTTAACTCCACCCCGAATAATAACAGAGAAACAAGTTTCCTATAAAAGACTCTTAGGAATTAGAGAAAAAAGAAAATAATCCTGATGAGGGTTTAAAAAGAAAAGATTTGATTACAAGAAAACCCCTAAATCTGTGTAATATACATGTCATAGGTATGGTTACTTTGCTAATGAGAGAGGTAACACACTTAAAAATAGGTGAATGAGTTACACTGCTATCTGAGTGATAGTGAGGATCATCAAGTATTTGCTAACATTTATGCATTTGAATTTTCATTTGTCTGTTTTAATGCCTACAATCCAGGTATAAATTCCTTTTCATCAAGCAATTTATTATCAATTCGATAATCTTTTCCATATAATTTACAATTGATTTTTATTTGTGTGATGAAGAGGATATGGAAGACAAAATATAAAATAAGAGAAAAAACAACAACAATACAAATAGAAATTGAAAGAAAATAGTTAAGATGGTTACAAAGACATTTGTGTCAAGACATTAATTAAGTCCAACATAGATTAATAAATATAGTGGTTAAGCAAACTATATAGTTGCAATTGCCCCTCCCTTACACTAAATATTGGAACGGTTTTCAGTATATTTTTGTAAAATCATTGGTGAAAGTAGTATTCATTCAAACAATAATTACTCAAAAAAAAAAAAAAAACTTCTTGTGGGACGAATGAGTAACACTAAATAAATTCATGCAGTTGTTACCTTGTTCACATATAAGAGTGTGTAGAAAGAAGAATGTAGAAGTGAATTACAGGGCAAATCTCCTTCGGCAGTAGAACTCTACTATTCTGCAGCTGTGATATTACTCAACAGCATGCAGTAGTAAAGCATTCTTCTGCCAAGGGAGTAGTTACCCAGCAATGCCCCCATACACAAACTCAATCAATTCCGTTCCTCGATATGTTTTCTCACATTATGATTCTATATATATAAATCTCAAGACAACAGAATTAAAGCATTCTTTTGTGTCTTTAGCATCTGCACAGGTTTCTAAATGAAAAGAAGGAGATTAAAGAAGAAGCCACTTTCTTAGTGACCCTTTGCTGCCCAAAGGGACAGATTGAACCAATTAAAATGTGTGCATACAAGAAAGATCCACAAGAAATGATGCACATTTGGTATTGTACATCGATTGATACATGATACAAAATGTATTTAAGAAAAATAAGGTGAAACTATAGCAAGCTGGTCACGAGGAAACTCAACTTGAAGAAAAAACATCTTCTCTTTTCTTATTTAGATATTAATCTTATACTAGATGCAAGGGCGGATCTATAGTTTGTAGACTGGGTCACATAAGTTATTGTAGTATGGTGGTTAATACGTTATTCTAACATTTTAATGACCTATATTTTCTTTTGTGCACCCACTTTTATTTATTCTTTGATCCGCTACCGACTATATGTACTGTATGGTATGGTATGGTCCACCGTTGCTCAGCTACACTGTCCTCGAGTTAGAATCAAAACCATGCCTCAGTTAATGTTAAGTTGTTGGCGTAATCATTTGTTAAAATCCTTGCGTATATGAGCTGACCAGATCTTTGAATGTTGATGGGGAATAAAATCGTTTTAAGAAAAGCACTTCCATAAATCTGAAAAGTGAAAAGGCGAAGAGCAAAGTTTGGAGGTAGTGACAAGTCATCAAGTCGGACCACAAAAAAAGGAACCTGGAAACAAATATTGAAGGAATGATCCAAGCATATACCACTCTCTCGGTGGATGGCATATCCATACCAAGTGGAGAACCAGAAATTTCCAACCAATCATTGGTTTATGCGGCAACTATAGAATTTAATGGGAAACAAGGAAAAGGAAATTATGCTGGATCATAAAACAAAGCTAGTAGAGCCATAGTATTCTTAATTTATAAATTCAAACACCAAGATACATGCATATTTTACAATTTTATCTCCTTTCATTACGTTTATTATATCCGTCGGTCCTTGTTTCATGGTGTTGTATTGGAATTTGGACAAAATGTAACCAAAACTTATGTGACAAAGAATTACTTTTCTTTTTAAGGAGAAATAATGTCAATGCATGCATTAATTATTTGAAAATGCAATAGTCCTCATAGGACTTGTGTTTCAAAATCGTGTGGTGTGAGTTATTATTTAGGAGACTGGATTTTTGACTTTTTTTAAATTTTTTAAATATCAGGTAGGTTAGGATTTTATTGGGCTTATCTTTTATTATTTGTAAATATAATAATAATTCCTAACTTTTATAAACTAACAAATCGTTATCTATTTTTAGTGTCAATCTTTGTTTTCTTCTAGGTTACTTCACATATTGAGCATCTATAAAAGTTGGATCATTGTTTTGAAGAACTCAAGCATTCAATAGAGCAAAAAGAGATAGAGACTTCAAAATTTCGAGATATATTAAGAGTGCTAGTTTAGGTTGTGTGTAGTTGTATCATACATTTGAACACACATTAGAGACATATATTGAATTTGTAGCTAAAATAGAGGCATATGTTGAATCTTTAGCTAAATTAGAGATATATCTTGAATTTGTAGCTAAATTCAGATACATATATTAAATTTCTAGCTAAATTAGAGACAGATGTTGAATATATAGCTAAAATTTAGCTACATATATTAAATTTGTAGCTAAATTAGAGAAATATGTTGAATCTTTAGCTAAATTTATAGATAGATGTTGAATCCGTAACTAAAATATATCTTTTTATTATTATTATTACTATTTATTCATTTTGCGTTGTAAAACTATTTGAGTATTTTTTTATTAATGAATTTTTTTACAAAAATTTATAAATTTCTTTACAAAAATTTATAATTTTTTTTAAACAAATGAAAGCATATAAGAGAAAAGGGGACGATGCCCTTTAAGTTTTATTAATTATTGGGAAAATTGCAATGAGTAGGACAACCAAATGTTGAATATATAGCTAAATGTAGTGTTTAGGATATATGGTCCAAGGTTTATGGTATAAGGTATAAGTTAATTGATTTAGGGTATAAGATAAATAGTAGTTGGTTTAATATTTTTAAGTATTTTTTTCAATTTTATTACTATCATTCTTATTTCTAACATGTATAATTCAATTATACTTATTATCAATAATATTAGTAAAGATTCGTTAACATGGTGAATAGTTTAAATTATGCTTGGGGTTTTAGGGTATATGGTTTAGGGTATAAGGTATATAGTTATTAAGCATTATTGTTAATAGGTATGTTTTTCTAATTTATTATTACTATTCATGTTATTAACATTTTTTATTCAATTATTACTTATTTTCAATAATATTAGTAAAGATTCTTTACATGATAAATGATTTAGGGTATGAATGGGGTTTAGGGTATATAAGTTAGGGTACAAGGTATATGGTTATTGGTTTAGGATTTAGAGTGGGTTTTGGGGTTGGGGTATATTACTTATTTTCTTTCTAATTTATTATTATTATTCTTGTTATTAACAATTATTATCCAGTTATTACTTATTTTTAATAATATTAGTAAAGATTATTTTACATGGTGAATGATTTAGTGTATGCATGGGGTTTAGGGTATATAGGTTAGGATTTAGGAAAAGGTATATGATTAGTGGTTTAGGATTTAGAGTGGGGTTTAGGGGTTATGGTATTATTAAGCATTATTGTTAATAGGTATTATATTCTAATTTATTATTATTATTATTCTTGTTATTAACATTTATTATTCAATTATTACTTATATTCAATAATATTAATGAATGGTTTAGAGTATTCATAGGGTTTAGGGGATATAGGTTAGGGTTTTGGGTAAAAGGTATAGTTTATTGTTTTAGGATTTAGAGTGGGGTTTAAGGGTTGGGGTGTGTTAATAAACAATATTAATATTTCTTTTAAAATGTTAAATTATTATAATTGCTTTGAAGATTTCTAATTTATTACTAGTATTTTTATTTTTAACATGTATTTTTTAATTATTATTATGAAATAGTATTATTTTGAAGTTAAATATTATTATTGTTAATAAGTATTATTACTAATTATTATAATTATCACTTGAATTTTAATGTAAAACAAATAAAGCATAAGAGGTGGCATTACTTCACAGGATCTCATGTATTCACATGGATCACTAAAACAAAATCTTCACCATTAAATTCATCACATATATTGAATCCAATGGTTCACAATTCACATGGTTTATTTATTATGAGGTGTCAATCATTCATTGGCTACTTAAAGGTTCACATGGATCATCACAAAAACTCTTCTCTTTCTCTAACCGTTTCTTACTATATTAATCAATGGCTCACAATTAACCCAGCCAAACAATATCTCCAAACCTAAATCGTAATCTCCATCTCCCAATTTCCTATAGTGATGACCAAACCGGAACCGAAACCGGCACGTAACCGTTAAACCGACTTGATTCAGAACCGGCTGGAACCGAAACCGTCTTGAAATGGAAAAGGTGAAATTGTAACCAGCGGTTCTGAACTGCCAGAATCGGAACCGTTGTCAAAACAGTTAAATTCGTCAGAAATTTCGTAAGATTTGTCGGAATATAGCCGTTAGAGTATGGGGTATATGATTAAATAAAAAATATATTTGTTTTACTAACATATTTTCTCAATTATAAATACCACCCCCTCCCCTCATAATTTTTTCACACAAACCCCCTTATCTCTCTCTTAACTTTCTACAATGAATTTCGTTAATTTCTTTAATTCTCAAGCTCAAATCCTAACCTAACTTTCATTTGTTTAAGTTTTAGGGTAAAATGCATATATGGGGTATGTGTATAAGATTGAGTGGTTCAATTTAAAGGTATATATGGGATTTAGGTATTTGATTTATTGGGTTAGAGTATGGGGTATATGGTTAAGGTATATGAATTAGGGTTTATGGTTTGGAGTATATAATTTTGATTTAATATTTAGGGAATAGGGTATATATGAGAATAATGTAGAAGAATTAGAGTTTAGGGTGTAGGGTATATCATTTAGATTTATGTATTATGGTATAGGGTATATGTGAGACTAATATAGATGAATTAGGGTTTATGGTATGGAGTATATGATTTAGATTTAAAATTTAGGGTATATGGTATTTATGAGATTAATGTGGATGAATTAGGGTTTATGGTATCGAGTATATGATTTATATTTAAGGTTTGGGGCATAGGGTATATATGAGATTAAGGTAGATGAATTGTAATTAGAGTATGTAGTATATGATTTAGATTTAAAGTTTAGGGCATATCGTATAGGGTATATGTTTAAGGTATATGAATTTGGGTTTAGGCTATTAAGTATATGATTAAGATTTAAGGTTTAGGATATAGGGTATATATGAGATTTAAGTAGATGAATTAGGATTTTGGGTATAAAGTATATGATTTAGATTTAAGGTTTAGGTTATAATGTGTGGGGTATATGGTTAAAGTTGATGAATTAGGATTTAGGGTATAAAGTATATAATTTAGATTTAAGGTTTTTGGTACATGGTATAAAGGAGATTTAGGTAGAAGAATTTGGATTCGTGGAATGAAATGTATGATTTAGATTTAAGGGTAATGATTTAGGGTATAAACGAGATTTAGTTATATGATTTAGGTTTAGTTTATGAGATTTATAATTTAGTTTTTCTTTTACGTACTATCATTTCTTTAAAATTTCTAACATTTTTATATACCTTTTAGTAAAAAAATCAATTATAAAAAAATTCTAAATATTATTTCCTAGTAAATAAAAAATATATAAAAAACATAAAAAATAAAGAGTAAAGAGTAATCCGTCCCTCTCTTCATTTTATATTCTTTCATTTGTTTAGTTTTTTTCTATCCTTTTTAACTTACTTTTTGTAAAAAATCTCAGTAATAAAAAAATTCTTAAATATTATTTCCTAATCTATAAAAATAAAAAAAAAAATAAAGGTTACTCCGTCACTCTTTCCTTTTATATACTTTCATTTGTTTAGCTTTTTTCTATCTTTTTTATTACTTTTTTGTAAAAAAAATAAAAAAAGTCTAAAATATTATTTCCTAGTCAATAAAAAAATATAAAATAAAATAAAATTAACGGGTAGTTTGTCCCTCTATTCTTTTATATACTTTAATTTGTTTATTTTTTTCTATCTTTTATTATATTACTTTTTGTAAAAAAAATCAGTAATAAAAAAAGTCTAAAATATGTTTTCTTAGTCATTAAAAGAATAAAAAATTTAAAAAAAAATTAAGGGTAGTCCGTCCCTCTTATCTTTTATATATTTTCATTTGTTTAGTTTTTTTCTATCTCTTTTTATATACTGTTTTGCAATTATTTTCAGTAAAAAAATTCTAAAATTGCTTTTTCTATTAAAAAAAAAAAAGAAACAAAATAGTTGAACCGCCGGTTCGAAATAGGAACCGTGAACCGTAAGTTAACTGTTCGGTTCTGCTTTGGCCTTTTACGGAACCGGAACCAGCTATTTCGAAACAGAACCGGAACTTTGTTTGGTAATCCCTAATTTCCTCCATCTCTCCTCCCTACTTCTTTCTCCCCCTATTTCACAAAAACGTAAACCCCACCATCGACCAGCCTCCTCCGTCAATTGTGTCGGCGCCACCACCTCAATCATTGCCTCTACCCCACCCCTCCTCTTTCCTCCCACACTTATTCTTCCCTATACCCTTCTCACTGTCTCATTTGTTGTAGAAACCCCACCACTCACTTCCCCTTTCCAGCCACTATCAACACAATCCTCACTCTTTCCTCGGTTGATTTGGATCTTGCGATGCTCGAAGATTTGAGAAGGTGAACCGGCTACTATGGAGAACGAATCGGGCTGTGGAGAAGTTTGGATTTGCTCCGGTGGGTGCTTGATTCAAACAGAGGCCAATGGATTCGGAGATGGAGAAATCGAATAGGCCAGCCTTTGGTGTTCTTGTTCAGATGCCGCCACCGCCATCGCCATCACCACCGCCACCACCTTATCTTCATCTCTCTTTAACACTCTCCCTCTCTCTTTGTTGGATATGAGTTAGATATATGTATGTTAAATCTTTGTGTGTGGGTGATTATATGTGTGTGATTGTGTGTGTGTATTTCTTGAATCTATGATTTTGTGCATGTGTGTGTTTGGGTGTTTGTTAAATTTGTGATGTTTTATCAATGACAATGGCTATTGTTGTGACGCGCTGTGGTGGTGGGCTACGGGGATTGGCAACCGCGGCGGTGATGGAAGGTGGTGATTCGTTTGTGTTGGAAGAATAAGGGTTGATATGTATTATTTTTTTGTTTTGAAGGATTTGTAATTAATTTTGAAAAGATTGTAATTGATTTATTTTGACATTATTAATTGATGTATTTTGATATTTTTAATTCATGTATTTTGACATTTTTCAATATAGATTATTTTTTAATTTAATTATTTTATATTAGTTTATTTATTTAATTAAAATAAGATAAAAAACAACAACAATACAAATAGAAATTGAAAGAAAATAGTTAAGATGGTTACAAAGACATTAATTAAGTCCAACATAGATTAATAAATATAGTGGTTAAGCAAACAATATAGTTGCAATTAGGGCTGTTACACGAAACCAGCCGGCTCGAGCTCGGCTCAAAAAAAGCTCGAGTTCGAGTGGGCTCGAGTTGAACTCGAGCTCGAGCTCGAACCCATTTTTAAGCTCGTCATTCTTTCGAGCTCGGCTCGTGTTCAGCTCGTATGTTCGACGATCTCTGTTCGAGATCGACTCGTTTGAGCTCGACTCGGGCTCGGCTCGTTAAAAGCTCGAATGAATTTTAGTATATATATATATATATAAGCTCATTTAGGCTCGAGTTCAATTACAACTCGAATTAGGGCTCGATAAAGCTCGTTTGATTTCAGATTTTTTTCAAAAAATAAGTCGAAGCTCGAGCTCGGCTCGTTAATACTCGAGTTCGAGCAGCTCGCGAAAAGATCGCGAGCAAGCTCGCGAAAAGCTCGAAACTTGATTCGAGCCGAGCTTGAACAGGCATTCGTTTAAAAGTTAACGAGCTCGAGCTCGAAACATCAAAAGCTCGGCTCGGCTCGGCACGTTTACAGCCCTAGTTGCAATTGACCCTCCCTTACACTTAACATTCGGACAGAATCAGTATATTTTTGTAAAATCATTGGCGAAAGTTGTATTCGTTCAAACAATATTTACTCAAAGAATTTCTTTTGTTAAAAAAGATTAACACTAAATAAATTCATGCAGTTGTTACCTTGTTCGCATATAAGAGTGCGTAGAAAGGAGAATGTAGAGGTGAATTACGGAGCAAATCTCCTTTTGGCAGTAGAACTCTACTATTCTGCAGCTGTGATATTACTCAACATCAGGCAGCAGTAAATCATTCTTCTGCCAAGGGAGTAATTACCCAGCAATGCATCCAACACAAACTCAATCAATTCCGTTTCTCGATATGTTTTCTCACATTATGATTCTGTATATATAGATCTCAAGACAACAGAATTCAAGTACGTACGATGTGTTTCTACAAGAAGTAGTATATTCCTGGCACATCCCTCTGTACTAAAATGAAAAGAATGCAGTAAAGTGGTCTGTGGTTTTGACTTTAGAACACCATTCATGAGTAGTAAATATCAACCTCTATTCCACGGACTTAATTTGAATCCATAAATAGAATGTCTCGGTATATATTTACTTCAGTCAGCGATATATGCTTTTGAATCTTTAGCATCTGCACTGGTTTCTAAATGAAATGAAGGAGTTTCTAAATGAAATGAAGGAGATTAAAGAAGAGGCCACTTTCTTACTGACCCTTTGCTGCCCAAAGGGACAGATTGAACCAGTTAAAATGTGTGCATACAAGAAAGATCCACAAGAAATGCTGCACGTTTGGTCATGTACATCGATTGATACATGATACAAAATGTATTTAAGAAAAATAAGGTAAAACTATAGCAAGCTGGTCACGAGGAAACTCAACTTGAAGAAAAAACATCTTCTCTTTTCTTATTTAGATATTAATCTTATACTAGATGCAATGGTGGATCTATAGTATGTAGGCTAGGTCACATAAGTTATTGTAGTATGGTGGATAATACGTTATTCTAACATTTTAATGACCTATGTTTTCTTTTGTGCTCCCACTTTTTTAGTATGATTAAGAGGATATGGGACGGAATCAATATATTTTTGTAATATCATTGGTGAAAGTTTTATTCAAATGATATTTACCAAATGTAAAATAAGAGAAAAAACAACAAAAATACAAATAGAAATCGAAAGGAAATAGTTAGGATGGTTACAAAGACATTTGTGTCAAGACATTAATTAAGTCCAGCATAGATTAATAAATATAGTGGTTAAGCAAACTATATAGTTGCACTTGCCCCTCACACTTAATATTGGGATGGAATCAGTATATTTTTGTAAAATCATTGGTGAAAGTTGTATTAATTCAGACGATATTTACTTAAAAAAAAAGAAAAAACAGAACTTCTCGTGGGACGAAATGAGTAACACTATATAAATTCATGCAGTTGTTACCTTGTTCTCATATAAGAGTGCGTAGTGAGAAGATTGTAGAGGTGAATTACGGGGCAAATCTCCTTTGGCAGTAGAAATCAACTATTCTGCGGCTGTGATATTACTCAACAGCAGTAAAGCATTCTTCTGCCAAGGGAGTAGTTGGCCAGCAATGTATCCATATACAAACTCAGTCAATTCCGTTTCTCGATATGTTTTCTAACATTATGATTATATACATATAAATCTCAAGACAACAGAATTCAAGTATGTATGATGTGTTTCTCCAAGAAGTAGCATATTCTTGGCACATCCCTCTATACTAAAATGATGCTGTAAAGTGGAATGTGGTTTTGATCTTTAGAACACCATTCATGAGTAGTCAATATCAACCTCTATTCCACGGACTTAATTGGAATACATAATTAAATAGAATGTCTCGGTATATATTTACTTCAGTCAGCGATATACATAATTAAATAGAATGTCTCGGAAGGAGTATGCGTTTGTGTCTTTAGCTTCTGCACTGGTTTCTAAATGAAAAGAAGGAGATTAAAGTGTTGGGATAGAGGACCAACCAGGGCTAGACTTCGGAGCAAAAGGGAGAAAATCGTCGGAGTTACTGCAGGTTAGGGCGGCCGCGCTTGTGGCGAAGGCGACCGCGCTGGAGGATCACTCGAGGCCCTGGAGTTTCTGGAGGTTAGGGCGTCTGCGCTTGGCATGGACCGGGGCCGCGCTGGTGTCGCTAAAGGGATTTCTGGGCTCGGGTTGTAGACCAATTTTCGGGTCTCTTTTTTGTCCATCTAGGGTTTGGTTGTATCTCAACCCCCTGGTTTTGAGCACCCAAAGTTTCCTGATCATGTATACAAATTGGACAATGCATTGTATGGGCTTAAGCAAACACCAAGAGCATGGTATGATACCCTATCTAGATATCTCCTTGGCAAAGGATTTACCAAGGGCCATATTGATAACACTTTGTTTATCAAGAAATATGGAGATGATCAGTTGCTCATCCAAGTCTATGTTGATGACATCATTTTTGGTTCATCAAATGAGGACTTGTGCACTGAATTTGGAGATATTATGAGAGACCAGTTTGAAATGAGCATGATTGGTGAGCTTACATTCTTCTTGGGTCTTCAAGTCAAGCAAATGAAGGAAGGAATCTTCATTAACCAAGCTAAATACACAAGAGATATGATCAAGAAGTTTGACATGCAAACTGCTTCCCCTGCCAAAACCCCCTTGTCAACCACAACCAAACTCCATGCTGATCCAGATGGTCAAAGTGTAAATCCAACACTTTACAGAAGTTACATTGGATCTCTCCTTTATGTAACAGCTTCAAGACCTGACATTATGTTTAGTGTCTGTCTCTGTGCTAGATTTCAAGCAAATCCCAAGGAATCTCATCTCTCTGCTGTCAAGAGAATTTTGAGATATCTCAAAGGAACCCCTGATTATGGCTTGTGGTATCCCACTGAATCCCCATTTTCTCTAATTGGATTCACCGACTCGACTATCTTTGGATGCAATCTAGATAGAAAATCCACAAGTGGTGGATGCCAGTTTATTGGATCATGAATTATTTCATGGTCAAGCAAAAAGCAAACCTCAGTAGCCACCTCAAGAGCTGAGGCTGAGTATATTGCTGCAGGCTTGTGTTGCTCTCAAATTCTCTATCTTAAAAGTCAACTTCAAGACTTTAGAATTGAATTATCAATCATTCCAATCTTCTGTGACAACTCAAGTACTATTGCCATGACAGAAAACCTGTCCAACACTCAAAAACAAAGCATATTGAGGTCAGACATCACTTCATCAGAGACCATGTTGAAAAAGGGAATATCAACCTTGCAAAAGTTTGTACTGAGGATAATGTCTCTGATATTCTTACTAAAGCAATGGATGAAAAGAGATTTGAGATGTTAAGAGCTATGCTTGGAATGATAAATATGCCAAAATAAAGAGTTGTTCTTCATAAATAAAAAGGAGGCTTACATAATTCAGGGCAATGCTGTCACAATGAAGCCAGACAGCTATTCCCTCAAAAACATTTCTGATAGCTATCCACTGATAGCTATCTATGCAAAAGTCATGAAAAATAAAAACATAAACGAAAACATAAAACAAACCATGAAATTCCTCTCTCTTTCATCTGCATTCACTCACCAAAAACTTCCTTAAAACCAAACAATCTCCAGAACCAGCTCTCCTCTTCAAATCTTCACCTTAGCTGTCAGACATTCTTTGGAAATGTCACTGTTTCTCCAGATCCTCCACCAGCACTCATTCCTTCACACCTAGCCTCCTGTGTAGACTGCAAGGTCTGATGATACATTTGCAACCATACTGGGTGCCTCTCCAAGTAGGGATCAATTGAAGTGATTGAATATTGAAGAGAAGGACTTGCTCTCCTTGGCCACCACTCTTCAACTGCATCATAAGGTTGAAGCAAACCCTCCATTGGTGTCACAAAGCTGAAATCTCCAGAATAAGAACCATTCCTAGCAACTACAAGTGGTGGGCTAGCTCTTGACTCTTCTCTCTCCACAACTGGAACTCTGACAGGGCTAAAGCAACCTATAACCTGGTTGAATAAGTATGATATTGTTGAAGAAGGAGATACATGCACTCCAGAAAAGTTATCACCTCTCCCCTCCAACAAACCAACCCCTGGAGAGAGTGAATCCCTGCTCACAGGAGTATACAGCTTCTCTGGCTCAACCTTCTTCTTGACAGCTGAGCTCTTCTCCATAGCTGTCTGAGCCCTATCTTGCTTAACCAATTCCCCCAATGTATAAACCCTCTCTACCTTACTTTTTTTCTTACTGGACTCACCATGATCAACCTTGATAGTCTTTCCAAAAATCCTTATTCCCTCTCCCTCTCTACTGTCAATTTTCTCTCTGACAGCTACCTCCTTGACACCATAGTCCTGATCTTCTCTCACTCTCTTGTTCTTACCTCTGTCACTCACTCCCTCTGAACTTTCAACTACATTGAATAACTCTCTCTCTCTCTATCTCCATTTCATCCCCCCTCAAATCATTCTCACAATTCTTCCCAAAAACCAACTGTTTTGCTGTTTGAGCGATCTTTTTGGGATTAAACTTTGAGGAAAATCTACACATTTGTGTTTATAAAACAATCTGAATGAGTTTCCTCTAAAATTGTCATTGTTTTATAGGCAAGTTTCCCCATAGCTATCTCAGACAGCGATCATCATTCAAACTAGACTTGTCAAAGTTTCTCTCTCAGCTAGGTTAAAGCAACTTTCTTGGTGATTTGATCGTGTTAATTGCTCACAATTGTCACTTCCTTAGCCATCTCTTCACCTGCAAAATTCTTGAAAAAGAGAATGTTCTTCTTGTGTTCTGTGGGAGTTAATGCCTCAACGTGGGGAAGGGTAAAAACCATTGTTCATATGAACAGTTACTAAACTTTGAAACCCCCAATGCTCATTAAAACCCACTCTCCACTCATTATTTGTCTCTCTCCTTTCGTAATCACCAAAACTCCTGTTTCATTAACCCTCTGTTTAAAATTCGTCTCTTTCCCTCACTAATCCACCTTCTAATTTCTTCAACCCTAATTCTTTTAACCATCCATGGCAGAATCAAAAGCATTTTACCCAGATGCTCACAGCTACTTCATTAAACCTAGCTTCTATGAATCTGAAGTTGGAATACTCATCAAAGAACTTCTTGAGGTCAATGAATTGCTTGATTTCATGGGAGCCAGACCTCCAATTTATGAAGAACTGTGCAGAGAGATTTACCTTGTTGGAAGGAGAAACAAGGAAAACAATTCAATAACTGCCACCATAGACAATGTTAAGATAACCATTACTCAAGAAATGGTAAGTGAAGTCTATGGGATCCCAAACAAAGCAGATGCTGTGAAAAACATATGGGATAGAGGGTCAGATAGATTGAAGACTGTGTATGAGAAATTCCTTGGGGTTAAAGTTCATGACATCAAGAGTGTACAGGACAAGGCAATGGTCAAGGACAAAGCTGATATTTTCAAATCAACTCTTATGGATGTGGTCAACAAAGCCATTGATGGCAAGCAATCTTCATTTGATCAAATGGGATCAAATGAATGGAAACAAATGCTGAGCCTGATGACCAAAGACACAAACTGGTGCATTGTTCTTCTCCACAATTTCCAGCTTGCAGCCTCAACCTCTACTCTGAAATTCAAGAAGCAAGGTGGAAAGATGAACAACTTCAGATTCATGAGTGGAATTCTTGAAGTCCTAATTCCTAAGCTCAATCCTCCTCTACACAAGAAATGGCTGAAGACTGTGAAGCTGTCAGAGACAAAGTGCTTCAATGAAAGAACCTTTGTATTGAAACAAAAGAAAGGAGCTGTGATGAGAGCTGGAGATGATGTAAGCACTAGTAGCTTTATTGAAACTCAAGAAAAACTGCAAGAAGAAACAAGAAAGAAGATTGAACACTGGAAGGACTTGATAGCATTGGCTACAAGTAGGAGAATAAAGAGGGGTGTACAATCCAATTTGAAGAAGACATGGTTGTTGAAAAAGACTGTGGTATCTCATGGCAATAAGGGCAAAAACAAGGATGATCAGGTAGCTGACAGTGAAACAACCTTGTCTGACAGCCATGATAAGGATAATGAAGAAAGGGGTGCTATTGACAGTCATGAGGTTGACACCATGGGTCAAGTTAATGTTGGTGATGATAACATAGACCCTCAAGAGCTTTAGGCAGCCATTAACTTATCCAAAACTCTGCACAAAGGCAAACAACCTCTGACAGCTATCCCTACCAGGCAGGCAATCACCAGATCCAAGGTACAATCCTCCTTATCCATTCCTTCTAAATCCTTGCCAAAGAAAAGAAAACCTGAAAAGAAAGCACCCAAGGACAAGAAAACCAAAATAAATACCCCTTCCCTTTCTCCAAAATCCACTACTGTCAGTCCAAGAGTGGACAAGTCATCCACACCTAGCTCTGGTCATCAGTCAGCCATAGAAGCTATTCTTAACCTCAAAGAACAATCAGAGAAGAAACCTTTAAGGGGGAACACTGATGAAAATATCCCCTCTACCCAACCTTAACAGTTAGCCAAAATTTTAAGAGCCATTGATGCTATAGAGTTGGATGGGAACCCTGATACTGAAAAGGCTGCTCTCATTTTTCTTGATGATGTTCTAAGTAAGGAAGAGACAGTGATAGCCATAGATGAACTCAGGTCTAGGTTTATCAAGAAAAGAAGTGGACCAGGAGAGTCATCCAGTAATCCAAAGGTGACGGCTATGGATGTAGATATCCAAACCATCCCTTCTATACCTGAGATTGAGTCTGTGAATGAACCTGCCCCAACTGTTGAAATTGATAGGGGGAATCTTGATAATACATCTGAGGTCATTCAAAGCCTTAAGAAGGTTGGAGTTGAAATTGATCCCAATCTTGTCTCAAAGGGAGAAACAATCCTAAATGCATGCAAGGGACTTGTGTTTGATGGAACCCTAGAAAATGAGTCAACCCTTGTAACTATTCTTGAGCAAAAGTTGACCAAGGGAGAAGTCAGGGCAGCCTTAAATCTCCTAAAATCCCAATTTTGTTCTGATCTCCTCAAGCAAGGTCTTGGTCAATCATCTGTCTCAATCCCAACTTTTTCAACCCATGCCTCTGCTCCTTCCAAGCCAATTTCTCCAATCCCTGAAAATGAATTTGTTGAAGCCGCCCCTCAGAGTCCAATCCTAGCTGGACAAGGTCAAGATATGTCTGACAGTGATCACTTCCACAACAGTCCTGACAGCCCTCCAAGCCATACCATTCCTCCCACTCTAAATCAAGCCTTCCTTCCCAAGAAAGAACCTTGGATGCTTAGCTGTGGCATTGATTTTTCTATTTCTTCCATCAAGGCAGCAAGGACAAGGTTAGCCCATGTGACTCATTTCCCAGAAATTGCAAACCCCTTTACCTATCCAAAATCCTGGGAACTGTCAAGAAATGGTTTGATTATGGTGGCAAGAAATCTTGCAGGATTAGTATTCTTTGCCTATGAAGAGTGGAAAGTGTCAAGGACCTCATCAACCTCCAATTTTGTTCACCAAATCCTATCCTTCCAAAAATTCATCACTCCCAATACACTTATTGATTGGAAAGTTCTCTTCAGCCAACTTCTCTCTCCATCACTCAATTCCTGTCTCTTTATGCCAAAAGGTCTAGTTTTCACCTTGTGCATTGAGCTTGCAAAATCATTCCTTCTCTCTCTGTTTGAACAAAAGTGTGCCCTTATGCTTTTGATAAGCAAAATTGTCAATATCTTTCCCCCAACCCTAAATCCAGGCATTGAGCCCTATCTTTCACCCATCATCTCTGTTGATCCCATTCTCTTCAACTCACCCAATGAAAACTCTCACTTCATGAAATTGATCTCTATTCCTGAGATCAAAGAGTTCAGAGAATCCATAGTTGTCAGCCAAAGCAGGGCCAATAATGTTATTGATCTTTCCTCAGACTCTGACAGTGATGATGATGATGATGATCCTTCAAGCCCAGATCAAGACTCTCCAATAATATTTCCATCTCCTTCCATCACCAACCCTCCTCAGCAATCCACTCAAACTTTTCCTGAAGCTCAAGCCCCAGTTCATATGTCCCCTGTTCCTCAACCAGATCCATCCCATGTGCCCAAGAAAAGCAAGAAAGCAAGGAACAAGAAGAAGCATTTGTGGGGCACAATGAGAATAAGAAATGATCAGATGCCTCTTACAAGGGCCCAACTGAAAGCAAAGGAAGACAAGTTCTTCAAATATGATGAGAGGATGACTTGGGAATGGAACAATGAGTTCTATTACAGAGGAGTTGAACCAGAAATGAGAAGAGAGCTGGAGGAAGAAAGAAATGAGCTCCTTTCAGCAAGACAAGAGAGAGAAGAGTTCTATGATCAACTGGCTGATGATTGAATTGTATTGTTATGAAACATTTTTTTGTGGTTGAAACAATCTTTTTGTTTGGATTAGTTTTTATGGCTGTAATATGTGAACTTCTCTCATCTTGAGATCAAATCCAAGTATCTCTATCTCATTCTGATTACTTGTGCATGATATGAATCCCTGAACTATTTCTTTCATTATTATTTCTCTTATCATTAACTGTGAAGACATGTTCTAAATAGATCTTCCTTTACCAAAAAGGGGGAAATTGTTAGGACCTAACTTTGATCAATGTCATAGTTAGTTGGTTTTGATAAAGGAATATATATATAACAGGATTTATATCAAAAGAGGAAATCTGTCATATTCATCTTTCAGTTTATCTGACAGTTGTCATATTTATCTTTCAGTTTATCTGACAGCTGTGAGTCTGACAGTTATGATTCTACCTTATACATTGGTTACAATCAATCAATAACATGAATCATATTCTCCCTCTAAGATATCAAGATCATCAAGTGCATCTCAAATCCTTATTAGAGATCATCTCTGATAGCTAAGCCTTGGTATGATCTGACAGCTATGGCTTCAGTCCCTCAGACTGCCATTACTCTATATCATTCTTTGATGCCAAAATCTCAACCATGATGGATACTGTACCCTCACAGCTATCAAGTTCACCTTTGAAGACCATTGAAGACCTTCTGGAAGCTCTCAGCTCAAGCCAGCTCATGAAGACCTGCAAGTGGACAAGTGGGGCAAAGACCAGTCAAGGCTCATTAATGAAGCTGCAACAGTCATATTCCAACGGCTACATTGAAGGGTATAAATAGAGGAGTTCATCCTCTACACAAAACACTCTTGAAAAATACTCTTTTTTCACAGTCCATAAACCTCTCCCTTTCATCCCTACACACAAATCCCTACACACCAATCCCTACCCTTCAAACACTTTTCAAAACCAAAAACCTTCAACCTTAAACCCCTGTTTCAACAACAACAACCCCAGTGTGTTAATTCACAAAATCCAAATCCTAAGACTGTAATTTAGGTGTATAAATAGTTTGTAATCACTCAAGACTGTACCTTGAGTGTATTAGTTATTTTGTAAAATCTTCAGACTGTACTTCAAGTTGTAAAAACACTTAAGACTGTACTTTAAGTGTATCCCTAGTTGACTGTACTAATTTGGAAGAGGAAGTTAAAAGGAACTTGCCTTATCAATCATTTGTAATTCTTGTTGATTAAGATTATAATAAAATTGATCTCACTTGTCAAGATTGACAGTGGGGGTGGATGTAGGAGGAGTGAACTCTGAACCACTTTAAATTCTCTGTGTTATTATATTTCTGCAAACACATTCACACACTTGCATTATTTCATTGTGTTCTTTGTCCTATTATTATTTCAAGCTTCACTTATTCCGCTGCACAATTCAACTAATATCTGACAGCTAAGTCAAACCATAGCTGTCTGATCATCTGCATATCAAACAAGGGCCTGTCATTAAGGATTGAAGAGACAGAAGATATTGTATTTTATTCTGCTAAAATTCATGATATCTCCAATGAATGCAATATTCTAGGAGATTCTATTTCAAATGCTAGATTAGTAAGCAAAATCTTAAAGACTTTGCCTGAAAGGTTTGATATCAAGGTTGACGTCATGGAAGAAACCCAAGACACCAATACCGTAGATTTGGACAAAATTGTTATAGTTTTAACTTTTTTAAAGCTTAATCTTGAAGCTCAACAAAATAACAAGGCAATATGTGTTACCCTCAAAAGTTTTGGAGCTATTACAAGGGAAATAGCAGTTATTACAAAGGAAATATCTGACCTTTCCTCTTAAATTGATAAGTCTAATCTTGATAAATATGATATGGATTCAATCACTAAGAAACTTAATTCCACCCCGAATAATAACAGAGAAACAAGTTTCCTATAAAAGACTCTTAGGAATTAGAGAAAAAAGAAAATAATCCTGATGAGGGTTTAAAAAGAAAAGATTTGATTACAAGAAAACCCCTAAATCTGTGTAATGTACATGTCATAGGTATGGTTACTTTGCTAATGAGAGAGGTAACACACTTAAAAATAGGTGAATGAGTTACACTGCTATCTGAGTGATAGTGAGGATCATCAAGTATTTGCTAACATTTATGCATTTGAATTTTCATTTGTCTGTTTTAATGCCTACAATCTAGGTATAAATTCCTTTTCATCAAGCAATTTATTATCAATTCGATAATCTTTTCCATATAATTTACAATTGATTTTTATTTGTGTGATGAAGAGGATATGGAAGACAAAATATAAAATAAGAGAAAAAACAACAACAATACAAATAGAAATTGAAAGAAAATAGTTAAGATGGTTACAAAGACATTTGTGTCAAGACATTAATTAAGTCCAACATAGATTAATAAATATAGTGGTTAAGCAAACTATATAGTTGCAATTGCCCCTCCCTTACACTTAATATTGGGACGGAATCAGTATATTTTTGTAAAATCATTGGTGAAAGTAGTATTCATTCAAACAATAATTACTCAAAAAAAAAAAAAATCTTGTGGGACGAATGAGTAACACTAAATAAATTCATGCAGTTGTTACCTTGTTCGCATATAAGAGTGTGTAGAAAGAAGAATGTAGATGTTAATTACAGGGCAAATCTCCTTCGGCAGTAGAACTCTACTATTCTGCAGCTGTGATATTACTCAACAGCATGCAGTAGTAAAGCATTCTTCTGCCAAGGGAGTAGTTACCCAGCAATGCTCCCATACACAAACTCAATCAATTCCGTTCCTCGATATGTTTTCTCACATTATGATTCTATATATATAAATCTCAAGACAACAGAATTAAAGCATTCTTTTGTGTCTTTAGCATCTGCACAGGTTTCTAAATGAAAAGAAGGAGATTAAAGAAGAAGCCACTTTCTTAGTGACCCTTTGCTGCCCAAAGGGACAGATTGAACCAGTTAAAATGTGTGCATACAAGAAAGATCCACAAGAAATGATGCACATTTGGTATTGTACATCGATTGATACATGATACAAAATGTATTTAAGAAAAATAAGGTGAAACTATAGCAAGCTGGTCACGAGGAAACTCAACTTGAAGAAAAAACATCTTCTCTTTTCTTATTTAGATATTAATCTTATACTAGATGCAAGGGCGGATCTATAGTATGTAGACTGGGTCACATAAGTTATTGTAGTATGGTGGATAATACGTTATTCTAACATTTTAATGACCTATATTTTCTTTTGTGCACCCACTTTTATTTATTCTTTGATCCGCTACCGACTATATGTACTGTATGGTATGGTATGGTCCACCGTTGCTCAGCTACACTGTCCTCGAGTTAGAATCAAAACCATGCCTCAGTTAATGTTAAGTTGTTGGCGTAATCATTTGTTAAAATCCTTGCGTATATGAGCTGACCATATCTTTGAATGTTGATGGGGAATAAAATCGTTGTAAGAAAAGCACTTCCATAAATCTGAAAAGTGAAAAGGCGAAGAGCAAAGTTTGGAGGTAATGACAAGTCATCAAGTCGGACCACAAAAAAAGGAACCTGGAAACAAATATTGAAGGAATGATCATAAAACAAGGAAAAGGAAATTATGCTGGATCATAAAACAAATCTAGTAGAGCCATAGTATTCTTAATTTATAAATTCAAACACCAAGATACATGCATATTTTACAATTTTATCACCTTTCATTACGTTTATTATATCCGTCGGTCCTTGTTTCATGGTGTTGTATTGGAATTTGGACAAAATGTAACCAAAACTTATGAGACAAAGAATTACTTTTCTTTTTAAGGAGAAATAATGTCAATGCATGCATTAATTATTTGAAAATGCAATAGTCCTCATAGGACTTGTGTTTCAAAATCGTGTGGTGTGAGTTATTATTTAGGAGACTGGATTTTTGACTTTCTTTAAATTTTTTAAATATCAGGTAGGTTAGGATTTTATTGGGCATATCTTTTATTATTTGTAGATATAATAATAATTCCTAACTTTTATAAACTAACAAATCGTTATCTATTTTTAGTGTCAATCTTTGTTTTCTTCTAGGTTACTTCACATATTGAGCATCTATAAAAGTTGGATCATTGTTTTGAAGAACTCAAGCATTCAATAGAGCAAAAAGAGATAGAGACTTCAAAATTTTGAGATATATTAAGAGTGCTAGTTTAGGTTGTGTGTAGTTGTATCTTACATTTGAACACACATTAGAGACATATATTGAATTTGTAGAAGAATTAGAGTTTAGGGTGTAGGGTATATCATTTAGATTTATGTATTATGGTATAGGGTATATGTGAGACTAATATATATGAATTAGGGTTTATGGTATGGAGTATATGATTTAGATTTAAAATTTAGGGTATATGGTATATATGAGATTAATGTGGATGAATTAGGGTTTATGGTATCGAGTATATGATTTATATTTAAGGTTTGGGGCATAGGGTATATATGAGATTAAGGTAGATGAATTGTAATTAGAGTATGTAGTATATGATTTAGATTTAAAGTTTAGGGCATATCGTATAGGGTATATGTTTAAGGTATATGAATTTGGGTTTAGGCTATTAAGTATATGATTAAGATTTAAGGTTTAGGATATAGGGTATATATGAGATTTAAGTAGATGAATTAGGATTTTGGGTATAAAGTATATGATTTAGATTTAAGGTTTAGGTTATAATGTGTGGGGTATATGGTTAAAGTTGATGAATTAGGGTTTAGGGTATAAAGTATATAATTTAGATTTAAGGTTTTTGGTACATGGTATAAAGGAGATTTAGGTAGAAGAATTTGGATTCGTGGAATGAAATGTATGATTTAGATTTAAGGGTAATGATTTAGGGTATAAACGAGATTTAGTTATATGATTTAGGTTTAGTTTATGAGATTTATAATTTAGTTTTTCTTTTACGTACTATCATTTCTTTAAAATTTCTAACATTTTTATATACCTTTTTGTAAAAAATTCAATTATAAAAAAAGTCTAAATATTATTTTCTAGTAAATAAAAAATATATAAAAAACATAAAAAATAAAGAGTAAAGAGTAATCCGTCCCTCTCTTCATTTTGAGTCGGTCTGGGGAGAAACGCGTTTCTCCGTGCTTCTGGAGAAACGGGGCTTGTTTTGTCGCGCGACATCATAAGCCAGTTTCTGGATATACTTTCATCAGCTTCTGGATATCCAGAAGCTTTGGAAAGGATATCCAGAAGCTTTGGAAAGGATATCCAGAAACCAAATATTTTTTCTGGATATCCTTTACAAAGCTTCTGGATATCCAGAACATTGAATATGGATATCCAGAAGCTTTGGAAAGGATAGCCAGAAAAAATATTTGGGTTCTGGATATCCTTTACAAAGCTTCTGGATATCCTTTCCAAAGCTTCTGGATATCCAGAAGCTTTGGAAAGGATATCCAGTTGTGGTGGCTAAGTATGTCGCGCGACAAAACAAGCCCCGTTTCTCCAGAAGCGACGGAGAAACGCGTTTCTCCCCAGATTTTGTGCTTCATTTTATATTCTTTCATTTGTTTAGTTTTTTTCTATCCTTTTTAACTTACTTTTTGTAAAAAATCTCAGTAATAAAAAAAATCTTAAATATTATTTCCTAATCAATAAAAATTAAAAAAAAAATAAAGGGTACTCCGTCACTCTTTCCTTTTATATACTTTCATTTGTTTCGCTTTTTTCTATCTTTTTTATTACTTTTTTGTAAAAATAAAAAAAAGTCTAAAATATTATTTCCTAGTCAATAAAAAAATAAAAAATAAAATAAAATTAACGGGTAGTTTGTCCCTCTATTCTTTTATATACTTTAATTTGTTTATTTTTTTCTATCTTTTATTATATTACTTTTTGTAAAAAAAATCAGTAATAAAAAAAGTCTAAAATATGTTTTCTTAGTCATTAAAAGAATAAAAAATTAAAAAAAAATTAAGGGTAGTCCGTCCCTCTTATCTTTTATATATTTTCATTTGTTTAGTTTTTTTCTATCTCTTTTTATATACTGTTTTGCAATTATTTTCAGTAAAAAAATTCTAAAATTGTTTTTTCTATTAAAAAAAAAAAAAAGAAACAAAACAGTTGAACCGCCTGTTCGAAATAGGAACCGTGAACCGTAAGTTAACTGTTCGGTTCCGCTTTGGCCTTTTACGGAACCGGAACCGGCTATTTCGAAACAGAACCGGAACCTTGTTTGGTAATCCCTAATTTCCTCCATCTCTCCTCCCTACTTCTTTCTCCCCCTATTTCACAAAAACGTAAACCCCACCATCGACCAGCCTCCTCCGTCAACTGTGTCGGCGCCACCACCTCAATCATTGCCTCTACCCCACCCCTCCTCTTTCCTCCCACACTTATTCTTCCCTATACCCTTCTCATTGTCTCATTTGTTGTAGAAACCCCACCACTCACTTCCCCTTTCCAGCCACTATCAACACAATCCTCACTCTTTCCTCGGTTGATTTGGATCTTGCGATGCTCGAAGATTTGAGAAGGTGAACCGGCTACTATGGAGAACGAATCGGGCTGTGGAGAAGTTTGGATTTGCTCCGGTGGGTGCTTGATTCAAACAGAGGCCAATGGATTCGGAGATGGAGAAATCGAATAGGCCAGCCTTTGGTGTTCTTGTTCAGATGCCGCCACCGCCATCGCCATCACCACCGCCACCACCTTATCTTCAACTCTCTTTAACACTCTCCCTCTCTCTTTGTTGGATATGAGTTAGATTTATGTGTGTTAAATCTTTGTGTGTGGGTGATTATATGTGTGTGATTGTGTGTGTGTATTTGTTGAATCTATGATTTTGTGCATGTGTGTGTTTGGGTGTTTGTTAAATTTGTGATGTTTTATCAATGACAATGGCTATTGTTGTGACGCGCTGTGGTGGTGGGCTACGGGGATTGGCAACCGCGGCGGTGATGGAAGGTGGTGATTCGTTTGTGTTGGAAGAACAAGGGTTGATATGTATTATTTTTTTGTTTTGAAGGATTTGTAATTAATTTTGAAAAGATTGTAATTGATGTATTTTGACATTGTTAATTGATGTATTTTGATATTTTTAATTCATGTATTTTGACATTTTTCAATATAGATTATTTTTTAATTTAATTATTTTATATTAGTTTATTTATTTAATTAAAATAAGATAAAAAACAACAACAATACAAATAGAAATTGAAAGAAAATAGTTAAGATGGTTACAAAGACATTAATTAAGTCCAACATAGATTAATAAATATAGTGGTTAAGCAAACAATATAGTTGCAATTAGGGCTGTTACACGAAACGAGCCGGCTCGAGCTCGGCTCAAAAAAAGCTCGAGTTCGAGTGGGCTCGAGTTGAACTCGAGCTCGAGCTCGAACCCATTTTTATGCTCGTCATTCTTTCGAGCTCGGCTCGTGTTCAGCTCGTATGTTCGACGATCTCTGTTCGAGATCGACTCGTTTGAGCTCGACTCGGGCTCGACTCGTTAAAAGCTCGAATGAATTTTAGTATATATATATATATAAGCTCATTTAGGATCGAGTTCAATTACAACTCGAATTAGGGCTCGATAAAGCTCGTTTGATTTCAGATTTTTTTCAAAAAATAAGTCGAAGCTCGAGCTCGGCTCGTTAATACTCGAGTTCGAGCAGCTCACGAAAAGATCGCGAGCAAGCTCGCGAAAAGCTCGAAACTTGATTCGAGCCGAGCTTGAACAGGCATTCGTTTAAAAGTTAACGAGCTCGAGCTCGAAACATCAAAAGCTCGGCTCGGCTCGTTTACAGCCCTAGTTTCAATTGACCCTCCCTTACACTTAACATTCGGACAGAATCAGTATATTTTTGTAAAATCATTGGCGAAAGTTGTATTCGTTCAAACAATATTTACTCAAAGAATTTCTTTTGTGAAAAAAGATTAACACTAAATAAATTCATGCAGTTGTTACCTTGTTCGCATATAAGAGTGCGTAGAAAGGAGAATGTAGAGGTGAATTACGGAGCAAATCTCCTTTTGGCAGTAGAACTCTACTATTCTGCAGCTGTGATATTACTCAACATCAGGCAGCAGTAAATCATTCTTCTGCCAAGGGAGTAATTACCCAGCAATGCATCCAACACAAACTCAATCAATTCCGTTTCTCGATATGTTTTCTCACATTATGATTCTGTATATATAGATCTCAAGACAACAGAATTCAAGTACGTACGATGTGTTTCTACAAGAAGTAGTATATTCCTGGCACATCCCTCTGTACTAAAATGAAAAGAATGCAGTAAAGTGGTCTGTGGTTTTGACTTTAGAACACCATTCATGAGTAGTAAATATCAACCTCTATTCCACGGACTTAATTTGAATCCATAAATAGAATGTCTCGGTATATATTTACTTCAGTCAGCGATATATGCTTTTGAATCTTTAGCATCTGCACTGGTTTCTAAATGAAATGAAGGAGTTTCTAAATGAAATGAAGGAGATTAAAGAAGAGGCCACTTTCTTACTGACCCTTTGCTGCCCAAAGGGACAGATTGAACAAGTTAAAATGTGTGCATACAAGAAAGATCCACAAGAAATGCTGCACGTTTGGTCATGTACATCAATTGATACGTGATACAAAATGTATTTAAGAAAAATAAGGTAAAACTATAGCAAGCTGGTCACGAGGAAACTCAACTTGAAGAAAAAACATCTTCTCTTTTCTTATTTAGATATTAATCTTATACTAGATGCAATGGTGGATCTATAGTATGTAGACTAGGTCACATAAGTTATTGTAGTATGGTGGATAATACGTTATTCTAACATTTTAATGACCTATGTTTTCGTTTGTGCACCCACTTTTTTAGTATGATTAAGAGGATATGGGACGGAATCAATATATTTTTGTAATATCATTGGTGAAAGTTTTATTCAAATGATATTTACCAAATGTAAAATAAGAGAAAAAACAACAAAAATACAAATAGAAATCGAAAGGAAATAGTTAGGATGGTTACAAAGACATTTGTGTCAAGACATTAATTAAGTCCAGCATAGATTAATAAATATAGTGGTTAAGCAAACTATATAGTTGCACTTGCCCCTCACACTTAATATTGGGATGGAATCAGTATATTTTTGTAAAATCATTGGTGAAAGTTGTATTAATTCAGACGATATTTACTTAAAAAAAAAGAAAAAACAGAACTTCTCGTGGGACGAAATGAGTAACACTATATAAATTCATGCAGTTGTTACCTTGTTCTCATATAAGAGTGCGTAGTGAGAAGATTGTAGAGGTGAATTACGGGGCAAATCTCCTTTGGCAGTAGAAATCAACTATTCTGCGGCTGTGATATTACTCAACAGCAGTAAAGCATTCTTCTGCCAAGGGAGTAGTTGGCCAGCAATGTATCCATATACAAACTTAGTCAATTCCGTTTCTCGATATGTTTTCTAACATTATGATTATATACATATAAATCTCAAGACAACAGAATTCAAGTATGTATGATGTGTTTTCTCCAAGAAGTAGCATATTCTTCTGCCAAGGAAGAAGCTCAAGCTTTCCCTCCTCTTGAGTTTATACAAGCGGAGCGGGAACCTCATTGGCGCAAGTTATGTGATCACTTTATGACCTCGAAATTCCAAGTAAGAGTTAATTTGTTTGTAAATTTAATATACCCAATTGTGCAAAGTATTTATGTGTGTTTCTGTGCAATCTGTGTATAGTTTAGATTTCACCTTGAGAAAAGTTAGTTGCTCCTTGCAGAAAACATCAGTGGATTCTGCTACAAACATGAACTAGATAGTGTTACAGTTAGTTTCATAAAGCACATTGTCTCTAAAAGTTGGTCGCAAAGCTATTTATTCTTGCAAGTCAATCTTTAATGCTAGTAATTCTCATGGGTTTTGAAAGTGCCTAGTTGCTTACATCACTGATCAATCCTTAGATATGCTTTGTGTAAAGAGTTGGAGTATCTCAAGAATACACTACTGTAGGCTCTTACTTGACTATTTTGTTCAGTCCATAACTTACCTGTCATTCCAAACATCCTGTTCTAATTGAAGTGAAGAAAGAGCTGATATATATTACTAGAAGCAAACTTACACAAATAGCTTTTTGGAGAGATAGTCCTATAATGCGTAAGAAATTACTTTGAATTGTTTTTATTAATCTTTATAAAACCAGATTCGAACTAAAGTCCCTGCCATTGAAAGGCCCTGATCTTTCCAAATATAAGACGATAGGGATGAAAGCTAGATCATTAAGGAATCCAGATTAAGTTAGACATAAAAGACTGAGTCCTCAAAACCCAAGAACTAGAATCAGGGCTTTTAAACATTTGCATGTGAGATAAAATGCTGAGAAAGGTAGAACTGTTTTCGGGCTACCTATCAGTAAGCCCAGGAAAGAGATTAGAAGCGCATGAATAGAAGTTTCTGTCCAAAACATCTTACCATTCTATAATTTCTTCTCATCTTCTTTTACTGATTTTCTCCTTCTTTCTGGCATCGCTTGATCATCTGTCCCAAACATCTTTCCATTTGTTAGTTGAAAGTTTTCTTGCTCTTTCCCATTTAGGCTATTTCGTTCAGTCCATTTCTACTGGCTCCCTTTGTAATCCTTTTTTTTTTTTTTTTAATAATGATCGTTTTGGTTGGTTATTTATCCTGCTCATATTAGTAAGCATGACCATTTTCGCTGATGCATGTATTTTGCTGATCAATAGTCCTTTTTTTTTTTTTTAATAATGATCGTTTTGGTTGGTTATTTATCCTTCTCATATTAGAAAAAATCAGCTGCGAACAAGGGTAACCGTGGAAAGAAGCTGTTAAATCATCATGGTGGAGCCAAACCATTTGTATACCAGATTCAAGATCTAATGGTATAATAATATTATTCATTAATGTTATATTATTTGATTATTTTTGCCTATTCTTTATTTCTTTATTTCTTTTATATTTTTGTAGGAAAAGGGCTCAAAATTTCCGGCAGTTGATAACTTTAAGAAAGTTTATGTCACGCCAGATAATCCAGCAGCAGCTTCTTTATATGTTAGTGTTTTCTCATATATGTAGGATTTATTTATATAACTTTTTTAGTATAATTTATGAGTTTAATTGTTTTTTTTTTATTTCAGGAAAAGATGCAAAAAAAGATAAATGATTTTACTAAGGACTATGAATCTCAGTTTGCACCCGACACCCCGTTGGACGAAATTCCACCTCCCGGTCCAGAAATAGGAGTGAAAATACTGACAGAGACTCTTGAGGAATTGGGTCTGAATGTTGGGAGTTATGTGAGGGGTATGGGTCGTGGGATGGTACGTGATGTTAAACGCCGATTGCCACCTTCAACATCTCAAGCATCAATCAATAAAGTGAAGGATTTAGAAGAAAAATTGGGACAATCACAAGAAGAGGTGAAGCAGTTAAAAGAAGAAATGGCGTCTCAAACAAGTATGTTTAGCAAACTTCTTGATGTGTTGAAAGCTAATGGTATACAATCGCTTGATGGCATTGTGACTCAATCTACGTCGACAAGTAATCAAGTTTGAACTTGCTCCAAACTTATCTTATGTTTAAAAAACTTTATGAAATTTTTTGATGGCAATACTTTAGTGATAGTATTTTGAAGGAGTATGTTTATGGTACTATTTAGTTGGTTGGTTTTTATTTGAACATTATGCTATATTAATTAGTACTATTACATGTTAATTTTAATGCTTTTTGTAAAATTTAAATTGTTACTTAGGAGGCCAAAATACTTTATGAAATTATATATATATATATATATATATATATATATATATATATATTGTCACCAAAAATACTTTTAGGCGACCAAGTTTAGTTTTTGTGGCCTTAATTTGGTTACTTAGGAGACCAAAATAATTGTCACCAAAGAATAATTTTAGGCGACCAGGTGTGGTTTTTGTGGCCTTAATTTGGTTACTTAGGAGGCCAAAATACTTTGTCGCCAAAGAATTTTTTAGGCGACCAGGTGTAAATTGTGGCCTTAAATTCGTTACATAGGAGACCAAAATACTTTGTCGCCAAAGAATAATTTTAGGCGACCAACTTTGATTTTCGTCGCCTAAAAGCTGAGGCGAAAATGTTTGAATTCGTCGCCCAAGAAAGAGTTTAGGCGACCAACTTTAATTTTCGTCGCCTAAAACCTGAGGCCAGGAGGTTTGTGTGACAAAGCTTTGGCGACGAAGATTTGTCGCCATAGGTTTTTGGCGACGAATTTAAGAATAAGGCAACCAATTATTTTTGTCGCTTAAAGTGTGATTTCCAGTAGTGTCTATTCCACGGACTTAATTGGAATACATAATTAAATAGAATGTCTCGGTATATATTTACTTCAGTCAGCGATATACATAATTAAATAGAATGTCTCGGAAGGAGTATGCGTTTGTGTGCATACAAGAAAGAACCACAAGAAATGCTGCACTTTAGGTCATGTACATCGATTGATACATGCTACAAAATGTATTTAAAGAAAAATAAGGTGAAACTATAGAAATCTGGTCACGAGGAAAAACAACTTGAAGGAAAAACATCTTCTCTTTTCTTATTTAGATATTAATGTTACACTAGATGCAAGGGAGGATCTATAGTATGTAGACTGGGTCAAATAAGTTATTGTAGTATGGTGGATAATACGTTATTCTAACATTTTAATGACCTATGTCTTCTTTTGTGCACCCACTTTTTTAGTATGATTAAGAGGATATGGGACGTAATCAATATATTTTTGTAATATCATTGGTGAAAGTTTTATTCAAATGATATTTACCAAAAAAAAAAACTTCTTGTGGGACGAAAAAGAGTAACACATATTAAATTCATGTAGTTGTTACCTTGTTCGCATATCACTGTAATAAAATGTGTGATGAGAAGATTGTAGAGCTGAATTACGGGGCAAATCTCCTTTGGCAGTAGAACTCAACTATTCTGCAGCTGTGATATTACTCAACAGCTGGCAGCAGTAGAGCCTTCTTCTGCCAAGGGAGTAGTTGCCCAGCAATGCATCCATACACAAACTCAATCTATTCCATTTCTCCATATTTTTTTCTCACATTATGACCTTATTTATATAATTCCCATGACAATAGAATATAAGTACAGATGATTAGTTTCTTCAAGAAGTAGCATATTCCTGGCACATACCTCTGTACTAAAATGAAGACTATAGTAAAGTGGTCCGTGTTTTTGATCCTAAGAACTCAAATATTCATGAGTAGTCAATATCTTTTTTGTCACGAAAACAACTTTAATTTTCAAAACTTCTATCTCTCTTGACTTCTTAAGAGAGAGAGAGAGAGAGAGATTTTGGAAAAAAAAGTTTTCATTAGTAGTCAATATCTACCTCTACTCCACCAACTTATTTGGAATCCATGGTTAGAATGTCTTGATATATATTTACTTCAGTTAGCATTACATGCTTTTGTATCTTTAGCATTTGCACCGATTTCTCATTGAAGAGAAGGAAATTACGGCCGGAGCCACTTTCTTATTGACCCTTTGCTGCACAAAGGGACAGAATATACCAGGGGTCTCTACTGATGAGGTTGAAAAAAATTGCTGGCACATTAAACATGGTAATTAAGAAAAGCATTACGACAAATATGAAAAGTGTAAAGGTGAAGATCAATGCTAGTAGAACCATATGCCTTTATGTACTTATTTCTCTTTCACAATATTTCTTCTTCTTCATTTTTCAAACAACCATTTAATTTAAGTAGAGGTACATGCACCCAATACGGATAAATGCATATATTATACTATGAACCCCTTTCATTATGTTACAAAAATTATTAGAGCTAGTATTCATAATAAATGCATTTTTTACACTTTTACACTTTAGGCTAGATGTGCCCACATCTTGTAAAGACCCGAAAAATTTTAAATTTTTTTTTGTATTATTTTAATTATAATAATAATAAAATATTACTCCTTAATTGAATTGGACTTGGGTTAATTAAATGGACCAATTTAATTAATTAAATCAAGTGGGCTAAGTTGGGCTTAGGAAGTCAAAGGGGCCCAAGGAGGTGAAAGCCTAGGATATAAAAATAAAACCTCATTATTATTTTCTCATAATCTTTCATTTAACAAAGAGAAGGAAAAAAATCAAAAAAACCCTAAACCTAGAAGGAGGGGCGGCAGCCGGTTGCTTGGAGGGGGAGTTCCAGCCGTTTTTGGTCTTCTTTTGGCCATTGTTCCTTCATCAAAAATCAAGGTAAGATGATAACCTACAATCTAGTTTTTGTTTCATTCAATTCCGATTTAAATTGAATTAGTTATGATTTTTCGAAAGTTTGAAACTATTTAATTCTAGGTTTAGCCATTATTGGATTTCTAATGGTTTAATCTTAGGGTTTATGTAATGAATTAAGGATTTGATTATTGGGGAATTGTAGGTTATAATGATATAACCCTAACCCTATTTCATATTATTATAGAATTAAATCAATCTCAATTAATATGATTAAAGGTATTTTTATTTAAAAGAGTATATAAATTAAATGATGTATTTAATGTTTAGAAAATAAAAAGAGGAACAAAAATCATGTTTTTGAATCTCCCATGGCTCGGTCGAATTGGCCTAGAGTGATTTTGGGTGTGTTTCTTTTTAAGTGTTAAGCTTTTGGTTTGTTTTGTGTGAAAACAGTTAGTTTTTAAACTGAAAAGGGACCAAACTGCAATGTTTTCAAAGCTGAAAGGATTTTCCAGTTAAGTTATTAACTGGACAGTTAACTTCAGGACTGAACTGAAAAGTTCAAAAGTTCTGAAGGACTGTTCTGTGATTTTGAAAATTTGAAGGACTGTTTTGCAATTACTGAAAAGTTGAGGGACTGTTTAGTAATTTTTCAAAAGTTGAGGGATTGTTTTGTAATTTCCCAAAAGTTGAGGGACTGTTTTGTAAATTCCCAAAAGTTGAGGGACTGTTTTGTAAATTCCCAAAAGTTGAGGGACTATTTTGTAAAATTTGGAAAGTTAAAGGACTTTGTTGAAATTAAGAAAACCTAAAGGAACCTTTAGGAATTTAGGGAAAGTCCAAAGACTTTAAAGGGATTATACCAAAGGAAAAGAAGAAGAATAACACTTTAAGAATACTAAAAGAGTTAGGTTCCAAAGTGTTAGAATTACGAAATAGAAAGTTTCTAAGTTTAAGAAACTGCTAAATTAGGAAAGCTTCTAAAAATAGAAGGTTAGTTAACCAATTAAGGTGAGTCTAAGAATAACTTGTAGGTTAACTAATGAAAGGAAGTATAGGTGCATAAGAAGTAATAAAAGATTACTTGTGCCTAAAATATGCTATTACGTGATTGTAGATTTCGCGTAAAGGGCGTTGCTAAGCAAGGAAGCAAAGCTAAGGTAAGGAATTACGATCCTAAGTACTCTTGTATATCAATTTCGTTTGGAAACTCCATTGAGTCTTTTCAAAACGTGAATGCTATCTGTGGCTGATAGTAATTTTTAAAATACTCTGATGAAATGTATCGTCATTGAAAATTCCTTATTCTATGATATGTTCTTGTTCATGGAATATCTACAAATATTGAAATTGCTATGTGTGTTCTTGTACCTCTGAATGCACTGTATGTAATAACTAGTATGCATTATTATTTACTAGTTATGAAATTATGCTTAATGAGAAAAGCATGTATTATGAAAAATCGACATCAATGTAGGTGATCGATATGGGAATACTCAATGTAGGGTATAACCCATGTAATAACTAGTATGCATTATTATTTACTAGTTATGAAACTATGCTTAATGAGAAAAGCATGTATTATGAAAACACGACATCAATGTAGGTGTTCGTTGTTTTGGGAATTACTCAATGTAGGGTATGACCCATGGAATTGACGGAAGTCTGAAAGTATAACAAGTTGTAGTTGCCACACTTTCTTTGCTATGAAATATACACATATTTGTTGTTTATAACCTATCCTTGAATATAATTTTTGGATTCGTTCTTTCTAGTCGTCTCCTCATTGTATCGATGAGACCACGTATGAACTTACTGGGCATTGTTCGCTCATTCCTTCATTTTCTTTTTCCCTCAGGATCGGAATAGAAAGGAGGAGAACCGTCATCAGAAAGAGGCGGAGAAATTAAGTAGAATAAATGAATTATTTAATGATTCCGAATTTCAGAACTGTTATTAGTATTAGTTAATGTACTTAGCCGTTACATCTGATTTTTCCGCACTTATATAATGGTTTGAATTAAGTTACCGTTGTAGACCCGTCGTTTGGGATATTTATTTATGTTTATGGAATTATGGAAATTATGGAAATTCGGGATCGTTACAGTTGGTATCAGAGCTCCGGTTTTAGGTCTCATGGGAAGTGTTAGATCTAAGTACCTTGGAGTAATAGAATTGACTTTTGAGGAATGAAACCCATAATTAAGAAATGGTTCTAGGTTTGAAAATTATAAAGTTAGGAAAATTAAGTGGAAAGGTTAAAGGAATAACTTACTCGTTGCTTTGGAAGATTAAAGCATATTTACTTTAAGTATATAAATATTATGTATTGAAGATATACTAATGATGATCTGTCTTGATTCTAGGAGATGATCAGGAGATATTCTTTAAGTTTTGGCTGGTAATATGACCTAGGAGAGTCAAAGATACCTATAGAAAAAGACGAGGCAGTTATCGAGGTAATAAAGAATGAGGTTTCTAAGGTGAGATACTTGAGGTATAAGCTGAAGAGATTGGGAGTAGTGAAGCTACTCCAATTGTAATTGAAGATGATGATTAAGAGTTAGAGACAGTAAGAAGGTCTAGAGGAAGACCAAGAGGTTCTAAAAAGACACCAAAAGGTACCTAGTGAAAGATCTAAGGGAAGACCTAGGAAGGTGTTGTTTCACGATTGAAAAGTGGGACGTTGAGTTATTTATGAGTAGAGAAAATGAGTAGTTAGTTCTAAACGAACTCCAGATATTTTGTGGAATTTAAAGAGTTTAATGCAATGATAATATTGGAGTTTATTTTGAGGAATTGTTTGTATTTTGTTCTTAAGTGTTAAGCGTGTGTGCTAACCTAGAACGAGAAAGTTGGTCGAGTGAAAAGACCATGTGTGAAAAGTAATTGGCTGATTGAAATGGCCAAGTGAGAACAATGATTGGTCTGCTGAAACGACCGATGTGAAAAGATGAACGGCCTATTGAAACGGTCGAGTGTAATTAAGTTTAGATCTAGTGAAACGACCGATATTTGATAAGTGGTCTATTGAAACGACCAAGGATCTATTGAAACGACGATTAAAAGAAAAAAGTTAAAATCTTTTGAGACGGACTCAATGAGGAAATTATCCAAGTAACAAACCTATAAGAAGTCATATTTTCCCTAACTATAATGTCCCAAAGGGGGGAAGGTTGCTAAATTTAGGAAGTTGCTAAATTTAGAAGGCTACTATTTTAGGAATGTACCTAAAATAGAAAGTATGTAAATTACTATTTTAGGAGAGTGCCTAAAATAGAAAGTATAGAGATTACTATTTTAGGAAAGTACCTAAAATAGAAAGTACAAAATAGAAAGAATGGAAGTTACTATTTTAGGAAAGTTGCCTAAAATAGAAAGCTTAGTTAACCAAACCAAGGAGTCAAGAATAACTCAGAGGTTAACAAAAAGAACTATTAAAGTGTTTTAGAAACGGAAAGTCTTCAAAAGTTAAAATCTAGTCTGTTGAGACGAAAACAAAATTTAATTATAGTCTGTTGAGACGGAAATATAAAATCGAAGTTAGTCTTTTGAGACGGAACCGTAAAGTATTAACTAGCAAGACGGCTACGTATATATATGTAGTGAGTTTGTTAAACTAAATATTATAGATATTATTACTTATTAAAGAAGCTAGTGGACCGAAAAGTGTCACTGGAAACTGGAAACTGGAAACTGGAAACTGGAAGCTGGGACCAAGATGAGACCGGTAACAAAAGGAAAGCTACGGATAAGAACCGTGGAAAGGAGGTACTGCAAGTAAGTACCAGAATAAGAATTTCGATAACCGAAAGAAGGGGAACAAAATTGATGCCCAAGGGTGAGGAACTACTGGGAAATGCCAAGTGTGCGAGGGGGAGCACAAGACTGATGAATGCTGGTATAAGGAAAAGAAATGTTACAATGGTGACAAGATGAGACATTCGCAGTGGAAGTACCAAGAACCAAGGGAAGCTGAAATTTGCTCAAGGAGAAAAAGATGATAAAAGAACCGGTAGTGGTTGTGGACGAGTGTTACCATGATTGTCAAGGACACAAGAGCCACAAATGATTTTGTTGAAGATACAATTCAACTCTATTCTAGTGATGGGTATGCATTGTTTGATTCTGGTGCTACGCATTAAATTATTAGTGCTTATTAGGCAAAGAAAATGAACTTGGAACCTGAGGCGTTAGGATTACCTCTAGTCATAGATTCTCTGACGAGAGAGTCAATTCCTATTTCATATGCATATAAGTGTTTCCCTTTGAAAATAGGAGAAAGAGAACTCGAGGTTGACCTTATCGAGTTAGGAATGAATGAATTTGATATTATCTTTGAGGATAGATTGGTTAGTTGCTTACCATGCCAAGAAAAATGGCTTTAAGAAAGAAGTGTATTTCAGATTACCATCTGGAGAAGAGTTTTATGACCAAGAATCGAATCCTAGACCCCAAGTGGACTTTATTTCGGAGATGAAAGCCCGAATGATGTTAAGAAAAGTATGTGAAAGTTTTTAGCCAATATTAGTGAGAGGGATAAGAAAGAAGTGCGTATAGAACCTCTTTCAGTGATCAGAGATTTCAAGGATGTGTTCCCAGAATAATTGCCTGGAATACTGCCAGAAAGAGAAGTGGAATTCTCTATAGATTTGGCACCAGAAACCGCACCAATATCTAAGGCACCGTCAGAATAGCGCTGACTTAACTTAAGGAACTGAAGGAACAATTACAAGAACTATTGGATAAATGTGTGATTGTATCCATTGATGATGTGTTTGGTATATTCAGAGACTAAGGGGGAGCATAAAGAGCACGTGAGGTTAGTGCGGCAAATTCTGAAAGAACAACAATTGTATGCTAAATTCAAGAATTACGAATTTTGGCTAGAGAAAGTGGCATTCTTAGGACATGTGATATCTAAGGATGAAGTTGCAGTGGATCCAACAAAACTAGAAGCTATAGTGAATTGGGAAAGACCAACCACAGTTAGTGAGATAAGAAATTTCTTGGAATTGGCTAGTTACTATAGGAGATTCATTGAAGGATTCTCTAAGTTGCCAGGACCGTTAATTAGATTAACGCAGAAAGGAACAAGGTTAGTTTGGTCAGAAGAATGTGAAAAGAATTTTCAGGAACTGAATCAAAGATTAGTCTCTGCACCAGTTCTTCCGTTACCATCTGGATCAGACGGATTTGTAATTTATAGCGATGCTTCGCTTAAAGGATTAGGCTGCGTATTGATGCAGAATGATAAGGTTATAGACTACGTGTCAAGGAAATTGAAAAAAAAAGAAAAAAAAACGCGAGAAGAATTACCCGACTCATGATTTAGTGGTCAACAGTGGTGTTTGCATTAAAGATTTGGAGACATTACTTGTACGGAACGACTTGTCAGATTCATATGTATCATAAGGGTCTTAAGTATATTTTCACCCAAAAGGAACTTAATATGAGGCAAAGGAGATGATTATAATTACTTAAAGATTATGATTGTACCATTTTGTATCACCAGGGAGGCCAATAAGGTGGCCGATGCATTGAGTAGGAAGAATAGGGGAACCTTAGCGGTATTAATTTCTAAGGGGGTAAGTGCGTGAAATAACGTTGAGGGTTCAAACTTAGCAGTGCGAGTTAGAGGGTATCTAGCTCAGTTAATTGTTCAACCTACATTTTTGGAGAGAGTTAAGGAGGCTCAAGGTGTAGACGATGAGAGAGATGTCCTCATGGGCAAAGGACAAGGCAAAGATCTTCGTATGGGCGAAGATGGGATCTTAAGGTATAAGTCGGGAATTTGGGTACCAGACAACCGAGACAAAAAGCGAGAGATCTTACAAGAATTGCACTATTCGAAATTTTCTGTTCATACCAGGAATACAAAGATGTATAGGAAATTAATGGGTAACTGTGATGATTGGAATTGATTTTTGTGTTCTCGTACCTTGAACACTACATATACTATTATTATGTCCATTTGATGAGGACTTTGTATAAATTGGTCTAGACACATTGAAATGACCTTAATATTAAATGAATTGGTCTAGACAGATTGAAATGACCTTAATGTTAAATGAATTGGTCTAGACAGATTGAAATGACCTTAATATTAAATGAATTGGTCTAGACGATTGAAATGACCTTAATGTTGAATGAATTGGTTTAGACGAATTGAAATGACCTTAATGTTAAATGAATTGGGTTAGACGAATTGAAATGACCTTAAATTCTATAGATGTGATTATCATGATGCATCTGGATAAGGGAGCGCTCTGATAAAAGCGTAGGGAGCCTTATTCAACGATCGCCTGAAAAGGGGTATCGGAGTCACCTAGATGAAAGGTGCATCAGTACTTAGAATTGACAGACATATGTGTAAAAAAATCACTATATGGTTAATTGTAAAAGTACCACTACTTGTTATTGGAAGAGTATCTTTAATTGTCAATGGAAATGAGAAATTATAGCAATGGACTTAGTGGTTGGATTACCGAAGACGTTGAAAGGTCATAACGCGATTTGGGTCATAGTGGAGAGACTTATGAAGTCGACTCACTTTCTGAAAATTAAGGTACAACATATTCGGAATGGTTATTAACGGCACAAAGTAGGCAGAAATCGTACGCAGACAACAGACGACGCGATTTAGAATTTCAAGTGGGAGATCATGTGTTTTTGAAGATCTCACCAACCAAAGGTATTATGAGATTTAGTATAAAAGGAAAGTTGAGTCCAAGGTACGTAGGACCATTTGAGATCTTGGATAGAGTTGGAAAGGTGGCATATCGATTAGCCTTACCAACTGTACTTGCTGGGGTACACAATGTATTTCACGTATCCATGTTAAGGAAGTATATGGCAGATGCAAGTCATGTAATTGAATATAAGCAGCTAAGGCTTCGGACGGATTTGAGTTATGACGAGAAATCGATAAAGATTGTGGACCGGAAGGACCAGAATCTGCGAAGGCGAGTTATACCGTACGTGAAGGTACAATGGAGCAACCACTCAGAATGTGAGGCGACATGGGAGCTCGAAAGCGAAATGAGAGAAATGTATCCCGATCTCTTCGAAAATTAAGGTACGTTTAGTTTGGAGGACCAAACTCTTTTAAGGGGGTAAGAATGTAAAGACCCGAAAAATTTTAAATTTTTTTTTGTATTATTTTAATTATAATAAAAATAAAATAATACTCCTTAATTGAATTGGACTTGGGTTAATTAAATGGACCAATTTAATTAATTAAATCAAGTGGGCTAAGTTGGGCTTAGGAAGTCAAAGGGGCCCAAGGAGGTGAAAGCCTAGGATATAAAAATAAAACCTCATTATTATTTTCTCATAATCTTTCATTTAACAAAGAGAAAGAAAAAATCAAAAAAACCCTAAACCTAGAAGGAGGGGCGGCGGCCGGTTGCTTGGAGGGGGAGTTCCAGCCGTTTTTGTTATTCTTTTGGCCATTGTTCCTTCATCAAAAATCAAGGTAAGATGATAACCTACAATCTAGTTTTTGTTTCATTCAATTCCGATTTAAATTGAATTAGTTATGATTTTTCGAAAGTTTGAAACTATTTAATTCTAGGTTTAGCCATTATTGGATTTCTAATGGTTTAATCTTAGGGTTTATGTAATGAATTAAGGATTTGATTATTGGGGAATTGTAGGTTATAATGATATAACCCTAACCCTAGTTCATATTATTATAGAATTAAATCAATCTCAATTAATATGATTAAAGGTATTTTTATTTAAAAGAGTATATAAATTAAATGATGTATTTAATGTTTAGAAAATAAAAAGAGGAACAAAAATCATGTTTTTGAATCTCCCATGGCTCGGCCGAATTGGCCTAGAGTGATTTTGGGTGTGTTTCTTTTTAAGTGTTAAGCTTTTGGTTTGTTTTGTGTGAAAACAGTTAGTTTTTAAACTGAAAAGGGACCAAACTGCAAAGTTTTCAAAGCTGAAAGGATTTTCCAGTTAAGTTATTAACCGGACAGTTAACTTCAGGACTGAACTGAAAAGTTCAAAACTTCTGAAGGACTGTTCTGTGATTTTGAAAATTTGAAGGACTGTTTTGCAATTACTGAAAAGTTGAGGGACTGTTTAGTAATTTTTCAAAAGTTGAGGGACTATTTTGTAATTTCCCAAAAGTTGAGGGACTGTTTTGTAAATTCCCAAAAGTTGAGGGACTGTTTTGTAAATTCCCAAAAGTTGAGGGACTATTTTGTAAAATTTGGAAAGTTAAAGGACTTTGTTGAAATTAAGAAAACCTAAAGGAACCTTTAGGAATTTAGGGAAAGTCCAAAGACTTTAAAGGGATTATACCAAAGGAAAAGAAGAAGAATAACACTTTAAGAATACTAAAAGACTTAGGTTCCAAAGTGTTAGAATTACGAAATAGAAAGTTTCTAAGTTTAAGAAACTGCTAAATTAGGAAAGCTTCTAAAAATAGAAGGTTAGTTAACCAATTAAGGTGAGTCTAAGAATAACTCATAGGTTAACTAAGGAAATGAAGTATAGGTGCATAAGAAGTAATAAAAGATTACTTGTGCCTAAAATATGCTATTACGTGATTGTAGATTTCGCGTAAAGGGCGTTGCTAAGCAAGGAAGCAAAGTTAAGGTAAGGAATTACGATCCTAAGTACTCTTGTATATCAATTTCGTTTGGAAACTCCATTGAGTCTTTTCAAAACGTGAATGCTATCTGTGGCTGATAGTAATTTTTAAAATACTCTGATGAAATGTATCGTCATTGAAAATTCCTTATTCTATGATATGTTCTTGTTCATGGAATATCTACAAATATTGAAATTGCTATGTGTGTTCTTGTACCTCTGAATGCACTGTATGTAATAACTAGTATGCATTGTTATTTACTAGTTATGAAATTATGCTTAATGAGAAAAGCATGTATTATGAAAAATCGACATCAATGTAGGTGATCGATATGGGAATACTCAATGTAGGGTATAACCGATGTAATAACTAGTATGCATTATTATTTACTAGTTATGAAACTATGCTTAATGAGAAAAGCATGTATTATGAAAACACGACATCAATGTAGATGTTCGTTGTTTTGGGAATTACTCAATGTAGGGTATGACCCATGGAATTGACGGAAGTCTGAAAGTATAACAAGTTGTAGTTGCCACACTTTCTTTGCTATGAAATATACACATATTTGTTGTTTATAACCTATCCTTGAATATAATTTTTGGATTCGTTCTTTCTAGTCGTCTCCTCATTGTATCGATGAGACCACGTATGAACTTACTGGGCATTGTTCGCTCATTCCTTCCTTTTCTTTTTCCCTCAGGATCGGAATAGAAAGGAGGAGAACCGTCATCAGAAAGAGGCGGAGAAATTAAGTAGAATAAATGAATTATTTAATGATTCTGAATTTCAGAACTGTTATTAGTATTAGTTATTGTACTTAGCCGTTACATCTGATTTTTCCGCACTTATGTAATGGTTTGAATTAAGTTACCGTTGTAGACCCGTCGTTTGGGGTATTTATTTATGTTTATGGAATTATGGAAATTATGGAAATTCGGGGTCGTTACACATCTGGCATAGAAATTTCAGGAACAACTCCCAAAGGGAGATCAACAAACCTTTGCATGGCATCCATTAGGGTTTTGGTCTCTTTGAACATATCAAATTTGCTTATTCTAGCTTCTCCTTTTTCTGGCTTTACCCCTTGAGCAACTAAAATTTGGGATATGAGAGAAGGGTAAGGAAGGGACCATTTCTTAGAGGGGGATTCACCATACCCACAAATTTTCCTAAAAATAAACTCTCCAAAGTTGATATGTTTCTTTGCACCCAATCTGTAGAGTAAATCTGCCTGTAATCTAGTCAAAGAAGTTTTATTGTTGGAGGGGCAAAGATTGGCAGTTAGGATGGAGTAGAAAAAGCAATAAAAAGAAGTAAGGGAACCACTTCCTAAATCCTTTTGCTTAATAGGCCAGGTAGTTACATTCCCATGGGTAATGGTGGAAACAAGCTCTTCCTCAGAGACATCACAAACATGGTCAAACCCTTCTTCTAAGCCTAGGAGATCATTGATAACAGAGGGTGAAAAATGGATAAACTTTCCTCTCACATAGACTGAACAAAACATTGGGGATGAGGGTTTGTCCAATCCTTTGGTCAGATTAGCATAGAATTCATGCACAAGTTTAGGAATGAAGGGGATCGGGTGATCAATAGTCAGAAATAAACCTCTCTCCTCAAAAAATTTGTCCAAGCCCAATTTTGAGAATGTCTCCCTATCTCTTTTCATTTCTAGGATGAAAGCCTTATTCACAATTTGACCATATCTTTCAGAGGCATCAACTAATAAAATTTTTTAGAATATGGGGGTTAAAGCAGTAGAGGTAGAGAGGGATTTAGAAATACCCTTTTGAGCTTTTTGCCTTGATGATGTGCGTATGGATGTGTGCACATCTTCAGGCACATCCTTTGAAGGAGAGGGCACTTTTTCAGTTTCATCTTCTTCATCAGAAGGGGCATCAAGAGTTTGATCTTCCTTTTCTTGATCAAGCTCATCTCGACCAAGCTTATAGTTCTCATCATCAGCAGTGTCATCACTGTCATAGCTTTCATCACAATGTTCCTCTTCAGCAATAGGTTCAAGGTCAGCTTCAGCCATTTTCTTCTTTCCTTTCAGCTTAATGAGCAAATTTTCTAGGGGTTCCTCATCTTTATCAGTTGAAGGAGCATCAACAGGTTGAGCACTTGGCTTCCTTGACCTGGTCAGTTGTGGCACTTCCTCTTCTTCCTCATCATCATCACATGCAATAGATGTGGTTGATTTCCCACCAGGCTTCTTCAAATTATTGGCTTTATCAGCCTCAGATAACTTTCTCACTCTATGAGATCTTCTTAAATTCCTGGGAAGAGCAGTTTGGATAAGGTTACCCTTTGGTTTAGAGGTGGGTAGTTTCCTATTCTTGGTTAGGGGAGTGACCAAAGGTGGAATAGGGGCAACAACTGATGGTTCAGTAATGTTTTGAGCAACAGGAGAGGGCGGAGGAATAGGGTTTTTAGGATCAACAGAAGGTTCCATTGGAGAAGTATTAGCAGAAGGAGGTACCTCCATTGACGAATTGGATGATGGAGAAGCAGGGGGTACCTCGATGAAAAAATTAGGTTTTGTTGGTTGATCAGAAACTGGGGTATTAGCAATTGCAACTGAAATTTGTTCAATGTCGAGCACATCTTCCTCGTGAATTGCTTTAAAGGGCTCCATTGATTCTGCAAAAGGTGTTAGGTCGAACAGGAGAAAATATTGAATGCTGTGTGTGCGTGTGAGGAATTAAGGGAGAAGAAATCAAAGGGTTTAATAGAGGTTTAAGGACATGGGATGGATGTAAGGGCTCATAAATACTCACAGCTCCCCCTTTCCAACTTAATTGAGGAAACCTTCTCCACACAGGTTTCAGAAAAACAAAAATACTAGAAAGATCCCACGAAGGCTATAAACCTTTAAGATTACCACACATAACAAATCACGAAAAAATAAGGATTAAAATTAATCAAAATTTTCCTTACCTTTTATGGTAACAAGAAATCACTTCAGCCATATCAATTCAACAGAATTCTTTTTGAATTTAACATTCCTTTTCCAATAAGGATTGATACACACCTTTGTTATTTTAGGAGATTTTAGAAATCAAAACATTTTAAATCAAAGAATAAATTACGAATGAAAATAAATTAACCAGCATATTTACAAAGCATCCTATATGACCTAAAATGCAGTATGACTAGCATGATGCAACACACAGGTGAAATGTTTTGCAAATATTTTCAAAAATAAAAAAAATCTAAAATAGTTTTTTCTATTAAAAAAAAGAAGCAAAACAGTTGAAACCATGAATCACTGGATCGGAACAGGAATCGTGAACCGTTCACTGTTCGGTTTTGGTTTGGCCTTTTATGGAACCGGAACCGGCAATTTCGAACCGGAACCGAAATCGTGTTTGGTCATCCCTAATTTCCTCCATCTCTCCTCCCTACTTCTTTCTCCCCTATTTCACAAAAACGTAAACCCCACCATCGATCAGCCTCCTCCGTCAAGGCGCCACCACCTCGATCATTGCCTCTGCCCCACCCCTCCTCTTTCCTCCCCTACTTATTCATCCCTATACCCATCTCACTCTCTCATTAGTTGTAGAAACCCCACCTCTCACTTCCCCTTTCCAGCCGCTATCAACACAATCTTCACTCTTTCCTCGGTCGATTTGGATCCTGTGATGCCCGGAGATTTGGCAAGGTGAATTGGCGACTATGGAGAACAAATCGGAATGTGGAGAGGTTTGGATTTGTTCTGGTGGGTGCTTGATTCAAACAGAGGCCGATGGATTTTAGAGATGGAGAAACCAAATAGGCCAGCCTTTGGTGTTCTTGTTCAGATGCCGCCATCGCCACCGCCACCACCTTATCTTCATATCTATTTCTCTCTATAACACTATCCCTCTCAATTTGTTAGATCTGAGTTAGATTTATGTGTGTTAAATATTTGTGTATGGGTGATTGTATGTGTGTGTATTTGTTGAATCTGTGATTTTACGCGTGTGTGTGTTTGGGTGTTTGTCAAATTTGTGGTGTTAAATAAGTGAAAATGGCTATTGTTGTGGTGCGCTGTGGTGGTTGGCTACGGTGATTGGCAACCGCGGTGTTGATGAAAGGTGGTGATTTGTTTGTGTTGGAAGAACAAGGGTTGATATGTATTATTTTTTTCTTTCGAAGGATTTGTAATTAATTTTGAAAAGATTGTAATTGATGTATTTTGACATTATTAATTGATGTATTTAGATATTTTTAATTGTAGTATTATTTTATTTATTTAATTAATTATAGTTTTAAGTAGCATTATGAATTAATTTATAAAAAAAATATTCAGCATATGTTTATTTGAAAAAATATTGATATATAATTTTAAATATATATATGACTTTGTTTGATTTAAATTGACAAATTTGATGGAAAATATTTGTTTTATAATTAGAGACGGGTTATCTGTCTCAAAATTAGAGACGGACCATTTGTCTCTAAATTAGAGTCATACGTTTTTGTCTCTATATTTGAGACATACATATTAAATTAGAGACATACATTTATGTATCTAATTTGGCAACAGAACAGCGACATATATATTAGCGACAAACGTGTAGCAACAAATTAGCTACATATTTCGTCGTTAATTTTAATTTAGTGACATAATCCTCATTTTGGCTACATATTTTGATATCTCTAAAAGAATTTTCCTTGTAGTGAATGTTGAAATTCGGAATCGACCTCCAGTTCCGGATGATACTAATTACACTTTTTGGAAATCTAGGATGTATAACTATATCAAATCAATTTATTAAAGAGCGTGGAAGGCAACCTCCAATGGTGAAAATGAAGCCTCCATGCATCAGGTAGTGGTGAGTCAATCTTTGAAAGAAAACCTAAGGCAAACTGGTCTTTTGATAAAATTAATTTTGCCAATTACAAATGAAAGTGTGGCTAAAGAGTCGTGGGATATTTTGCAAATGCAGTGTGAGTGTATACCTAGTGTTAAAAACACTAGACTTTGAATTTTAATGGATAAATTTTAAATATTAAGGATTGAAGAGACAGAAGATATTGTATTTTATTCTGCTAAAATTCATGATATCTCCAATGAATACAATATTATAGGAGATTCTATTTCAAAAGAGCTTTTATCCTTACGAAAAGCATGACTCCTAGGCAAGAAGCGTCGATGACCAATATAACAATACTTGCCACCATGATCCAACCATCGTGCTTGAGGTCTCACATTGCAACAAGGGCAAGCATATTCACCTTTAGTGCTCCATCCAGACAACATTGCATATGCAGGAAAGTCATTTATTGTCCATAATAGTGAAGCTCGTAAAGTAAACAACTCGTTCCTTGATGCATCATAAGTTGATATACCATCTTCCCACAATTCCTTCAACTCATCAATTAACGGTTGGAGATACACATCTATCTTGTTGCCCGGCCCTTTTGGGCCTTGAGTAAGCACCGACAAGAAGAAATATGGCTGTTTCATGCATAACCAAGGTTGAAGATTGTATGGCATAAGCACAACCGGCCAAGTACTGTGAGATATAGTCATTGTTCTGAAAGGATTAAATCCGTCAGATGCTAATCCCAATCTAACATTCCGAATTTCACTTGAAAATAATGGATAACGTTCATCGAATCCCTTCCACGCACGAGAGTCTGCAGGATGCCTCAGCACACCATAGTATATTCTTTTCTCGACATGCCATCTCATGAGTGTCGCGGTCTTAGATGACCAATACAACCTTTGCAACCTTGGCTTTAAGGGAAAATACAATACTTTCTTCATCGCTACCTGCTTGGGAAGTTTATTCTTGCCACTTGTTTCTGCACCTTCACCGCTACCCCCTTCTTCTTGTTGCTTATATCTAGAGGCTCCACAAATTTCACATTTAGTAAGTTTTTCAGTTTCATTTCGAAACAACATACAATGATTAATGCACGCGTCCACGTTTTATAACTGAAACCTAAATCTGCAGTCATCTTGTACGCCTCACGATAGGAACTTGGCACTTTCGCTGACTGAGGCAATGCCCTAATGAAATTTTTTAATAAAGAAGTAAATCCCTTATCGGCCACTCGATAATTAGCCTTCCAGTGCATAAGTTCTACAATAAATGAGAGTACTGTAAACTTATCACACCCTTCCCACAAGGCTTGATCAGCATCTCTCAAAAGTCTAAGAAACTTTGCGGTGGCTGCATCTGATTGTACGATTTCTTCAATTCTTGGCTGGTTACTATCCGGCATACCCATCCCTTCATGTACCATTCGCCTCATACAATCTTGCACGCAAAATTCAATTTCAATGCCATCTTCAGTTGTCCTATCATTATTATCATTCTTATACGCCGAAATGTACTCTTCCCCGTGCCTAATCCAATTCTTGTAATCTTTTTGAAATCCCACTTCAATGCAATGTGATTTCACGGTTGCACGGTCTTTTTGGTAACGATTTGCGCATTTTTTATAAGGACAATATATTTCTTTAACACCAGCATACTTTTTTGAGAATGTAAAATCGAGAAAGTTGTCAACCCCAGACATATACTCATTTGAAATTCGATTACCCAAATCAATCCAACTTTTGTCCATATATGACTTGACTTGATATTTTTAACATTAAAATACAACCTATATATAAGACCGAGAGACACAAATTTTAGAATAAAAACAAACTCATAAACAAACATAGTTTAAATATGTACAACTTTTGGCTCAATATAGATAATATACATTGTTGATGCCTAGCCTATTAGTCGAGCTTGGGCCCTTGATATAGTATAACCCCATGACAACATTCATTCGTTCTCTCTCACAAGCCCCCCCCCCCTAATTGAAAAGCTAATTTAAGGAACTAGGTTGATGTGCAAAACAACATCTAGATTGCTAAAAAGATTATGTGCTTTATCAAGTTAGGGCGTGTGCGTGGACAGACTAAACATGAAAAGAGCTATACCGTTAACTGTCCCCTAAACAGAGCAATGATAATATTATTTAGATTTACATTACAAAATACTATAAACCAAAACAATGTAACAAAGTTTAGTATAGTCAAGATTATCTATGGCTTGCTCAAAACAATGTAGTTCCTCCGTCCTAGATCGTAAGTGTCCGATACAAAGGTTTGAAGAAGATATTTGGCGTTTCCTTTAACATCCTCAAATTAATCTCAAGTAGATTAAATCGATGGAAGTGGTTTCATTTTCTATCTCAAAACCAAAAATGGTACTGAATACAATTTGTTTAGAAACACTTTTTGGAAAGGGAAAGAGGATTCTCTTTTGCAATGTCTCTGATCGGAATTGACATGTCTCTGATCGGAATTGACACACTTGCTTGGGAACTGTGGAATCAGCATTCAACTTTTTGAGACTTTCAGTTCATCCACGATCGCCATGTGCATTAGCTTGTACACATTCAATATGATTACACGAGCTTAATCACATATCTAGTATTTATCCATTACCAACACTCACTCTCAACTACCAAATCTGCCAGATAATTTAGAACTGCTCATTCCCAAGGAAGTAAACCTACTCTAACAGCATTCCAAATGAGCCAGTTCAAACATAAGCAGGGAAGCATATTAACAGGAGCCATAATGTTATTAAATTAGAGCACTATAATACAACAAGAACTTTGAAACACAATAGCTTCAATTCATAGCTTATTAACTGACATGAACTGGATAAGACTTTCATGATTATATAAGTGTGCACGAAATTTAAAGAATAAAATCAAGAATAACACTGAACAGTTGCTTCAGTTCAAACAGAGACTGAAGCAATACCAACAACAACAACATCAACATCAACAATAACTCACAACACCAAGAACAAAAAAACCCAAAAATTAAAAGTAAATTAGAAAAGGGGAAAGAAATGTATACCTGATTGTTGTTGATCGAAGAAATCAATGCTCAATTTCCCTGGTGGGAGGAGAGAGAGAGAGAGACTGAGATACGCTATAGAGGAGAGAAAGAGAGACTGAGATACAGAGATCGAAGAAATCAACGCTCAACAACACCACACCAAGAACAACAAAAACCAAAAATTAAAAGTAAATACGCTATACCTACCTGCTGATTTGGTCACCGGCATCGGAAATTCGTGCCCTAGCTGACTAAGGAGAGAAAGAGAGACTGCTGCAGAGATTACCGCGAAACTGAATAGGGAAATTTGGGTTTCCCGGTATTTAATAACATTTACGGCAGATATTGTACACCGCCGTAAATAATCTGTATTATTTACGGCGGACGCGTATCAACCGCCGATAATAAGTACCTATATACGACGGCTACTGATATACCGCCGTATATAACTTCGATCTCATATACGTACATGCCAAATGTACCTACATTACTTATTTATGCCGGCCTTGTCCGCCGTATATATTAGTTATATACGGCGGTATGCACAACCGCCGTATATATATAATATATACGGCGGACGCGTGTCCACCGCCGTAAGTAAGTGCCGTAAATAACCTCCTTTCTTGTAGTGAAAGTTGTCAAAACTTGGTAAATTGATATGGAACCTTTATAGAAGGTGTTCAATGTTATGTCATGAATACGTAGGGCTACTTATATTACATTGTACCTCTACGTGGTTACGTATTCATGGTTATTGGTTCATATAGTGCATGAAATACATGTTGCACTACTTTATTGGTTTGAACATGAGTATTAATACCATGTTGTTGGATTGTTGTTATTCAATAGTATTTAAATATATGTTGCACTATTGTGATGATTTAACATGTGTAATATTACCATGTTGTGTATTGATATCCCAAAGTGTGGATTTATTTTCAAGTATCTATTATGTGCTTGAATGTGTTTATATCAGCTGATCATTGGGGTATAATGGAATACGATCACTTATGAGAAATTGTTCCATAAGGTGCTCAAATTACATTATATCTGTGACTATCCCCCTCTATGGCCAAAGACTGGGGTTACAGCTTCTGTATTGAGCCAAAAGCCTTACAAATTGCTGGTATCTTATATGTTTCCCTGAAAAATGGGTCTTATAAGATGTGAATATGCCTAAGCAGTTCACAAATGAGTGGAGTTTTACTCCCGACGTTGTACAACTTATTGTTCGGACGGGAAAGGTAAAATGAGGTAACATAATGTGTTTACCACTTTACCAATGTGATTATGAGCAACATGTTTACGTGTTGCATATTATATGGCATATTGTTGCATCCATAATAGCTTATTGAGATTTATTCTCACCCCTTCTCCCTTTACTATTTTAGATCCCGCTAAGACAGGAGGCCCAGACCGGTGAGGCCGGAAAAAAGTTTGGATTGCGTACTTTTGGGTTGTCAGGGTATGTTATGGTTTGGGAGTTGGGAGTAGGTTGTGGATGTTATTCTTTTGGGGGAGATTTGTATATATAACTTTTATAAAATATTTTCAGTGTGTTTGTGTTGTAAGTAAATATGGGATTGGTTTTCTTTCAAAGTTGGCTTTTGTAAGCCTTTACATTTGTAGTGCTTGTAACTAAAGCAGGTTTAGACTTTTCAAACATGGTTTATATACCACCTTCAAATGGAAAGGTTATGTTGATTTGTTAAAGGTTGTTATACTTTTAAGTTTAATTAAAAAAAAAGTTTTTTTTTAAATGGAGGTGGTTTGGGAGCCTCCAGCTTAGGGCACTAGTCTATAGGTCCCGGGTCGGGGAGGCGCCCACAGTTGGTATTAGAGCATTAGTTAGAAGTCAAGGATAGATGTCTAGTATAAGGAGGAGTGTGTGATATCTGACGACGAGTGTTTAACGCAGGGATTGGTGTAATGGCGGGAACTGGTGATGACCAGCTAAGGGATCAAGGAAATATGGGTGTTATGGGAGCCGGGGGAAACCAAAATGCAGAAATGATGAATATGTTCAGGGTTTTCCTTCAAAATATGGCAGCTCAGGGACAGGCTCAACAGCAACCTGAGGAAAGACAAGCACACAGGTTAGAGAAGTTTTTCAAAACGGCTCCACCAAGCTACAATGGGGATCCAGATATATTGAAGGCAAAAAGATAGTTGGAAGATATGAACAATTTTTTTGTGGAAATGGAAAGGAGAATTGGGAGCGGGACCAAAAGCCCCAAACATGGGATAACTTCACCAGGAGATTTAAAGAGCACTTCATTCCTTTGATTACCCGAGATAAGAAATAGGTTGAGTTCCTGAGGCTCGAGCAGGGGACAATGACAGTGGCCCAGTATTCAGCGAAGTTCACAGATTTAGCAAGGTATTGTCCTCATTTAGTACCAGAGGAGGAGTGGAGAGTCTACAGGTTTGTGAAGGGACTGAGATTGGAGTTCCGAAAGCAGCTGTTGACACATGATTTCCCCAACTATCAAGCAGCAGTGAACATGGCATATAGAATTGAAAATGATATTGAAGAACACAAGGGCAGACCTGAAAGCAGCAGTGGAAGCAAGTCCATGTTTCCAGGCCAGGGTTCAGGCAGCCGAATACTTTAACTCCAGGAGTGGCTAGAGGAGGAGCTGTCACAGTTTCAACTCATCCTATGCCCAGCCAGTTTGGGACTGTTTGCAATTTTTGTAAGAAGGTGGGACATTCTGAAGACAAATGTTGTAGCAAAAGTGGAAGGTGTGCATGGTATCCCACCAATACTCGGACAAGGCCAGAAAGACACCCTTGTTCTTCTGCGTCTCCGCCAACCTGGCCAGGTTCTCCACGAACACATTCAACCCAGAAGCAATAACCAGCCTCCGAGGGCTTGGTCTCCAATCTCAGGATATATCAGGCATGTTCCTCCACACCACAACCACGGCCTCAAGGGACCCCTGTGATTTCTTCTTTTTCGCCTTTCCAGATGAAGGCACCTCATCCTGCAGGTAAACACAGCAAAGGTACGTCAATAATGGTACTTAACAAATATACAAAAACAAAAATGGTAACACATATCATTCAAAAAAAAAACTTCAGACCATACCAACACGGCAATTTCCCACAGAAGTCCGTGCCAACACAGCACACAAAACACAAAAGTCCGTCCCTACACGACAAATATAACACATTTTTTCAACAAAAAGGGATCCCTCCCTATACACATTTTTTTCCAACAAAAGGGATCCGTCCCTACACACATTTTTCCAACAAAAGAGGATCCGGCCCACGACACATTTTTTTTCAAACAAAGGGATCCGTCCCTACACACATTTTTTCCAAAAAAAAGGGATCCGTCCCTACACCAATTTTACACTGAGAAAAGATGAGAAAGATATGTTTTTGAAATTATTGAAGAATGTGAAAGTACCTGATGGTTATGCTTCTTTCCTTCCTGATTAGACTAGGGTTTATGATTCTTTCCTTATTTTTGCCTAAGCTATTTGTTCCCCTTGTGTAATTAGATGAATGCAAACAATGAGGATATCTCTTGTGCTAATGTGTTCATTAAAACACATAGTAAAAAGGATGGTTACATACCTCACGATGATACAAGGAACCTAGTTGTAAGTTGTTTAATATTTCTCTTATTATATGGTCTCACTAGTTTAATGTTAACGTATAAAATGCTACTTTTGTTTTGTTTTCATGATCGGATAAATGAAAAGATAAATGAGGTACCAGAAGAGGAGCGAACTGAAGCTTATATGATTAGTGGTTTAGTATTTAGAGTGGGGTTTAGGGGTTATGGTATTATTAAGCATTATTGTTAATAAGTATTATTTTCTAATTTATTATTATTATTATTATTATTATTGTTATTAACATTTATTATTCAATTATTACTTATATTCAATAATATTAATGAATGGTTTAGAGTATTCATAGGGTTTAGGGTATATAGGTTAGGGTTTTGGGTATAAGGTATAGTTTATTGTTTTTGGATTTAGAGTGGGGTTTAAGGGTTGGGGTGTGTTAATAAACAATACTAATATTTCTTTTAAAATGTTAAATTATTATAATTGCTTTGAAGATTTCTAATTTATTACTAGTATTTTTATTTTTAACATGTATTTTTTAATTATTATTATGAAATAGTATTATTTTGAAGTTAAATATTATTATTGTTAATAAGTATTATTACTAATTATTATAATTATCACATGAATTTTGATGTAAAACAAATAAAGCATAAGAGGTGGCATTACTTCACTGGATCTCATGTATTCACATGGATCACTAAAACAAAATCTTCACCATTAAATTAATCACATATATTGAATCCAATAGTTCACAATTCACATGGTTTATTTATTATGAGGTGTCAATCATTCATTGGCTACTTAAAGGTTCACATGGATCATCACAAAAACTCTTCTCTTTCTCTAACCGTTTCTTACTATATTAATCAATGGCTCACAATTAACCCAGCCAAACAATATCTCCAAACCTAAATCTTAATCTCCACCTCCCAATTTCCTATAGTGATGACCAAACCGGAACCGAAACCGGCACGTAACCGTTGAACCGACTTGATTCATAACCGGCTGGAATCGAAACGTCTTGAAACGGAAAAGGTGAAATTGTAACCAGCGGTTCTGAACTGCCAGAATCGGAACCGTTGTCAAAACAGTTAAATTCGTCAGAAATTTCGTAAGATTTGTCGAAATATAGCCAATAGAGTATGGGGTATATGTTTAAATAAAAAATATATTTGTTTTACTAACATATTTTCTCAATTATAAATACCACCCCCTCCCCTCATAATTTTTTCACACAAACCCCCTTAACTCTCCCTTAACTTTCTACAATGAATTTCATTAATTTCTTTAATTCTCAAGCTCAAATCCTAACCTAACTTTCATTTGTTTAAGTTTTAGGGTAAAATGCATATATGGGGTATGTGTATAAGATTGAGTGGTTCAATTTAAAGGTATATATGGGATTTAGGTATATGATTTATTGGGTTAGAGTATGGGGTATATGGTTAAGGTATATGAATTAGGGTTTATGGTTTGGAGTATATAATTTTGATTTAATATTTAGGGAATAAGGTATATATGAGAATAATGTAGATGAATTAGAGTTTAGGGTGTGGGGTATATCATTTAGATTTATGTATTATGGTATAGGGTATATGTGAGATTAATATAGATGAATTAGGGTTTATGGTATGGAGTATATGATTTAGATTTAAAATTTAGGGTATATGGTATATATGAGATTAATGTGGATGAATTAGGGTTTATGGTATCGAGTATATGATTTATATTTAAGGTTTGGGGCATAGGGTATATATGAGATTAAGGTAGATGAATTGTAATTAGAGTATGTAGTATATGATTTAGATTTAAAGTTTAGGGCATATCGTATAGGGTATATGTTTAAGGTATATGAATTTGGGTTTAGGCTATTAAGTATATGATTTAGATTTAAGGTTTAGAATATAGGGTATATATGAGATTTAAGTAGATGAATTAGGATTTTGGGTATAAAGTATATGATTTAGATTTAAGGTTTAGGTTATAATGTGTGGGGTATATGGTTAAAGTTGATGAATTAGGGTTTAGGGTATAAAGTATATAATTTAGATTTAAGGATTTTGGTACATGGTATAAAGGAGATTTAGGTAGAAGAATTTGGATTCGTGGAATGAAATGTATGATTTAGATTTAAGGGTAATGATTTAGGGTATAAACGAGATTTAGTTATATGATTAGGTTTAGTTTATGAGATTTATAATTCACAAAATCTAGGGAGAAACGCGTTTCTCCATAAGTTATGGAGAAACGGGTCCCGACATGTCGCGCGACAATGAGCTAGATAGCCAGAAACCTATGAAAGTGATATCCAGAAACCTTCAAATGAATATCCAGAAACCTTCAAAATGTTTCTGGATATACATTTGAAGGTTTCTGGATATCCAGAAACCTTCAATAGCAATTTCTGGATATGCCCTAACACATTTCTGGATATGCACCTACCAGTTTTCTGGATATGCACCTAACAGTTTCTGGATATACATTTCACATCCTTCTGGCTATCAAATACAAAGCTTACGGATATCAACTGCAAAGCTTCGGCTATCAAATGCAAAGCTTCTGGATATCCAGAAGCTTTTGGTCTTGGCCTTGGGTTTTTTTTACGGATATACATTTCACATCCTTCGGCTATCAAATACAAAGCTTACGGATATCAACGCAAAGCTTCTGGCTATCAAATGCAAAGCTTCTGGATATCCAGAAGCTTTTGGTCTTGGCCTTGGGTTTTTTTTTCTGGTTATCAAATGTAAAGCTTCTGGCTATGAAAAACACGTTTCTCCATAGTTATGGAGAAACGCGTTTCTCAGCAGACGCACTCTTTATAATTTAGTTTTTCTTTTAAGTACTATCATTTCTTTAAAATTTCTAACATTTTTATATACCTTTTTGTAAAAAATTCAATAATAAAAAAAGTCTAAATATTATTTCCTAGTTAATAAAAAATATATAAAAAACATAAAAAATAAAGAGTAAAGAGTAATCCGTCCCTCTCTTCATTTTATATTCTTTCATTTGTTTAGTTTTTTTCTATCCTTTTTAACTTACTTTTTCTAAAAAATCTCAGTAATAAAAAAAATCTTAAATATTATTTCCTAATCAATAAAAATTTTTAAAAAAAATTAAAGGGTACTCCGTCACTCTTTCCTTTTATATACTTTCATTTGTTTAGCTTTTTTCTATCTTTTTTATTACTTTTTGTAAAAAAAATAAAAAAGTCTAAAATATTATTTCCTAGTCAATAAAAAAATATAAAATAAAATAAAATTAACGGGTAGTTTGTCCCTCTATTCTTTTATATACTTTAATTTGTTTATTTTTTTCTATCTTTTATTATATTACTCTTTGTAAAAAAAATCAGTAATAAAAAAAGTCTAAAATATGTTTTCTTAGTCATTAAAAGAATAAAAAATTTAAAAAAAATTAAGGGTAGTCCGTCCCTCTTATATTTTATATATTTTCATTTGTTTAGTTTTTTTCTATCTCTTTTTATATACTGTTTTGCAATTATTTTCAGTAAAAAAATTCTAAAATTGTTTTTTCTATTAAAAAAAAAAAAGAAGCAAAACAGTTGAACTGCCGGTTCGAAATAGGAACCGTGAACCGTAAGTTAACTGTTCGGTTCCGCTTTGGCCTTTTACGGAACCGGAACCGGCTATTTCGAAACAGAACCGGAACCTTGTTTGGTAATCCCTAATTTCCTCCGTCTCTCCCCCTATTTCACAAAAACGTAAACCTCACCATCGACCAGCCTCCTCCGTCAACTGTGTCGGCGCCACCACCTCAATCATTGCCTATGCCCCACCCCTCCTCTTTCCTCCCACACTTATTCTTCCCTATACCCTACTCACTGTCTCATTTGTTGTAGAAACCCCACCACTCACTTCCCCTTTCCAGCCACTATCAACACAATCCTCACTCTTTCCTCGGTTGATTTGGATCATGCGATGCTCGAAGATTTGAGAAGGTGAACCACCTACTATGGAGAACGAATCGGGCTGTGGAGAAGTTTGGATTTGCTCCGGTGGGTGCTTGATTCAAACAGAGGCTAATGACTATGGCTATTGTTGTGACGCGCTGTGGTGGTGGGCTACGGGGATTGGCAACCGCGGCGGTGATGGAAGGTGGTGATTCGTTTGTGTTGGAAGAACAAGGGTTGATATGTATTATTTTTTTGTTTTGAAGGATTTGTAATTAATTTCGAAAAGATTGTAATTGATGTATTTTGAAATTATTAATTGATGTATTTTGATATTTTTAATTCATGTATTTTGACATTTGTCAATAAAGATTATTTTTTAATTTAATTATTTTATATTAGTTTATTTATTTAATTAAAATAAGATAAAAAACAACAACAATACAATTAGAAATTGAAAGAAATTAGTTAAGATGGTTACAAAGACATTAATTAAGTCCAACATAGATTAATAAATATAGTGGTTAAGCAAACAATATAGTTGCAATTAGGGCTGTTACACGAAACGAGCCGGCTCGAGCTCGGCTCGGGCTCGGCTCAAAAAAAGCTCGAGTTCGAGTGGGCTCGAGTTGAACTCGAGCTCGAGCTCGAACCAATTTTTAAGCTCGTCATTCTTTCGAGCTCGGCTCGTGTTCGGCTCGTATGTTCGACGAGCTCTGTTCGAGATCGACTCGTTTGAGCTCGACTCGGGCTCGGCTCGTTAAAAGCTCGAATGAATTTTAGTATATATATATATATATATATATAAGCTCATTTAGGCTCGAGTTCGATTACAACTCGAATTAGGGCTCGATAAAGCTTGTTTGATTTCAGATTTTTTTCAAAAAATAAGTCGAAGCTCGAGCTCGGCTCGTTAATATTCGAGTTCGAGCAGCTCGCGAAAAGATCGCGAGCCAGCTTGCGAAAAGCTCGAAACCTGATTCGAGCCGAGCTTGAACAGGCATTCGTTTAAAAGTTAACGAGCTCGAGCTCGAAACATCAAAAGCTCGGCTCGGCTCGGCTCGTTTACAGCCCTAGTTGCAAATGCCCCTCCCTTACACTTAACATTCGGACAGAATCAGTATATTTTTGTAAAATCATTGGCGAAAGTTGTATTCGTTCAAACAATATTTACTCAAAGAATTTCTTTTGTGAAAAAAGAGTAACACTAAATAAATTCATGCAGTTGTTACCTTGTTCGCATATAAGAGTGCGTAGAAAGGAGAATGTAGAGGTGAATTACGGGGCAAATCTCCTTTTGGCAGTAGAACTCAACTATTCTGCAGCTGTGATATTACTTAACATCAGGCAGCAGTAAATCATTCTTCTGCCAAGGGAGTAATTACCCAGCAATGCATCCAACCAAAACTCAATCAATTCCGTTTCTCGATATGTTTTCTCACATTATGATTCTATATATATAGATCTCAAGACAACAGAATTCAAGTACGTATGATGTGTTTCTCCAAGAAGTAGTATATTCCTGGCACATCCCTCTGTACTAAAATGAAAAGAATGCAGTAAAGTGGTCTGTGGTTTTGACTTTAGAACACCATTCATGAGTAGTAAATATCAACCTCTATTCCACAGACTAAATTTGAATCCATAAATAGAATGTCTCGGTATATATATGCTTTTGAATCTTTAGCATCTGCACTGGTTTCTAAATGAAATGAAGGAGATTAAAGAAGAAGCCACTTTCTTACTGACCCTTTGCTGCCCAAAGGGACAGATTGAACCAGTTAAAATGTGTGCATACAAGAAAGATCCACAAGAAATGCTGCACGTTTGGTCATGTATATCGATTGATACATGATACAAAATGTATTTAAGAAAAATAAGGTGAAACTATAGCAAGCTGGTCACGAGGAAACTCAACTTGAAGAAAAAACATCTTCTCTTTTCTTATTTAGATATTAATCTTATACTAGATGCAATGGTGGATCTATAGTATGTAGACTAGGTCACATAAGTTATTGTAGTATGGTGGATAATACGTTATTCTAACATTTTAATGACCTATGTTTTCGTTTGTGCACCCACTTTTTTAGTATGATTAAGAGGATATGGGACGGAATCAATATATTTTTGTAATATCATTGGTGAAAGTTTTATTCAAATGATATTAACCAAATGTAAAATAAGAGAAAAAACAACAAAAATACATATAGAAATCGAAAGGAAATAGTTAGGATGGTTACAAAGACATTTGTGTCAAGACATTAATTAAGTCCAGCATAGATTAATAAATATAGTGGTTAAGCAAACTATATAGTTGCACTTGCCCCTCCCTTACACTTAATATTCGGACGGAATCAGTATATTTTTGTAAAATCATTGGTGAAAGTTGTATTAATTCAGACGATATTTACTTAAAAAAAAAGAAAAAAAAGAACTTCTCGTGGGACTAAATGAGTAACACTATATAAATTCATGCAGTTGTTACCTTGTTCTCATATAAGAGTGCGTAGTGAGAAGATTGTAGAGGTGAATTACGGGGCAAATCTCCTTTGGCAGTAGAAATCAACTATTCTGCGGCTGTGATATTACTCAACAGCAGTAAAGCATTCTTCTGCCAAGGGAGTAGTTGGCCAGCAATGTATCCATATACAAACTCAGTCAATTCCGTTTCTCGATATGTTTTCTAACATTATGATTATATATATATAAATCTCAAGACAACAGAATTCAAGTATGTACGATGTGTTTCTCCAAGAAGTAGCATATTCTTGGCACATCCCTCTATACTAAAATGATGCTGTAAAGTGGAATGTGGTTTTGATCTTTAGAACACCATTCATGAGTAGTCAATATCAACCTCTATTCCATGGACTTAATTGGAATACATAATTAAATAGAATGTCTCGGTATATATTTACTTCAGTCAGCAATATACATCTTCTCTTTTCTTATTTAGATATTAATCTTACACTAGATGCAAGGGAGGATCTATAGAATGTAGACTGGGTCAAATAAGTTATTGTAGTATGGTGGATAATACGTTATTCTAACATTTTAATGACCTATGTTTTCTTTTGTGCACCCACATTTTTAGTATGATTAAGAGGATATGGGACGGAATCAATATATTTTTGTAATATCATTGGTGAAAGTTTTATTCAAATGATATTTACCAAAAAAAAAAAACTTCTTGTGGGACGAAAAAGAGTAACACATATTAAATTCATGTAGTTGTTACCTTGTTCGCATATCACAGTAATAAAATGTGTGATGAGAAGTTTGTAGAGCTGAATTACGGGGCAAATCTCCTTTGGCAGTAGAACTCAACTATTCTGCAGCTGTGATATTACTCAACAGCTGGCAGCAGTAGAGCCTTCTTCTGCCAAGGGAGTAGTTGCCCAGGAATGCATCCATACACAAACTCAATCTATTCCATTTCTCCATATTTTTTTCTCACATTATGACCTTATTTGTATAATTCCCAAGACAATAGAATATAAGTACAGATGATTAGTTTCTTCAAGAAGTAGCATATTCTGTTAGAACATGGATTAATTAATATGTGTTATTTAATTCCATTTGTTATAATCATTTAATAATGTTAAAGTATAGACAAAATGTGTAGAATTCCATTAGGTGTAAGTACCATTAAATGATGGGCATAATGGTAACTTCACACCACCATCTTTATGAAAGGGTGTAGTCCCTAAATGAAGTGCCCCTTCTCTATCTATATAAAGGCTATCCATCAGCCATTTAGAGACACTTATTTCATTTACAAAATTCAGTCACAAATCTTCTCTTTTATTCACTAAGAAGATCAAGTGTGGGCACTATCATTTAGAAGATCTACTCTTCCCTACTTTGAAGAATATCTTCATACTTCGTTTTACTCAAGAACAAGACTAAGAATAATCATGGAATCACAAGGTACACGCTTCCGTATTATTCTTCTTCTTCTTCTCCTTCTCTTCTTAATCTAGTTGTGAGTCGGTTCATGGTTAATGGATCGTTTATGATCCAACATATTCCTGGCACATACCTCTGTACTAAAATGAAGACTATAGTAAAGTGGTCCGTGTTTTTGATCCTAAGAACTCCAATATTCATGAGTAGTCAATATCTTTTTTTGTCACGAAAACAACTTTAATTTTCAAAACTTCTATCTCTCTTGTTCTGAAAGGATTAAATCCGTCAGATGCTAATCCAAATCTAACATTCCGAATTTCACTTGAAAATAATGGATAATGTTCATCGAATGCCTTCCACGCACGAGAGTCTGCAAGCACACCATCGTCTATTCTTTTCTCGGCATGCCATCTCACGAGTGTCGCGGTCTTAGATGACCAATACAACCTTTGCAACCTTGGATTTAAGGGAAAATACCATACTTTCATCATCGCTACCTGCTTGGGAAGTTTATTCTTGCCACTTATTTCCGCACCTTCACCGCTACCCCCTTCTTCTTGTTGCTTATATCTAGAGGCTCCACAAATTTCACATTTAGTAAGTTTTTCAGTTTCATTTCGAAACAACATACAATGATTAATGCACGCGTCCCACGTTTTATAACTGAAACCCAAATCTGCAGTCATCTTGTACGCCTCACGATAGGAACTTGGCACTTTCGCTGACTGAGGCAATGCCCTAATGAAATTTTTTAATAAAGAAGTAAATCCCTTATCGGCCACTCGATAATTAGCCTTCCAGTGCATAAGTTCTACAATAAATGAGAGTACTGTAAACTTATCACACCCTTTCCACAAGGCTTGATCAGCATCTCTCAAAAGTCAAAGAAACTTCGCGGTGGCTGCATCTGATTTTACGATTTCTTCAATTCCTGGCTGGTTACTATCCGGCATACCCATCCCTTCATGTACCATTCGCCTCATACAATCTTGCACGTACAATTCAATTTCAATGCCATCTTCAGTTGTCCTATCATTATTATCATTCTTATACGCCGAAATGTACTCTTCCCCGTGCCTAATCCAATTCTTGTAATCTTTTTGAAATCCCACTTCAATACAATGTGATTTCACGGTTGCATGGTCTTTTTGGTAACGATTTCCGCATTTTTTACAAGGACAATATATTTTTTTAACACCAACAGACTTTTTTTGAGAATGCAAAATCGAGAAACTTGTCAACCCCAGACATATACTCATTTGAAATTCGATTACCCAAATCAATCCAACTTTTGTCCATATATGACTTGACTTGATATTTTTAACGTTAAAATACAACCTATATATAAGACCGAGAGACACAAATTTTAGAATAAAAATAAACTCATAAACAAACATAGTCTAAATATGTACAACTTTTGGCTCGATATAGATAATATACATTGTTGATGCCTAGCCTATTAGTCGAGCTTGGGCCCATGATATAGTATAACCCCATGACAACATTCATTCGTTCTCTCTCACAAGCCCCCCCCCCCCCCTAATTGAGAAGCTAATTTAAGGAGCTAGGTTGATGTGTAAAAGAACATCTAGATTGCTAAAAAGATTATGTGCTTTATCAAGTTAGGGCGTGTGCGTGGACAGACTAAACATGAAAAGAGCTATACCGTTAACTGTCCCCTAAATAGAGCAATGAAAATATTATTTAGATTTACATTACAAAATACTATAAACCAAAACAATGTAACAAAGTTTAGTATAGTCAAGATTATCTGTGGCTTGCTCAAAACAATGTAGTTCCTCCGTCCTAGATCGTAAGTGTCCGATACAAAGGTTTGAAGAAGGTATTTGGCGTTTCCTTAAACATCCTCAAATTAATCTCAAGTAGATTAAATCGATGGAAGTGGTTTCATTTTCTATCTCAAAACCAAAAAGGGTACTGAATACAATTTGTTTAGAAACACTTTTTGGAAAGGGAAAGAGGATTCTCTTTTGCAATGTCTCTGATCGGAATTGACACACTAGCTTGGGAACTGTGGAATCAGCATTCAACTTTTTGAGACTTTTAGTTCATCCACGATCGCCATGTGCATTAGCTTGTACACATTCAATATGATTACACGAGCTTAATCACATATCTAGAATTTATCCATTACCAACACTCACTCTCAACTACCAAATTTTCCAGATAATTTAGAACTGCTCATTCCTAAGGAAGTAAACCTACTCTAACGACATTCCAAATGAGCCAGTTCAAACATAAGCAGGGAAGCATATTAACAGGAGCCATAATGTTATTAAATTAGAGCACTATAATACAACAAGAACTTTGAAACACAATAGCTTCAATTCATAGCTTATTAACTGACATGAACTAGATAAGACTTTCATGATTATATAAGTGTGCACGAAATTTAAAGAAATAAATCAAGAATAACACTGAACAGTTGCTTCAGTTCAAACAGAGACTGAAGCAATACGAACAACAACAACAGCAACATCAACAACAACTCACAACACCAAGAACAAAAAAACCCAAAAATTAAAAGTAAATTAGAAAAGGGGAAAGAAATGTATACCTTATTGTTGTTGATCGAAGAAATCAACGCTCAATTTCCCTGGCTGGAGGAGAGTGAGAGATTGAGATATGCTATAGAGGAGAGAAAGAGAGACTGAGATACAGAGATCGAAGAAATCAACGCTCAACAACCCCACACCAAGAACAACAAAAACCAAAAATTAATAGTAAATACGCTATACCTACCTGCAGATTTGGTCACCGGCGTCGGAATTTCGTGCCCTAGCTGACTGAGGAGAGAAAGAGAGACTGCTGCAGAGATTACCGCGAAACTGAATAGGAAAATTTGGGTTTCCCGTTATTTAATAACATTTACGGCGGATATTGTACACCGCCATAAATTATCTGTATTATTTACGGCGGACGCGTATCAACCGCCGATAATAAGTACCTATATACGACGGCTACTGATATACCGCCGTATATAACTTCGATCTCATATACGTACATGCCAAATGTACGTACATTACTTATTTACGGCGGCCTAGTCCGCCGTATATATTAGTTATATACGGCGGTATGCACAACCGCCGTATATATATAATATATACGGCGGACGCGTGTCCACCGCCGTATGTAAGCTCCGTAAATAGCCTCCTTTCTTGTAGTGAAAGTTGTCAAAAATTGTTAAATTGATATGGAACCTTTATAGAAGGTGTTCAATGTTATGTCATGAATACGTAGGGCTACTTATATTACATTGTACCTCTACGTGGTTACGTATTCATGGTTATTGGTTCATATAGTGCGTGAAATACATGTTGCACTACTTTATTGGTTTGAACATGAGTATTAACACCATGTTGTTGGATTGTTGTTATTCAATAGTATTTAAATATATGTTGCACTATTGTGATGATTTAACATGAGTAATATTACCATGTTGTGTATTGATATCCCAAAGTGTGGATTTATTTTCAAGTATCTATTATGTGCTTGAATGTATTTATATCAGCTGATCATTGGAGTATAATGGAATACGATCACTTATGAGAAATTGTTCCATAAGGTGCTCAGATTACATTATATTTGTGACTATCCCCCTCTGTGGCCACAGACTGGGGTTACAGCTTCTGTATTGAGCCAAAAGCCTTACAGATTGCTGGTATCTTATATGTTTCCCTGAAAAATGGGTCTTATAAGATGTGAATATGCCTAAGCAGTTAACAAATGAGTGGAGTTCTACTCCCGACGTTGTACAACTTATTGTTCGGACGGGAAAGGTAAAATGAGGTAACATAATGTGTTTACCACTTTACCAATGTGATTATGAGCAACGTGTTTACGTGTTGCATATTATATGGCATATTGTTGCATCCATAATAGCTTATTGAGATTTATTCTCACCCCTTCTCCCTTTACTGTTTTAGATCCCGCTGAGACAGGAGGCCCAGACCGGTGAGGCCGAAAAGGAGTTTGGATTGCGTACTTTTGGGTTGTCAGGGTATGTTAAGGTTTGGGAGTTGGGTGTAGGTTGTGGATGTTATTCTTTTGGTGGAGATTTGTATATAAAACTTTTATAAAACATTTTCAGTGTGTTTGTGTTGTAAGTAAATATGGGATTGGTTTTCTTTCAAAGTTGGCTTTTGTAAGCCTTTACATTTGTAGTGCTTGTAACTAAATCAGATTTAGACTTTTCAAACATGGTTTATATACCACCTTCAAGTGGAAAGGTTATGTTGATTTGTTAAAGGTTGTTATAATTTAAAGTTTAATTAAACAAAAAGTTTTTTTTAAATGGAGGTGGTTTGGGAGCCTCCAGCTTAGGGCACTAGTCTATAGGTCCCGGGTCGGGGAGGCGCCCACAGTTGGTATCAGAGCATTAGTTAGAAGTCAAGGGTTTGATGTCTAGTATAAGGAGGAATGTGTGATATCTGACGACGAGTGTTTAACGTAGGGATTGGTGTAATGGCGGGAACTGGTGATGACCAGCAAAGGGATCAAGGAAATATGGGTGTTATGGGAGCCGGGGGAAACCAAAATGCAGAAATGATGAATATGTTCAGGTTTTTCCTTCAAAATATGGCAGCTCAGGGACAGGCTCGACAGCAACTTGAGGGAAGACAAGCACACAGGTTAGAGAAGTTTTTCAAAACGGCTCCACCAAGCTACAATGGGGATCCAGATCCAGTGAAGGCAAAAAGATGGTTGGAAGATATGAACAATTTTTTTGTGGAAATGGAAAGGAGAATTGGGAGCGGGACCACACGTCCCAAACTAGGGATAACTTCACCAGGAGATTTAACGAGCACTTCATTCCTTTGATTACCCGAGATAAGAAATAGGTTGAGTTCCTGAGGCTCGAGCAGGGGACAATGACAGTGGCCCAGTATTCAACGAAGTTCACAGATTTAGCAAGGTATTGACCTCATTTAGTACCAGAGGAGGAGTGGAGAGTCTACAGGTTTGTGAAGGGACTGAGATTGGAGTTCCGAAAGCAGCTGTTGACACATGATTTCCCCAACTATCAAGCAGCAGTGAACATGGCATATAGAATTGAAAATGATATTGAAGAACACCAGGGCAGACCTGAAAGCAGCACTGGAAGCAAGGCCATGTTTCCAGGCCAGGGTTCAGGCAGCCGAATACTTTAACTCCAGGAGTGGCTAGAGGTGGAACTGTCACAGTTTCAACTCATCCTATGCCCAGGCAGTTTGGGACTGTTTGCAATTTTTGTAAGAAGGTGGGACATTCTGAAGACAAATGTTGTAGCAAAAGTGGAAGGTGTGCGTGGTATCCCACCAATACTCGGACAAGGCCAGAAAGACACCCTTGTTCTTTTGCGTCTCCGCCAACCTGGCCAGGTTCTCCACGAACACATTCAACCCAGAAGCAATAACCAGCCTCCGAGGGCTTGGTCTCCAATCTCAGGATATATCAGTCATGTACCTCCACACCTCAACCACGGCCTCAAGGACCCCTGTGATTTCATCTTTTTCGCCTTTCCAGATGAAGGCATCTCATCCTGCAGGTAAACACAACAATGGTACGTCAATAATGGTATTTAACAAATATACAAAAACAAAAATGGTAACACATATCATTCAAAAAAAAAAAACTTCAGACCATACCAACACGGCAATTTCCCACAGAAGTTCGTACCAACACAGCACACAAAACACAAAAGTCCGTCCCTACATGACAAATATAACACATTTTTTCAACAAAAAGGGATCCCTCCCTATACACATTTTTTTCCAACAAAAGGGATCCGTCCCTACACACATTTTTCCAACAAAAGAGGATCCGTCCCACAACACATTTTTTTTCAAACAAAGGGATCCGTCCCTACACACATTTTTTCCAAAAAAAGGGATCCGTCCCTACACCAATTTTACACTGAGAAAAGATGAGAAAGATATGTTTTTGAAATTATTGAAGAATGTGAAAGTACCTGATAGTTATGCTTCTTTCCTTCCTGATTAGACTAGGGTTTATGATTCTTTCCTTATTTTTTTCCTAAGCTATTTGTTCCCCTTGTGTAATTAGATGAATGCAAACAATGAGGATATCTCTCGTGCTAATGTGTTCATTAAAACACATAGTAAAAAGGATGGTTACATACCTCACGATGATACAAGGAACCTAGTTGTAAGTAGTTTAATATTTCTCTTATTATATGGTCTCACTAGTTTAATGTTCACGTATAAAATGCTACTTTTGTTTTGTTTTCAGGATCGGATAAATGAAAAGATAAATGAGGTACCAGATGAGGTGCGAACTGAAGCTTATATGATTAGTGGTTTAGTATTTAGAGTGGGGTTTAGGGGTTATGGTATTATTAAGCATTATTGTTAATAAGTATTATTTTCTAATTTATTATTATTATTATTATTGTTATTAACATTTATTATTCAATTATTACTTATATTCAATAATATTAATGAATGGTTTAGAGTATTCATAGGGTTTAGGGTATATAGGTTAGGGTTTTGGGTATAAGGTATAGTTTATTGTTTTAGGATTTAGAGTGGGGTTTAAGGGTTGGGGTGTGTTAATAAACAATACTAATATTTCTTTTAAAATGTTAGATTATTATAATTGCTTTGAAGATTTCTAATTTATTACTAGTATTTTTATTTTTAACATGTATTTTTTAATTATTATTATGAAATAGTAATATTTTGAAGTTAAATATTATTATTGTTAATAAGTATTATTACTAATTATTATAATTATCACATGAATTTTGATGTAAAACAAATAAAGCATAAGAGGTGGCATTACTTCACTGGATCTCATGTATTCACATGGATCACTAAAACAAAATCTTCACCATTAAATTCATCACATATATTGAATCCAATGGTTCACAATTTACATGGTTTATTTATTATGAGATGTCAATCATTCATTGGCTACTTAAAGGTTCACATGGATCATCACAAAAACTATTCTCTTTCTCTAACAGTTTCTTACTATATTAATCAATGGCTCACAATTAACCCAGCCAAACAATATCTCCAAACCTAAATCTTAATCTCCACCTCCCAATTTCCTATAGTGATGACCAAACCGGAACCGAAACCGGCACGTAACTGTTGAACTGACTTGATTCAGAACCGGCTGAAATCGAAACCGTCTTGAAACGGAAAAGGTGAAATTGTAACCAGCGATTCTGAACTGCCAGAATCGGAACCGTTGTCAAAACAGTTAAATTCGTTAGAAATTTCATAAGATTTGTCGGAATATAGCCGTTAGAGTATGGGGTATATATTTAAATAAAAAATATATTTGTTTTACTAACATATTTTCTCAATTATAAATACCACCCCCTCCCCTCATAATTTTTTTCACACAAACCCCCTTAACTCTCTCTTAACTTTCTACAATGAATTTCGTTAATTTCTTTAATTCTCAAGCTCAAATCCTAACCTAACTTTCATTTGTTTAAGTTTTATGGTAAAATGCATATATGGGGTATGTGTATAAGATTGAGTGGTTCAATTTAAAGGTATATATGGGATTTAGGTATATGATTTATTGGGTTAGAGTATGGGGTATATGGTTAAGGTATATGAATTAGGGTTTATGGTTTGGAGTATATAATTTTGATTTAATATTTAGGGAATAAGGTATATATGAGAATAATGTAGATGAATGAGAGTTTAGGGTGTGGGGTATATCATTTAGATTTATGTATTATGGTATAGGGTATATGTGAGATTAATATAGATGAATTAGGGTTTATGGTATGAAGTATATGATTTAGATTTAAAATTTAGGGTATATGGTATATATGAGATTAATGTTGATGAATTAGGGTTTATGGTATCGAGTATATGATTTATATTTAAGGTTTGGGGCATAGGTTATATATGATATTAAGGTAGATGAATTGTAATTAGAGTATGTAGTATATGATTTAGATTTAAAGTTTAGGGCATATCGTATAGGGTATATGTTTAAGGTATATGAATTTGGGTTTAGGCTATTAAGTATATGATTTAGATTTAAGGTTTAGGATATAGGGTATATATGAGATTTAAGTAGATGAATTAGGATTTCGGGTATAAAGTATATGATTTAGATTTAAGGTTTAGGTTATAATGTGTGGGGTATATGGTTAAAGTTGATGAATTAGGGTTTAGGGTATAAAGTATATAATTTAGATTTAAGGTTTTTGGTACATGGTATAAAGGAGATTTAGGTAGAAGAATTTGGATTCGTGGAATGAAATGTATGATTTAGATTTAAGGGTAATGATTTAGGGTATAAACGAGATTTAGTTATATGATTTAGGTTTAGTTTATGAGATTTATAATTTAGTTTTTCTTTTATGTAATATTATTTCTTTAAAATTTCTAACATTTTTATATACCTTTTTGTAAAAAATTCAATAATAAAAAAAGTCTAAATATTATTTCCTAGTTAATAAAAAATATATAAAAAACATAAAAAATAAAGAGTAAAGAGTAATCCGTCCCTCTCTTCATTTTATATTCTTTCATTTGTTTAGTTTTTTTCTATCCTTTTTAACTTACTTTTTGTAAAAAATCTCAGTAATAAAAAAAATCTTAAATATTATTTCCTAATCAATAAAAATTTTTAAAAAAATTAAAGGGTACTCCGTCACTCTTTCCTTTTATATACTTGCATTTGTTTAGCTTTTTTCTATCTTTTTTATTACTTTTTGTAAAAAAAATAAAAAAGTCTAAAATATTATTTCCTAATCAATTAAAAAATATAAAATAAAATAAAATTAACAGGTAGTTTGTCCCTCTATTCTTTTATATACTTTAATTTGTTTTTTTTTTCTATCTTTTATTATATTACTTTTTGTAAAAAAAAAATCAGTAATAAAAAAAGTCTAAAATATGTTTTCTTAGTCATTAAAAGAATAAAAAATTTTAAAAAAATTAAGGGTAGTCCGTTCCTCTTATCTTTTATATATTTTCATTTGTTTAGTTTTTTTCTATCTCTTTTTATATACTGTTTTGCAATTATTTTCAGTAAAAAAATTCTAAAGTTGTTTTTTCTATTAAAAAAAAAAAGAAGCAAAACAGTTGAACCGCCGGTTCGAAATCGGAACCGTGAACCGTAAGTTAACTGTTCGGTTCTGCTTTGGCCTTTTACGGAACCGGAACCGGCTATTTCGAAACAGAACCGGAACCTTGTTTGGTAATCCCTAATTTCCTCCGTCTCTCCTCCCTACTTCTTTCTCCCCCTATTTTACAAAAACGTAAACCCCACCATCGACCAGCCTCCTCCGTCAACTGTGTCGGCGCCACCACCTCAATCATTGCCTCTGCCCCACCCCTCCTCTTTCCTCCCACACTTATTCTTCCCTATACCCTTCTCACTGTCTCATTTGTTGTAGAAACCCCACCACTCACTTCCCCTTTTCAGCCACTATCAACACAATCCTCACTCTTTCCTCGGTTGATTTGGATCTTGCGATGCTCAAAGATTTGAGAAGGTGAACCGGCTACAATGGAGAACGAATCGGACTGTGGAGAAGTTTGGATTTGCTCCGGTGGGTGCTTGATTCAAACAGAGGCCAATGACTATGGCTATTGTTGTGACGCGCTGTGGTGGTGGGCTACGGGGATTGGCAACCGCGGCGGTGATGGAAGGTGGTGATTCGTTTGTGTTGGAAGAACAAGGGTTGATATGTATTATTTTTTTTGTTCTGAAGGATTTGTAATTAATTTTGAAAAGATTGTAATTGATGTATTTTGACATTATTAATTGATGTATTTTGATATTTTTAATTCATGTATTTTGACATTTTTCAATATAGATTATTTTTTAATTTAATTATTTTATATTAGTTTATTTATTTAATTAAAATAAGATAAAAAACAACAACAATACAAATAGAAATTGAAAGAAAATAGTTAAGATGGTTACAAAGACATTAATTAAGTCCAACATAGATTAATAAATATAGTAGCTAAGCAAACAATATAGTTGCAATTAGGGCTGTTACACGAAACGAGCCGGCTCGAGCTCGGCTCGGGCTCGGCTCAAAAAAAGCTCGAGTTCGAGTGGGCTCGAGTTGAACTCGAGCTCGAACTCGAACCGATTTTTAATCTCGTCATTCTTTCGAGCTCGGCTCGTGTTCGGCTCGTATGTTCGACGAGCTCTGTTCGAGATCGATTCGTTTGAGCTCGACTCGGGCTCGGCTCGTTAAAAGCTCGAATTAATTTTAGTATATATATATATATATATATAAGCTCATTTAGGCTCGAGTTCGATAACAACTCGAATTAGGGCTCGATAGAGCTCGTTTGATTTCAGATTTTTTTCAAAAAATAAGTCGAAGCTCGAGCTCGGCTCGTTAATACTCGAGTTCGAGCAGCTCGCGAAAAGATCGCGAGCCAGCTCGCGAAAAGCTCGAAACTTGATTCGAGCCGAGCTTGAACAGGCATTCGTTTAAAAGTTAACGAGCTCGAGCTCGAAACTTCAAAAGCTCGGCTCGGCTCGGTTCGTTTACAGCCCTAGTTGCAAATGCCCCTCCCTTACACTTAACATTCGGACAGAATCAGTATATTTTTGTAAAATCATTGACGAAAGTTGTATTCGTTCAAACAATATTTACTCAAAGAATTTCTTTTGTGAAAAAAGAGTAACACTAAATAAATTCATGCAGTTGTTAGTTCGCATATAAGAGTGCGTAGAAAGGAGAATGTAGAGGTGAATTACGGGGCAAATCTCCTTTTGGCAGTAGAACTCAACTATTCTGCAGCTGTGATATTACTCAACATCAGGCAGCAGTAAATCATTCTTCTGCCAAGGGAGTAATTACCCAGCAATGCATCCAACCCAAACTCAATCAATTCCGTTTCTTGATATGTTTTCTCACATTATGATTCTATATATATAGATCTCAAGACAACAGAATTCAAGTAGGTATGATGTGTTTCTCCAAGAAGTAGTAATTACCCTGCAATGCATCCCTCTGTACTAAAATGAAAAGAATGCAGTAAAGTGGTCTGTGGTTTTGACTTTAGAACACCATTCATGAGTAGTAAATATCAACCTCTATTCCACAGACTTAATTTGAATCCATAAATAGAATGTCTCGGTATATATATACTTCAGTCAGCGATATATGCTTTTGAATCTTTAGCATCTGCACTGGTTTCTAAATGAAATGAAGGAAATTAAAGAAGAAGCCACTTTCTTACGGACCCTTTGCTGCCCAAAGGGACAGATTGAACCAGTTAAAATGTGTGCATACAAGAAAGATCCACAAGAAAAGCTGCACGCTTGGTCATGTACATCGAATGATACATGATACAAAATGTATTTAAGAAAAATAAGGTGAAACTATAGCAAGCTGGTCACGAGGAAACTCAACTTGAAGAAAAAACATCTTCTCTTTTCTTATTTAGATATTAATCTTATACTAGATGCAATGGTGGATCTATAGTATGTACACTAGGTCACATAAGTTATTGTAGTATGGTGGATAATACGTTATTCTAACATTTTGTTAGGACCTAACTTTGATCAATGTCATAGTTAGCTGGTTTTGATAAAGGAATATATAGAACAGGGTTTATATCAAAAGATGTAATCTGTCATGGTTCTTCACTCTGATAGTTGTGTGTCTGTCAGTTATAATTCTGCTTTATACATTAGTTACAATCAATCAATTACATGAATCATATTCCCTCTCTAAGCTATCAAGATCATCAAGTGCATCTCAATTCTTATTAGAGATCATCTCTGATAGTTAAGCCTTGTTATGATCTGACAGCTATGGCTTTAATCCTTCAGACAGCCATTACTCTGTCTCATACTCTGCTGCCACAATCTCAACCAAGATGGATCCTGCATCCTCACAACTATCAAGTTCACCTTTGAAGACCATTGAAGACCTTCTGGAAGCCTTTAGTTCAAGCCAGCTCATGAAGACCTGCAAGTGGACATGTGGGGCAAAGACCAGTCAAAGACCAATTAATGAAGCTGCAACAGACATATTCCAACGGCTACATTGAAGGCTATAAATAGAAGAGTTCAGCCTTTGCACAAAATACTCTTGAAAAATACTCTTTTTCACAGTCCAAAAACCTTTCCCTTACATCCCTACACACCTCCTGTAATCCAAACCTTACACACCAATCCCTACCCTTCAAATACTGTTCCAAACCAAAAACCTTCAGCCTCAAACCCCTGTTTCAACAACAACAACCCTTGTGTGTTAATTCACAAATTCCAAATCCTAAGACTGTACTTTAGGTGTAGAAGTACTTTGTAAACACTCAAGACTGTACCTTGAGTGTAATAGTTGTTTTGTAAAATCTTGAGACTGTACTTCAAGTTGTAAAAACACTTAAGACTGTACTTTAAGTATATCCCTAGTTGACTGTAATAATTAGGAAGAGGAAGTTCAAGGAACTTGCCTGATCAATCATTTGTAATTCTTGTTGATTAAGATTATAATAAAATTGATCCCACTTGTCAAGATTGACAGTGGGGGTGGATGTCGGAGGAGTGAACTCTGAACCACTTTAAATTCTCAGTGTTGTTATTTTCTGCAAACACATTCACACACTTGCATTATTCCATTGTGTTCATTTGTCCTATCATTATTTCAAGCCTTACTTATTACGCTGCACAATTCATCAAATATCTGACAGCTAAGTCAAACCATAGCTGTCTGATCATTTGCATATCAAACAAGGGCCTTTCAATTGGTATCAGAGCTTGTCTTCATATTCAGAAGTCTAACAACTTGTGAAGGATCCTCTTCAAACCCACCATGCCTCAACCAGGGAGAAATAATGAGAAAGACATCCCACACATTGATGACTGTGGATCTTTTGAGATCTATGCATCAAAAATAAAAACATACCTTGATGCAAACAGTATATGGAACTGGTATGTTCTAGAGAATGAAGTGTCCTACCCAACTCAAATAGATACAGATGGAGGACCTAGTAAGATCAAATCCCCATAAACATGGTCTGAATCTGAAAAGCAATTGATCAGTGCAAACTTAAAAGTCAAAAACATTCTTCAAAAGAGTATAAATGACTCACTAGCACAAGAAATTGCTAAGGAACCAAATGCCAGAACAGCATGGGCTCTCATTCAAACTAAGTTCACTAAACACACCAGTGTCAGGACACAAAATTTGTATAACTTGCTTAGGCAATTAGACAACTTCAAGTTCTATCCTGGAGAAAAAGTGAGTGCTGCTCAACCAAGGTTTGAAAACCTTGTTAGATCTATTGCTGACCATCGAAAAACCTTTGAACAACAAGATCTTTGCCTCAAGATATATTCCAATCTTCCACAAGAATATGAAAAGGTAGCATTACCTATTAGAGAAGGATTTGAATGGAGCACAATGACAGTTGAACAGTATTTTGGAAAGCTTGAAGCTTATGAACTGGAAGGTATGATAAAAATTCAACCAGTTCCTACCATCTCACAAACTTTAGCCTTAACTGCTCAAGAAACTGCCCACAAACGAATCACTCACCAAGACATTGAGACCATTGTCAACAATGCCCTTCAAAAGATAAACATCAGCTCCAAACCTGTCAGTAAACAGATCTCTCAAGAAGACATTCCAAGTCTCATATCCATGGCTGTCAGAAATGCCATGAAATTTCAAAAGAAATCTTTTGACAAAAAGTACAATCCTTCCACATCTAATGCTCAACAAGACAGCTACAAGAAGACAGTTGATTGCTTTAACTGTGGAAAGCAAGGACATTACTCATCTGATTGTCCTGAACCAAGGAAACCCAGGGACAATCAGACAGCTAAGAAATTAACATACTCAAAAGAGATTATTCACAGTTCCAGGTGCAACTGCTTCAATTGCTCCAAAAGCAAAAATGACAAAAACAAGGAGCAAGTTATGATAGCTGATTCATCAAAATTAAGTGATGAAGAATATGTGTCCAGTGATGACCCTGACAATGAAGGAGAGGAAGCCATGCTATGCTTTATAGCTGAAGATGAGGAAGAGTCAGACAATGAGGAAGATATGGAAGCACTTACTGCTGCAGAAGAACTAAAAGAGGTACATGACTTTAACTCTTTAAATATTGATGGCTTCAAACAATTAGTTTGCACTCTTTTAATTCAAACCAAGAAACAAAAAACTAGCTTTGCTTCACTGGTCAATGAGAACCTTTCCCAATCCTCAACCATTGACACCCTCACAAAAACCAATTCTGAGCTTGAGAAAGGCTGTCAAGGGCTAAGAGATCAATGCTTCATGCTTGAAAAACAAAACATGGATCTGACAGCTGAGACATCCAGTACTCAAGAAAACTGTCAAAGACTCATAAATCTTGAAAAAGAGAATGATGCTCTTAAAAAGAAAATAGATTCATGGAACAAGTCAAGCAAAGCATTATCCCTTTTCACCTACACCCAAAGACATCCTAGTGACAAAATAGGGATTGGTGCTAATGATTCTACACTAAAGATGTACACTCCTCCCACTGGTGAAAGGGCCATTGAAAAAATGGTTCTAGTAAATCAAAATGAAAATGACTCCCCCAGACCATCCTATCCAAATACCTTTCAGTTTCAACCCCAATATAACAACCCAAACCACTTCTTCAATCCATCCCAATCTACTGTCCTTACTCCTTACATGATGCAAATTATGTCATATTACAATACCCTAAACCAGTTCTTCAGAAAAAGATCAATGAACAAAGCTAGGGTACCAAAGAAAAACTAATCCTTTGGACCCAAAAGAATAAATAGGGTACCATAAAATTTACTTTCTGTTTTGCAGGTACCTAAGAAAGGACTCTGGTATTTAGATAGTGATTGTAGTAGACATATGACCTTCAATAAAGACTGGTTGCAATAATATATCCCTAAAAATGGTCCAAATGTAACCTTTGGTGACAATTCCCAAGCTAAGGTCAAAGGATCAGGAAATCTTATTACAAAAGATATCATTTTTACAAATGTGTCTTATGTAGAGGGTCTCAAACACAATTTGATTAGCATTAGTCAAATCTGTGATAAGGGATATCATGTTGTTTGCACTAAGGATAAATGTACTGTTAAAGACAAAAGCAATAAAGTCATTCTGACTGGATCAAGAAAAGAAAATTTCTACTGCTTAAACCTAGAGATTGTGGAATCCTCAAATGCTCACTGCCTTCTGTCTTTTAGTCAATCTGATATGTCATGGCTATGGCACAAAAGATTGGCTCAACTTAACCATAAAACCATCTCCAAGCTTGCAAATTCAAATCTAGTCAGAGGTCTTCCAAAGATCCCATTCAAGAAGGACAAACTTTGCAAAGCATGCCAATGTGGGAAGCAAAAGAGATCTTCATTCAAGCCCAAGACCAGATTGGACACCTCAAGACCTATTGAACTACTTCATATGGATCTTTTTGGACCCATAAGAACTAGATCTTTAGGAGGAAAAAGATACTCCCTAGTGTAGCGTTGTGAGAAAATTTTATCTTTTCATCTTTCGAGTCGCCACCTATATTATTCGTTTGGAAACACAGAAAAACCATTTTGAAAGAGATTTGGGTTCGGGGCTTAGGTTATGAAATGGGTAGGTCAAGGAGCATCCATTTAACCCAATCCGGAGATCGGTCTTGCTAAAGAAAAGAGAGATTTTCAATCTTTTTAATAAAATAATTAAAGAAGAACAAATAAACCCTAATCAATTCCTTGATTAGGAATGTCGGATTGTATGCATCGAGATCGCCTTCATTGACTGAAGGGACTCTAAGCTAATCCTTTTGATGGGATTACACTACTCCAAAATCAATAGAGAGGTTGAGAAGAGAAGTGAAAGTTAAAGGATGATTACCTTTTTGAGAAGAGATTCGGACAGAGTTTCGACTCAAGTTTAGAGTTGAAACTTGATACGGACAGAGCTTCGCCTCGATCCTTGACTTGGATCTTGATGCGGACGGAGCTTCGCCTTGGTCCTTTGATTTGGGCTTCGATGTTTGTTAATCAACAAGGTTGATGAACAAACTTTAGGAGTTGTTTTTTAGTGATTTGAAGGAGTCTTTCATGGAAAGAAATCAACAAATTGTGTGTGTTGTGTGTGTTCTTGATCAAGGATCAAAATTGTCGACCTCCGAAACACTAAAAATCATCCAGTATTTATAGGAGGTTGGAGAGGTGAAGGTGGAGAGGTAAAATCCCCTAGGAAGGTTCCAGAACTCAGTTCTGATTGGATACCCGAATTGATAAGGTTTTATACAAAAAGAGAGTTTCAAACGAAGAAGGAGAGTGATTTCTGCACATCCTGTCGAGGGGATATCTCACGCGAGATATGATATCTCGTGCGAGATAACTAGTCTGATGACTATTTTGTCCTCTTCAGTTGTTCTGTTAGTCAGTTAGGTCTAAAACTAACGAGGTTAGTTAGAAACTTAACGAAACATGACGAAACTGATATGCTTTCATCAAAACATAAAGGAGAGATGAAGAGTAGTGTAATCATGTAATTATGAGTTCAAAATGGGGTGTCTACAGAGCCCCTCGGTGACAGGTCTTATGAAAGAAGAAGTGTCGTCAATAGAAATGACATCATTCTGAACACTGGGATGGTCGTGCCGCACGGCTGCCTACGTATCTCTATCGGAGAATCAGACCAAAACGTAGTTCGACTCCAAAACACGAAAAGGTTGCTTTAGGTATTTTGAAAATCATTTTTGGAAATCGAGGAGATTTTATTTTTGAAAAGGCAAATCCATATTGAGGAATCAAATCATGACCCAATTCTGAATATACCCGTCTGTCTGAAGACTCGCCTGTTTGGGCTCCGAACCTGCGGGGAAAGATGTTAGAAAACAAAGATTTACCTGTTCGGTCCTTTGTATTCTGTTAAGTTTTCTTTTGAGACTGAAGTGAGGTGAAGATCCTGGCGATTCGGGACTGAGCTTTTGTCGAGGTGAGTACTTGACATACTACTTGTAGATGCTTGACACACCTACTTGGTGACGATCCTGGCGATTAAAGACCGAGCTTTTGTTGAGGTGACGATCCTGGCGATTCAAGACCGAGCTTTTGTTGAGTAGTACTCGACATACTACTTGTAGATGCTTGACACACCTACTTGGTAACGATCCTGGCGATTCAAGACTGGGCTTTTTGTTGAGTAGTACTCGAAATACTACTTGTAGATGCTTGACACACCTACTTGATGATGATCCACCTGTCTGGGCGTTGAATCGAGCCTTTCGTTGGCGAGATGAGTATTTGACATACTGACCCTAGATGCTTGACACACCTAATTGATGACGATCCACCTGTCTGGGCATTGAATCGGGCTTTTTGTTGGAATATGCTTGACGCATGGCACTTGACGTGATGGATGCTTGACACGATGGTTGCTTAATGCAAAGGTTTCTTGACGCGATGGTTGCTTGACGCAATGGTTGCTTGACGCAATGGTTGCTTGACGCAATGGTTGCTTGATGCAATGGTTGCTTGACGCAATGGATGCTTGACGCTTTAATTTGATGCATTGATATATGGAAAGGTAGGCAAAATCCAAACACTCAACATGTTTGATCCAATTCTCGAAAGTAGGCACTTGACGTGCCTTACGCATTTTAATTCCTGCAAGAGGGTTAGTGAAAGCATTTGCCTAACATACATTCATTTAAGCACTTGTTTGTTCAAGACGACCAATGTGCACTCGACTCCAAGAATCAGCGGGGAGAATGAGTTCTATTATGTGAGAATGAAAATTGTTTGTGTGATTTATATTTTGGTTCAGAAGACTAACTCGAGAGGTCCATCTAAAGATCGAATGAGACAATCATCTAATAGGATTCCGTTGAGATAACCCAAGTTCAACACTAAGGTTCAGGATACTTGAGAATTCTTCGTTGTCGGAGGACTTTTCATCGCCAAGCCCCAAGTTTCTCATGTGATGATCATTGACTGAACAAGGTCCAAACCACTCCAATGGCTTTTTCTATGTAGAATTTATGCTGCCTACTCCAAAGCACGTATTTTCCAAGGCTTCTCTTGACATTAAGCCCCAAGACTTCTTGTATGTTGTAGATGACTTCGCGAACAGGCTTGTGAGGCTGCATGAATTGAAGAAGGATCCCCTCCTTTTTTCCCTTTGAATTTTCTTCTTTTTCTTTCTTAGTGACGCACCCTGGTTTTTGCCTAGACCGCCCTTTCAGGTTTTCAATCTAGTGGGCCTCTCTTTTGCGTCTTTTGTTTTTTGTGCTCTAACTTTTGCCTAGGCCGCTCTTTACGAGTTTTCAACCTAGCGAGCCATTTTTTTTTTTGAAAAGTATGTGTACTCGAAGAGAACTCATACTTTTCAAAAAGGAGGAAGCTCCTAATGCAGATTTGATTACTCTTGAGAGTTTGAGTAGGGATTGACTGGGGGAGGAAAGGTTAGGAAGCCCCAGTTTTGATGCTTAGATTTCAAGAGTGTGTATGAGAATGGCTAAGAGGAAGCCCCTAGACTCAACAAAGAACGCTATATGGCTCAAAGGTCTAGAAAAGTTGCTCTACTTTTAATGGACCTTGTATCATCTAGAAATTTCTTAACGAATTTGAAAAGAATGCCAATCATTAGTATGACTTAAGGCTAAACATTTCTCTTTATGGATTGATGTTGAAAGTCTTCTTCATTTGCGTTGCCATTCGGGCTTCATTGTAAGAGGATGTTGAGGGATCCTCTTTTCTTCATTGATATCACTTGATTCTTCTTCTTTGCGGGAGAGTCCTTCTTGCCTTTGTTGAAATTTCATCCTTGTTGTGGGCGATGAAGGCTTGAGAGTTTTTCTATTTTTGCCTTTGTTGAAATTTCATCCTTGTTGCGGGAGAGTCCTTCTCTATTTTTGCCTAGGACGATTTGAGGAGTTTCGACCTAGCGAGCTTTTTATTTTTGTACTCTCAAAGCCTTGAATAGAGTAGCCCCACTTTTCTTGTGATGAATGTTGATAGCAGCGCCTTTGGCTTCCTTTATTTGTTGATCTTCGACTTTCAACATGAGTAATGTTTAGCCTTAAGCCTTCTAAGGATAGTTTTCAATTCAAACTTGTTTAGAAGTTTCTATTTTTCGTGATGATTTAAGGAATGAGGGTCCACTATTCAACATAGATCAAATGATATTCATAAAGAAAAACAACTCTTGGGAAAGTGTTTAGGATAAAGAGATAACTTTTATTGATAAGGAGATTCGAAACAGACTCGATAGTTCACTTGACACAAACTAGAGAGGATAGAGATGGACTAGAATGACAGAACGACTCTTCGAGAACATACTAGGAAGTTGACCTAATCTATATTTTTTTTTCTTTTCTTTTCTTTTTTGTTCAAAGGAAAAAGGGAGAGGACGATCGGAGCCCCAAGGTGGTGATGCTTCAGTTGATCTTGCCGGCTTCATACAAGTCTTGGATGGCATCCCTCAAATTGTAGCAATTGTTGGTGTCATGACCACTAAACTGATGGTAATCGCAAAATTTGTCGTGGTCCCAATCTTCTCTCATTCTCTTAGGATGATAGTCTTCCATTGGCTTCAATTTTCCTTGGCCTACTAGATCATCGAACATTTCCTTAAGAGTAATTTCACCAAAATCATGATAGGTACGACCGGTGCTCCCCTTTGTTGGACAATTCTCCTTTTCTGAATTCTTTCTAAGACGGATCAATTCATCAATTCTAAGGCCCGATTTATGGAGTTCAAGGAAACTAGGGAAGTAATTGCCGGCAAGCTTCTCTTGGTATTCTTCGTGGAGGCATTGAAGTAGGATATGAATTTGTTCGTCTAGGCTTGGCCTATCAACGATTTCAATCAGTTTGGTCCTCCATCTTTTGACAAAGTCTGCGAATGACTCAGATTGTTGTTGCTTAGTTTGCTCGAGGTCCCTTCTAGTAGTGCGGTAGGTAGTGTTGTCCTCAAATTGTTCTTGGAAGGCACGACTGGCGAGTGGCCAATCAAGCCTTGTGGAGAGTGGAAGAGTCATGTACCAATCTCTAGCGGCACCATCAAGGGTTTGAGGGAAGCATTGAACTAGCAAGTTGTCATCGACACCCATAGGTAGCATGGCCCAAGAGTAGGTTTCCAGATGGATTTTTGGACAAGTATTGCCATTGAATTTTGCAATGTCGGGTGTCTTGTACTTTCTAGGAAGCTTTGACATGGATTGACAAAGGGTGTCATAGTCAATAGAGAGCGAGGCTCCCTTACTCACATCGAGGGATGCAAGTTTCTTTTCTAGCATTGCCATGGTAAGGGGTTCGTTCTTGCTTTCCCTCTTTCTTTCTTTCTTGGGAGCATAACTCTCATTTTCGGAGGAGGAAGATGAAGAGCTAGACTCATACACCTTTTTCTTGTGCTTGTGGTGTCTTTTAGCTTTCTTAGGGTATGATACTTCATCATCGGAAGAGGTCCTACTTTCTTTCTTCTTTGAGCTTAATTCGGCCACTTTTAGTTTCATGGCTCGGAGTTCATCAACCATGGCTTTCATTTCCCCGGCTTGGATTCTCCTTTCAAGTTCTAATCGGGCCTCCATTTCATCGGATTAGGCTTGTAGCATTTCTTCATATCGAATCCTTTGGTCCTCAATTTCCTTCTTGAGTGCTTCGGAACACATCGTGTTGGAAAGAAATTGAGACGCTACCGTTGGAGAGGCAAGGGAGCTTGACGACCTTAGAGATGAACTCGAGAAATCCTAACGAAACGCCTCTTAGAAGATTAGCCCCAAACGATCCTAGATGGAGAAAAGGATGATGGTTAAAATTACCTCACGAGTGATTTTTTTTTTGAAGTTTTATTTTTATTAAAGACGGAGTTTTGACTCAAGGAGGGAGCGCACATCGATCATCAATCACAAACACGAAATCTGCAAATAATATCTTGCGCGAGACGAGGTAATCTCGCATGAGATAACCATTCGGAAAGATGGATTTTTCCTCATTTTATTTCCTAGATTCATGGTCGGACGGACAAAGATCCGTTTTCTATCTAGCATCCTAGGTAAATCTTGCAGGCATACGTAATTCGAACCAAACCTAGGGACTCGGTAATTTACCATTCTTTGTGAGGTAAAGCCACGTAAAATTGACCGGAAGGATTATTTTTCTTTTAAAGGGACTTCCGAAAGGGTCAATCCGAAGGGACATTTCCGAAGGGACTTTTTCTTTTTCCGAAGGGACTTTTCCGAATGCTTTCTCGATAGTCAATTTTATATTAGCTTTACTTTGGTCAAAGACAAGAAAGATTACCGAGTCAAAACCGACCGGTCACGGAGTGTTCCTAGAAAGACAATCTACATGATATGTGGCAATGCAGGGCTGGAAGGCTAGGCTCCCCGCGATATCACAATCTAGGTGGATTGAATACGCGGAGTGGGATGATCCAACTTCGGAGAGACCGGTAACTAGGTGGTTACCGTCATCCGTCCTTAGTGTGGGTCCCGAGTTTATAGAGGGTATGCAGTGCAATGACAGTTATATCATGACTGCGCGTGTGTGAGAGTCAATCTAGGTGATAGAGTAAAATAGATATTTTTTTTTGAAAAAACAAAAGAAAAACAGATAGTGGCCGCACCAAATGGTTGCCTACGTTTCTCCCAAATAAGGAAGACTCAGGCCGTCGTAGTTCCATATAAAGAGAGAGAAAGAGAGATAAATAATTCAATTTACAACTCCCGAATCCCCAATGGACCGGACTTTAATTAAATAAAACCCAATCGCACGCAGTTTATAAATAATAATCAATTATTTAAAGGAAACGAAGGTTCGAGTTCTACACCTTAAGGGAGGCCTTAAGATACGGGAACTCTGCAGATAATGAATTCTGGGATCCCCTTTGCATGTTCGGCTCTCGTCTTGGACTATGAGACAAACAAGAGAAACCAGAAAACAACCAAATTGCCGAAGCCATATCTCGCGCGAGATATGATATCTCGCCACGAGATATGCTTCATCTGAGAGCAGAAAATTCGAATTTACAAATTTTTTTTTTGAAAACCTCTCTTTTAATTTTGACGCAAGTTTAAGCCTCTTAATTTTAAGTCCCCAGCAGAGTCGCCACTGTAGCATTGTGAGAAAATTTTATCTTTTCATCTTTCGAGTCGCCACCTATATTATTCGTTTGGAAACACAGGAAAACCATTTTGAAAGAGATTTGGGTTCGGGGCTTAGGTTATGAAATGGGTAGGTCAAGGAGCATCCATTTCACCCAATTCGGAGATCGGTCTTGCTAAAGAAAAGAGAGGTTTTCAATCTTTTTAATAAAATAATTAAAGAAGAACAAATAAACCCTAATCAATTCCTTGATTAGGAATGTCGGATTGTATGCTTCGAGATCGCCTTCATTGACTGAAGGGACTCTAAGCTAATCCTTTTGATGGGATTACACTACTCCAAAATCAATAGAGAGGTTGAGAAGAGAAGTGAAAGTTAAAGGATGATTACCTTTTTGAGAAGAGATTCGGACAGAGTTTCGACTCAAGTTTAGAGTTGAAACTTGATATGGACGGAGCTTCGCCTTGGTCCTTTGATTCAGGCTTCGATGTTTGTTAATCAACATGGTTGATGAACAAACTTTAGGAGTTATTTGTGAGTGATTTGAAGGAGTCTTTCATGGAAAGAAACCAACAAATTGTGTGTGTTGTGTGTGTTCTTGATCAAGGATCAGAATTGTCGACCTCTGAAATACTGAAAATCATCCAGTATTTATAGGAGGTTGGAGAGGTGAAGGTGGAGAGGTAAAATCCCCTAGGAAGGTTCCAGAACTCAGTTCTGATTGGATACCCGAATTGATAAGGTTTTATCCAAAAAGAGAGTTTGAAACGGAGAAGGAGAGTGATTTCTACACATCCTGTCGAGGGGATATCTCGCGCGAGATATGATATCTCGTGCGAGATAACTAGTCTGATGACTATTTTGTCCTCTTCAGTTGTTCCGTTAGTCAGTTAGGTCCAAAACTAACGAGGTTAGTTAGAAACTTAACGTAACATGACGAAACTGATATGCTTTCATCAAAACATAAAGGAGAGATGAAGAGTAGTGTAATCATGTAATTATGAGTTCAGAATGGGGTGTCTACACCTAGTTGTGGTTGATGACTACACAAGATTCACTTGGATCATTCTTCTTGAATCCAAAAGTGACACCCTTAGCTGTCTAACAAAACTGTTCAATAAAATTCAAAATCAAAAAGGGACATCCATCATCAAGATCAGATCTGATCATGGAAAAGAATTTGAGAACACAGGAGTAGAAGAATATTGTGACTCCAAAGGTTTTGATCACAATTTTTCATCCCCAAGAACACCCCAACAAAATGGTGTTGCTGAAAGGAAGAACAGGACAATTTGTGAGGCAGCAAGAACAATGCTGTCAGAACACAATCTCCCAAAGTATTTTTGGGGTGAAGCTGTCACTACTGCTGTATATGTTCAAAACAAGACACTAATCAACAAATTTCATAAGAAGACTCCATATGAACTATGGAATGATAAAGTCCCTACCATTTCCTACTTTCACAGTTTTGGAAGTAGATGCTTCATTCACAATAATGGCAAGAACAATTTGGACAAATTTGACTCCAAAAGTGATGAAGGAATCTTTCTTGGGTATTCTAATACAAGCAAAGCTTATAGAGTCTACAACAAAAGAAGACTTGTAGTGGAAGAATCAATTCATGTTGACTTTGATGAAAACAATGATCAAAGTGTGACTGAATTGTGTGATTTTGATGAAGTTTTAGGAAACCCAGATAATCTCCCTGAAGCATCTCCCATTCTTGATTCAACTGTACTCCATCATGAACAAGACTCATCAAATCTTCCATACATGGTACCAAGAAATTCATCTGACAGCCATCCTATGCCAGACAGTCATCATCTCTCTGACAGCCATGAACCATTTCATTCTCATCATCAACCAATCCAGCCAACCAAGCCAATATCAAACATTCCCACAACCAATCCAATTGATGAAGAAGAAAATACTCAATTAAATGGTCATCCCTTGACTGACATCTCTCAAATTTCTTCCTTAGGCGACGGCCCGGCCCTTAGGCGATGACCATCCAAATTCTTCAAGTAATCCATCTACTAGCCACCTTCCATCTCCATCCAATAAATCTCTTTCTCCTCCCAAAACCAATGATGAATCCACCATTACTCACATCATTCCACCCAATAAAGATCTTTACATCAGCCTTCAAATTGATAAAACACCAGTTCCAGACAACATTCCTTTTCTCATGAGTGCATTCATATCCCAAGTGGAACCAAAGAAAATAAATGAAGCACTCCAAGATGCTGACTGGATAGAAGCTATGGAAGAAGAATTAGAACAGTTTGAAAGGAACAAAGTGTGGCAACTTGTTCCCAAACCAAGAAATCAAACAGTTATTGGAACAAGGTGGGTTTTCAGAAATAAAATGAATGAGGAAGGGACTGTCATCAGAAATAAAGCTAGATTGGTAGCTCAAGGGTACAGGCAAGAAGAAGGCATTGATTATGATGAAACATTTGCCCCTGTTGCCAGACTGGAAGCTATCAGACTATTCCTTGCTTTGCATCATCCAAAAGGATGAAAGTCTATCAAATGGATGTCAAAAGTGCTTTTCTTAATGGAATATTAAAAGAAAAGGTCTATGTCTCACAACCCCCTGGCTTTGAGCACCCTAAGTTCCCTGACCATGTTTTAAGCTTGATAAAGCTCTATATGGACTCAAGCAAGCACCAATGGCATGGTATGAAACCCTATCAAAATTCTTACTTGGCAAAGGATTTGCCAAAGGCCATATTGATAATATCCTGTTTATCAAGAAATATGGTGAAGATACCTTGCTTATTCAAGTTTATGTTGATGACATAATTTTTGATCTTCAAATGAGTCACTCTGCCTAGAATTTGGAAAAACCATGCAAGAACAATTTGAAATGAGCATGATTGGTGAGCTCACATTCTTCTTGGGACTTCAAGTGAAACAATCCAGTGCAGGCACATTCATAAATCAGGCCAAATATACAAGAGACATGATCAAGAAATTTGATATGCAAAATGCCTCTCCTGCAAAAACTCCTCTCTCAACCACCACCAAACTTCATGCTGACATTGATGGGCCAAGTGTTAATCAAACACTCTATAGAAGTTACATTGGATCCCTACTATATGTAACTGCATCTAGGCTAGATATCATGTTCAGTGTGTGTCTTTGTGCAAGATTTCAAGCAAATCCAAAAGAATCACATATGGCAGCTGTTAAAAGAATTCTTAGGTATCTAAAGGGAACTCCAGACTATGGATTGTGGTATCCATGTGATGCTCCTTTATTCCTAATTGGATTCACAGACTCAGACTATGCTAGATGCAATTTGGATAGAAATTCCACAAGTGGTAGCTGTCAGTTTCTGGGTTCGAGAATAATTTCTTTGTCCAGCAAGAAACAAACCTCAGTTGCTACTTCTACATCAGAAGCTGAATATGTGGTTGCAGGACATTGTTGTTCTCAAATTTTATATCTCAAAAGTCAACTTCAAGACTTTCAGTTTCTGGGTTCGAGAATAATTTCTTGGTCCAGCAAGAAACAAACCTCAGTTGCTACTTCTACAGCAGAAGCTGAATATGTGGCTGCAGGACATTGTTGTTCTCAAATTTTATATCTCAAAAGTCAACTTCAAGACTTTGGAATTTTTGTAGACAATGTTCCTATTCTGTGTGATAATTCAAGCACCATTGCAATGACCGAAAATCCTATTCAGCATTCAAAAACTAAGCACATTGAAGTCAGACACCACTTTATTAGAGATCATGTTGAAAAAGGTCATATATGTCTTAATAAAGTTGGAACAGAGGACAATGTTGCTGATATTATTACAAAAGCAATGGATGAAAAGAGATTTGAGCTTTTAAGAGCTATGCTCTGAATGATAAACATGCCAAAATAAAAAGTTGTTTTTCATAAATAAAAGGGGGCTTACATATAGAGTAATGCTGTCATAATGAAGCCTGACAGCTATCCCCTCAAAACATTCTTGATAGCCATCTATTGACAGCTATCTATGCAAAAGACAAAGAAAAACAAAAACAACTAAATACCCCTTCCCCTTCTCCAAAATCCACAACTATCAGTCCAATAGTTGACAAGTCATCCACACCTAGCTCTGATAATCTGTTAGCTATAGAAGCAATCCTCAATCTCAATGAACCATTAGGAAAGCAACCTTTGAGGGGAACACTGATGATAATATCCTCTTTGCCCAACCTCAACTGTCTGCCAAAATGTTGAGAGTCATTGATGCTATTGAGTTGGATGGGAACCCTGATACTGAAAAAGATGCTCTCATATTTCTTGATGATGTTCTAAGTAAAGAGGAGTCAATGATAGCCATAGATGAACTCAGGTCTAGGTTCATGAAGAAAAAGAGTGGACCAGGAGAGTCATCTAGCAATCCCAAGGTGACAGCTATGGGTGTAGATACCCAAACCATCCCTTCTATTCTTGAAACTGAGCCTGTGAATGAACCTGTCCCAAATGTTGAAACTGATAGGGGGAATCTTGATAAGACAACTGAGGTTATTCAAAGTCTTAAGAAGGTAGGGGTTGAAATTGATCCCAATCTTGTCTCAAAGGGAGAAACAATCATGAATGCCTGCAAGGGACTTGTATTTGATGGAACCCCAGACAATGAGGCAGCCCTTGTAACCATTCTTGAACAAAAGTTGAACAAAGGAGAAGTCAGGGCAGCATTAAACCTCCTAAAATCTCAATTTACTTCTGATCTCCTCAAGCAAGGTCTTGGTCAATCCTCTGATTCAATCCCAACTTTTTCAACCCATATCTCTGCTCCTCCCAAGCCAATTTCTTCAATCCCAGAAAATGAAACTGTTGAAGCCTCCCCTCATAGTCCAATCCTAGCTGGACAAGGCCAAGATGTGTCTGACAGTGATCCCATCCTTGACAGTCCTGACAGCCCTCCAAGTCATTCCATTCCTCCCACTCTAAATCAAGCCTATCTTCCCAAGAAAGAACCTTGGATGCTTAGTTGTGGCATTGATTTTTCTATTTCTTCCATCAAGGCAGCAAGGACAAGGTTAGCCCATGTGACTCATATCCCAGAAATTACAAATCCTTTAACTTATCCTAAATCCTGGGAACTATCAAGAAATGGTCTGATTGTGGTGGCAAGAAACCTTACAGGATTGATTTTCTTTGCCTATGAAGAGTGGAAAGTATCAAGGACATCATCAACCTCTAATTTTGTTCACCAAATCCCATCCTTCCCAAAATTCGTCACTCCCAACACACTTCTTGATTGGGAAATTCTCTTCAGTCAACTTCTCTCTCCATCACTCAATTCCTGTCTCTTTATGCCAAAAGGTCTAGTCTTCACCTTGTGCATTGATCTTGCAAAATTATTTTTTCAATCTTTGTTTGAACAAAAGTGTGCTCTCATGCTTTTGAAAAGCAAAAAGGTCAAAATCTTTCTTCCAACCTTAAATCCAGGCATTGAGCCATATCTTTCCCCCTTCATCTCTGTTGATCCCATAATCTTCAACTCACCCAATGACAACTCACACTTCATGAAATTGATCTCTATTCCAGAGATCAAAAAGTTCAGAGAATCAATAGCTGTCAGCCAAAACAGAGCCAATAATGTTATTGATCTTTCCTCAGACTCTGACAGTGATGATGATGATGATCCTTCAAGCCCAGATCAAGACTCTCCCACAATAATTCCATCTCCTACCAACCCTCCTCAGCAATCCACTCAAATTTCCCCAGAAGCTCAAGCCCCAGTTCAAACTCAACCAGGTCCATCCAATGTGCCCAAGAAAAGCAAGAAAACAAGGAACAAGAAGAAGCACTTGTGGGGCACAATGAGAATAAGAAATGATCAGATGCCTCTTACAAGGGCTCAACTGAAAGCAAAGGAAGATAAGTTCTTCAAATATGATGAGAGGATGACTTGGGAATGGAACAATGAGTTCTATTACAGAGGGATTGAGCCAGATATGAGAAGAGAGCTGGAGGAAGAAAGAAATAAGCTCATATCAGCCGGGCAAGAAAGAGAAGAGTTCTATGATCAACTGGCAGATAATTGAATTGTATAACTGTGGAACATTTTTTTGTTTGAAACAATCTGTTTTGTTTGGTTCAATATTTATGGATGTTATATGTGAACTTCTTTCATTTTGAGTTAATTCCAAGTATTTCAATCTCATTCAGATTACTTGTGAATGTTGAGAATCCGTGAATTACTTCTTTCATTAATATCTTTCTTATCATTAAATGTGAAGTCATGTTCTAAATAGATCTTCCTTTACCAAAAAGGGAGAAATTGTTAGGACCTAACTTTGATCAATGTCATAGTTAGCTGGTTTTGATAAAGGAATATATAGAACAGGGATGTTTTTGAGGAGAGCTGGTTCTGGAGATTGTTTGGTTTTAAGGAAGTTTTTGGTGAGTGAATGCAGATGAAAGAGAGAGGGATTTCATGGTTTGTTGTATGTTTTTGTTTTTGTTTTTGTTTTTCAAGACTTTTGCATAGATAGCTATCAGTGGATAGCTATCAGGGATGTTTTTGAGGGAATAGCTGTCAGGCTTCATTGTGACAGCATTGCTCTGTATGTAATCCTCCTTTTTATTTATGAAGAACAACTCTTTATTTTGGCATATTTATCATTCCTAGCATAGCTCTTAACAGCTCAAATCTCTTTTCATCCATTGCTTTAGTAAGAATATCAGAGACATTATCCTCGGTACAAACTTTTACAAGGTTGATATTCCCTTTTTCAACATGGTCTCTGATGAAGTGATGTCTGACCTCAATATGCTTTGTTTTTGAGTTTTGGACAGGGTTTTCTGTCATGGCAATAGTACTTGAGTTGTCACAGAAGATGGGAATGTTGGATAATTCAATTCCAAAGTCTTGAAGTTGACTTTTAAGATAGAGAATTTGAGAACAACACAAGCCTGCAGCAATATACTCAGCCTCAGCTGTTGAGGTGGCTACTGAACATAATGTCAGGTCTTGAAGCTATTACATAAAGGAGAGATCCAATTAGAGAGAATGGGGATTCAGTGGGATACCACAAGCCATAATCAGGGGTTCCTTTGAGATATCTCAAAATTCTCTTGACAGCAGAGAGATGAGATTCCTTGGGATTTGCTTGAAATCTAGCACAGAGACAGACACTAAACATAATGTCAGGTCTTGAAGCTGTTACATAAAGGAGAGATCCAATGTAACTTCTGTAAAGTGTTGGATTTACACTTTGACCATCTGGATCAGCATGGAGTTTGATTGTGGTTGACAAGGGAGTTTTGGCAGGGGAAGCAGTTTGCATGTCAAACTTCTTGATCATATCCCTTGTGTATTTAGCTTGGTTAATGAAGATTCCTTCCTTCATTTGCTTGACTTGAAGACCCAAGAAGAAAGTAAGCTCACCAATCATGCTCATTTCAAACTGGTCTTTCATAATATCTCCAAATTCAGTGCACAAGTCCTCATTTGATGAACCAAAAATGATGTCATCAACATAGACTTGGATGAGCAACTGATCATCTCCATATTTCTTGATAAACAAAGTGTTATCAATATGGCCCTTGGTAAATCCTTTGCCAAGGAGATATCTAGATAGGGTATCATACCAAGCTCTTGGTGCTCGTTTAAGCCCATACAATTCTTTGTCCAATTTGTATACATGATCAGGAAACTTTGGGTACTCAAAACTAGGGGGTTGAGATACAAAAACCTTTTCATTTAAGACTCCATTCAGAAATGCACTCTTGACATCCATCTGGAATACTTTCATCTTCTTGAATGAAGCATAGGCAAGGAATAGCCTTATAGCTTCAAGTCATGCAACAGGTGCAAAAGTCTCATCATAGTCAATACCTTCTTCTTGTCTGTATCCTTGAGCAACCAGTCTAGCTTTGGTTCTTACTACAACACCTTCTTCATTCATAAACCCATCTTGTTCCAATGACAGTTTGGTTTCTTGGTTTAGGAACAAGTTGCCACACTTTGTTCCTTTCAAACTGCTCTAATTTTTCTTCCATGGTTTCTATCCAGTCAGCATCTTGGAGTGCTTCATTTACTTTCTTTGGTTCCTCTTGGGATATGAATGCACTCATGAGAAAAGGAATGTTGTCTGGAACTGGGGTTTTATCAATTTGAAGGCTGATGTAAAGATCTTTATTGGGTGGAATGATGTGAGTAATGGTGGATTCATCATTGGTTTTGGGAGGAGAAATAGGATTATTGAATGGAGATGGAAGGTGGCCAGTAGATGGATTACATGAAGAATTTGAATGGCTGTCAGCTAAGGGTTGGCTGTCAGCTAAGGAAGAATTTTGGGAGATGTCAGTCAAGGGATGACCATTTATTTGAATATTCTCTTCCTCATCAATTGGATTGGAAGTGGGAGTGATTGATGTTGACTTGGTTGGATGGATTGGTTGATGATGGGATTGGGATTGGTCATGGCTGTCTGGCACAGGATGGCTGTCAGATGAATTTCTTGGAACCATGTATGGAAGATTTGATGAATCTTGTTCATGATGGAGAATAGTTGAATCAGGAATGGGAGATGCTTCAGGGAGATTATCTAGGTTTCCCAAACCTTCATAAAAATCACACAATTCAGTTAAACTTTGATCATTGTTTTCATCAAAGTCAACATGAATTGATTCTTCCACAACAAGTCTTCTTTTGTTGTAAACTCTATAAGCTTTGCTTGTGTTAGAGTATCCAAGAAAGATTCCTTCATCACATTTGGAGTCAAATTTGTCCAAATTGTTCTTGCCATTGTTGTGAATGAAGCATCTACTTCCAAAACTGTGAAAGTAGGAAATGGTAGGAACTTTGTCATTCCATAATTCATATGGGGTCTTCTTATGGAATTTGTTGATTAGTGTTTTATTTTGAACATACACAGCAGTAGTGACAGCTTCACCCCAAAAATACTTTGGGAGATTGTGTTCTGACAGCATTGTTCTTGCTGCCTCACAAATTGTTCTGTTCTTCCTTTCAGCAACACCATTTTGTTGGGGTGTTCTTGGGGCTGAAAAATTGTGATCAATACCTTTTGAATCACAATATTCTTCTACTCCTGTGTTCTCAAATTCCTTTCCATGATCAGATCTGATCTTGACAATGGAAGTCCCTTTTTGATTTTGAATTTTATTGAACAGCTTTGTCAGACAGCTAAGGGTGTCACTTTTGGATTCAAGAAGAATGATCCAAGTGAATCTGGTGTAGTCATCAACCACAACTAGGGAGTATCTCTTTCCTCCTAAAGATCTAGTCCTTATGGGTCCAAAGAGATCCATATGAAGTAGTTCAATAGGTCTTGAGGTGTCCAATCTGGTCTTGGGCTTGAATGAAGATCTCTTTTGCTTCCCACATTGGCATGCTTTGCAAAGTTTATCCTTCTTGAATGGGATCTTTGGAAGACCTCTGACTAGATTTGAATTTGCAAGCTTGGAGATGGTTTTATGGTTAAGGTGAGCCAATCTTTTGTGCCAAAGCCATGACATATCAGATTGACTAAATGACAGAAGGCAGTGAGCATTTGAGGATTCCACAATCTCTAAGTTTAAGCAATAGAGATTTCCTTTTCTTGATCCAGTCAGAATGACTTTATTGCTTTTATCTTTAACAGTACATTTATCCTTAGTGCAAACAACATGATATCCCTTATCACAGATTTGACTGATGCTAATCAAATTGTGTTTGAGACCCTCTACATAAGACACATTTGTAAAAATGATATCTTTTGTAATAAGATTTCCTGATCCTTTGACCTTAGCTTGGAAATTGTCACCAAAGGTTACATTTGGACCATTTTTAGGGGTATATTGTTGCAACTAGTCTTTATTGAAGGTCATATGTCTACTAAAACCACTATCTAAATACCAGAGTCCTTTCCTGGATACCTGCAAAACAAAAACTAAGTTTTATGGTACCCCTTTTTATTCTTTTGGGTCCAAAGGATTAGTTTTTCTTTGGAACCCTAGCTTTTTTCATTGATCCCTTTTTGAAGAACTGGTTTAGGGTATGGTAATATGACTTGATTTGCATCATGTAAAGTGTAAGGACAGTGGATTGGGATGGATTGAAGAAGTGGTTTGGGTTGTTGTATTGGGGTTGAAACTGAAAGTTATTTGAATAGGATGATCTGGGAGAGTCATTTTGACTTGCATGACTTCTTTCATTTGAGTATTTCCATTGAGGTTTTTGTTGTTTGGTGTATCTATGTTTGTTATAGAATCTTTGTTGCCTTGGGGTTCTTTGTTGTCTGGACGGTTTTGGTTGTCTGTCAGGCCTTGGCTGTCTGTCAGGCCTTGGCTGTCTGTCAAGCCTTGGCTGTCTGTTAGGACTTGACTGACTAGAACATTTTTGCAGCTTGACTTCTTCCTGTATATTGGCCCCTTTTTGAACCCAAATATACTTGCTTCCTTGAATTTTACTTGGTCCTTCCTTTGACTGACTAGGACCAATCAAGATTTCCTTTGATTTTCCTTTGGTTTGAACAGGATAGGTTTGAGCTTGATAGCTGCCAGAGCTTAGATTTTCTAGAACAAATTTTTCAATGACCTTTTCACCAGTGGGAGGAGTATACACCTTTAGTGTATGATCATCAGCACCAATCCCTGTTTTGTCACTGGGACGTCTTTGGGTGTAGGTGAAAAGGGATAATTCTTTGCTTGACATGTTCCATGAATCTATTTTCTTTTTAAGAGCCTCATTTTCTTTTTCAAGAATTATGAGTCTTTGACAGTTTTCTTGAGTACTGGATGCCTCAGCTGTCAGATCCATGTTTTGTTTTTCAAGCATGAAGCATTGATCTCTTAGCCCTTGACAGGCTTTCTCAAGCTCAGAATTGGTTTTTGTGAGGGTGTCAATGGTTGAGGTTTGGGAAAGGTTCTCATTGACCAGTGAAGCAAAGCTTGTTTTTTGTTTTTTGGTTTGAATTAAAAGAGTGCAAACTAATTGTTTGAAACCATCAATATTTAAAGAGTTAAAATCATGTACCTCTTTCAGTTCATCTGCAGCATCAAGTGCTTCCATTTCTTCCTCATGGTCTGATTCTTCCTCATTGTCTGATTCTTCCTCATCTTCAGCTATAAGGCATAGCATGGCCTCTTCTCCTTCATTGCCAGAATCATCACTTGACACATACTCTTCATCACTGAATTTTGATGAATCGGCTATCATAACTTGCTCCTTGTTTTTGTCATTTTTATTTTTGGAACAATTGAAGCAGTAGCACCTGGAACTGTGAATGATCTCTTTTGAGTAAGTCAATTTCTTAGCTATCTGATTGTCCCTAGGTTTCCTTGGTTCAGGACAATCAGATGAGTAATGTCCTTGCTTTCCACAGTTGAAGCAATCAATTGTCTTCTTGTAGCTGTCTTGTTGAGAATTAGATGTGGAAGGGTTGTATTTTTTGTCAAAAGATTTCTTTTGAAATTTCATGGCATTTATGACAGCCATGGATATGAGACTTAGAATGTCTTCTTGAGAGATCTATTTGCTGACAGGTTTGGAGCTGATGTTTATCTTTTGAAGGGCATTGTTGACAATGGTCTCAATGTCTTGGTGAGTGATTGGTTTGTGGACAGTTTCTTGAGCAGTTAAGGCTAAAGTTTGTGAAATGGTAGGAACTGGTTGAATTTTTATCATACCTTCCAGTTCATAAGCTTCAAGCTTTCCAAAATACTGTTCAACTGTCTTGGTGAGTGATTGGTTTGTGGACAGTTTCTTGAGGCGTTGCTCGTTGAATGGAAGAAAGAGAACAATTTGGTTAAATCCTTAACCAAGAAGAATGAAGGACTCCAGGCCTATGTGACTCACATGGAGATTCAAGCTACCAAGAGAGAAGTCGAGCTTGAAAGAGTCAAAGGCAAGTTCACTCTAGCCGAAACCACTTTGAAGAAGCTCAACACCGGATGTATCTTAAAGACACCCTATTGTATCTCACTTGACACCCAACCTATGCTTCACCGAGCACAACAACGTGTCTCCAAGACACACAAATGTACCACTGCAGTAGTTACTCAAAATTGCCCCAACTGGCAATTAGGCAAATCCATTCGATATTGGATCTCGCCAAACCAAACAGATGAAGCGTCCATATCAGTGGAATCCCCAACAGTACGTATCTTTTCCTCAATTACTTCCTCGCATCCCAATTGTGTGTGTTGACCTACTAACCGTGGCTTGCCCAATTCAACCTTACCTTGAGTAACTTGCTGCTCCAACTGTTTGCCGAACATCCCACATAAAGCCATGCAACATGCTTCCTTCAGATGTCTCTCTACCATACCCTCTGTAGTACGATTCTCGACACCTGAGCCCAGAAATGTAGAACCATGGAGGACGTACAAGGAACCTTATTTTACACCTTTCAGAATCACGTTCGAACCCCCTGCAGACATTTACTACTCCACATTCACCTTTGAAACTGTATCCCATCTTATCTAGCCGTCTAAGAGATATCAGATTTTTTGTTACTTCAGGAACATGTCTCACCTTTTTCAACGTACAAAACATACCCCCCGAAGTTCACACCCTGATGGAACTCATGCCAACTACCTTACAAATAAAACTTAGCAATATATATCAACCCCTTTTGTCTGCTAGTATGATGCAAACCATTCTCTGCGTGAACACATGTGATAAGAAGCCCCAAAATCAAAAATCTATGTATCTTTCATACCTTTGTATTATTCGTTTACTAGAGCATAGTCCTCCTCACTATCATCTGCCATAGCTGCAACTGACCCAAATTGCTCGCTCTTATTCAGCTTGGTACATTCCCGTTTCCACATCCCCTTTTCCTTGCAGTAACTGCAGACATCTACAGGTATTGGACCCCTTTTATAAGAACCCTTGTTTCTCCTACCTTGGCCCTTATTGCTTTCTGTAACCAATACTGATGACTGAGATTTTGTAGATATACCGCTCACTTTGCGATGCATATCTCTGGTATTGAGATTATTCTTAACCTCGTCCAACGTAACCGTATCCTTACCATTAATGCAGGAATTCACAAATCTCTTATATATGACAGTGGTAAGGAGATCAACAACATAAGAGCAGCATCCTCATCTTCAACCTTAACATCAATATTACGTAATCAAGTAATGAAGATGTAAACCGATCTATGTGATCCCTAATGGGCGTACCTTCCATGATTCGGAGAGAATACAGCTTATGCTTAAGATACAACTTGTTAGTCAATGATCGTGTCAGATACATATCTTCCAACGCAAGCCACAAAGCACCTTTGTAATCAGTATCTACAATATCCGCTAGAACGTCATCATCTAAACACCTGATGCTTTTAGAGTGGGCCCTCTCATCTATCGCGATCAGATCTGTTGCTTCCTTCTCAGTTTCCTTCTTCAAACTCTCTGTTGTTGCAGCTGCTACATCACTTGTGGAACCTGCTACCGCTTTGCCCTTTGAATCCTGATGATTCCAAATTGCAGCAGCCACTAGAACCCACAAACACTTGTGATATAAATGAAGGGTTATATGAGAATTGACCGAACGGAATTGAAACAAGATGGCATTGGAACCCTAAATAATTGCTCAACGACAAATAATTTCATTAATAAAAAATAAAGTCTAAATTTGGATTACAACTTTAGGGTTATTTTATAGTGCCCACAAAACTTGAAAAACACTCCTAAACCTTCTAGAATTACTCCTAACCTATATGGTAAGTTAATATGACTCAAAAACTAGTAAATCAACTCAAAATCTACTCTAAAACCATCTCTAATCTACCTATTAAAAATAATAACGAAAATGAAAAATAAAATAAAAACTAAAACAAATTAAATCCTAAAATACTAATTAAAATACAAAGATAATTAATATATTTGAATGGTTAAAAGTTTGTACTACATCATTCACCCTCTCTTCAAAAGAACCTGTCCCCGAGTTCTCATCCGATGTTTGGAAAGTGTCGTCTCACTTAAAAATATATTTTGAATAAATCTTCGTTTTAAGCACAAATTGACGTAAGATGATCTCTTCCGAATATAAAATTATTCCCTCTTGCTCCGTCAGATCTGTAGAATCATCATCTTGAATAATTTTATATGGGACAGACAATTCTTTCCCCATATCACCTACTTCCTTAGACTCCGTCACAAAATCCAAAACAGTACTCTCTTCTTTCTTGGACTGGACTAAGTCATAATCAGGCGACATGATATTGGCAATAATAATGTCATCACAAACCTGAATTACTTCGCTTTTTGCAGCTTCACATTGACATCATTCACAATTACACTCGTCATAGATTGGTGGTTTCGACCAATCAATGACAAGGTCTTGAACCTTTGATTCTACGGTAACAATATTGAACGGGTCAAAAAATGTTGTTGGGATGTGCCTTACCTCCATGTTTTGGACTCTCAATCTCCATACCGATATCCATAACAGGATCTGCCCCATTCCTGTCGCCGAATTCTTGATCCCGATCAAAGGGATAGATACTCTCATCATCAGACCATAGATCTGAATCCAAGCCCATGTCGGTGGGAGTCTCCAAACGCCCTGAGCGACGCTGGATTCGCTGAATCTCCAAACCATCAAGGCGCCTATGGAGTTCTTGAACCTCAAAATGCGCAAAGCGAAGTTGGAGGTCTTGAATCTGTCTTCGCAATTCCTCCTTCTTGATGTTACGCATGTTGCGATGTCGATTGGATTTGTTTTCTTGGGGTTCTAATTTGCGGTCCCTACAACTTTAGGCCTATTTATAGTGCCCATAAAACTTGAAAAACACTCCTTAATCTACTAGAATTACTCCTAACCTATATGGTAACTTAATATGACTCAAAAACTAGTAAATCAACTCAAAATCTACTCTAAAACCATCTCTAATCAATCTATTAAAAATAATTAGGAAAATGAGAAATAAAATAAAAACAAAAACAAATTAAATTAAATCTTAAAATACTAATTAAAATACAAGGATAATTAATATATTTGACTGGGTCAAATGTCCGTCCTACATCAACTTGTCTCTTAACAAGGCCTTCATCTTGAATTGCCAACCAGAAAAACTATTCCTTCCATTGAACTTGTCAAATGGTGATTCGATTCCTGATCCCATCTTCTTCTGACCCCAAGACTTTTATCAACCTGACCGGGCTCTGATTCCTATTTGTTATAACATATCTATGTAGAAGATTGAAAATAAATCAATCACACAACACAACGATATATATAGTTCATCAACTTGGCTAAGTCCACGGGCAAAGGACAAGGAAATTATTATCATCCGGCAATCACCGAATACAATTTTCTAATCTAATGCACGAATTCTTTATCACAAAAATTTACAACTGTGCAAACCCTTGTTCTAGAGAAAAAGATGATCCAGAAAACCCTTGTAACACCTAGAATTATTGATCTCAATCACACTAGGAATTATACACATAAAAACTGCTAAGGAATAGGGTGTATTTATACTGCCTAAACCTAACCCTACTGGTTTTTCTAATACTGCAAAAATTCTGCCACTGATCAGGCCCAAAACGCCTAAGGGCGCGATCACCCCTCCTAGGCGCGCGGTCGCCCCCTTGCGTTTGTCTGACACATAGGAATTACTGATTTGTCATCGTTCGATCCCCTAATTTGTTCCCAAATTAGATAGCATCAAACCCAACACCATCATTAGAGTATGATATCTATTACCCCACTAATTTTTTGCACCCTTTCCTATTCAATGACAGAATTGTAAAAGCATATTTCCCAAAAGATATTGCCAAAATAAACGCTTAATATAAATTGGCATATAAAAAGTTATATCATTTTTTTGTTATTGTTTTGAAACAGAATCAATGTGTAATAGATTTCTTTATCTCATACATGGTTTTAGTATGAAAGCTTGGAGATGTAGGATGAAACCATCTCTTGTTACGAACTCTTTAACCGTTTTAAAGAGAGACGGGGGTGTTGGGGAAGCATGAAATTGTAAGAAAAAGAAGCATATATAGAACAATAATCTCACTTTTACTTCCACCAGATAATCATATTACCGAATACATGGTAGACAAGTAAATAGAAGAAAGAAGAAATTAGACTTCTTTATCACTTGTTAAGTTTGGTTACACGTCCAACTTCCAATTTGACCCCAAGAAATGAGGACAGAAGGATATAAGAAACATAATTATGTGTACTGTCTAAATTCAATTAGGGACGATAGTAGACGCTATTTAATGATACATTATTCCGTCTCAATAACAATGTTTTCTAGTAGTATATGGGGTTTGAAGTTATGATTTTACTGTATCTCTACACAAAATGGTAGTTTGAAGCAATTCCATGGTTTTTGTGCTGATAGAAGGAAGAAAAATGAAGAAAGATGGAAGTATACAGCACTAGGGTTGGAATTGCTTCTGATTCTACTAGTTCTACTTTATCTAGCATAATTTCCTTGCTTCTCATACAACTTTGTCTACACAAATTTCTATAGTCGCCGCATAAACTGATGATTTATTTGCAATTTTTGGTTCTCAACTCGGTATAGGATATTCCATCCACAGAGTAAGTGGTATATGTTTAGACCATTCCTTGGTTTCTATTTGAAAGTTCCTTTCTTTTGTGGTCCAACTTGATGGCTTTTCTCTCTAAATTTCCAAACCTTTGATCTTCACCTTTTCACTTTTAAGATTTGGAGAAATGCTTTTCTTATGTGTCGCATTTACATGTTTAATTTACCGAGGATTTTATTCCTGCGCATCATTCAAAGGTTATGACACCTTAAGTCTACTTAATACAAGTAGTAATTTTTACACCTGTTTAACTCTTGATCTGTTTTGATATAATTTCTTCTTAAAAGTGGCTTACCAAGCTACATAAGATGGAGCTATATCACATATACGTACCTTGCCTGGAGCTGGAGCGATATATAAGATAGCTCATATATGCAAAGATTTTCTGGCGATAAATTTAATGTTCTCAAGTGAAATTTGTTAGAGAGACTCAACTGTGAATGTCAACGTTTACAAAATCTTTTGCCAACAGAACATTGATGCCATCAGTGGCGAAGCCACATTGACTTTAGAATGTGTCAATTTTAGTACTATGATTTTTTTTAGAAAATGACATTTTACTACTAAAAATGATGAATTTATACATTTTTACCCCCTTAATTTTTAGGAAAAATTGCACTAAATTATTATTTTGACCCTCTTGCATCCTAAATTTGTATATATCAATTATATTAATTATCCCAAAAGCAATCTCGATTACTTTTACAAAAATTTCTGGCTTCGCCACTGGATGCCATCATACCATACATATAGTCATAAGATTAACATCTAACGAATAAATTTAAGAAACCATGTTGTCGCCTTTTCAAGTAAAATTTGGCTGAATGACCGACATATGCATCATACTTTTGTGAACTTACAAATAAAGTGATGTACTCATTAGTGAAAGAATACCAAATCTATTTTACAAAATGTTTATAAATAGTGCATTACACTTGGTTTTTATTTACGATGTTAAAAAACTAACAGACTGCCAGGATGACACTACCACGTTAGCGCCACATTAGATCCACACCATTGCCATGGCAGCACCTACTTTGACTTTGATGACATGGCATTAACGTGGATCCGACAAGGAGGTCCTATGCTGACACCGTAAACGAAAATAAATATGTTGCATTATTTATAAACATCTGGGAAAGTACATTGTATTATGTTGTGAATAACGAGCAAGTTGCGTTATATTGCATATTTTGTAATTTCGGGTTTACACGTTGTATAAGTCATTCATTATTCCAATTGAATTTCCTCTTAACCAACTTTCTATATACTAAACCTTAATTTTTCTCAAGGTCATCTTGTAGCATGTATCAATCTATGGACATGACCAAATTAAGGACAACATTTCTTGTGGATGCATCTCTTTTTAGTACTTCCACACATTCCAACTTGTTCATTCTGTCCCTTTAGGCACCTTCTCTTATATGAGAAATCAGTCCAGATGCTAAATGGCACAAAAGCATATAACGCTAACTAAAGTAAATCTATACGAGACATTCTATCTATGAATATCATTTAAGCTGGTCGACTTGTGGTTGATATGCCTCCAATTTACAAAAGTCTGAAGTTTGGTATGTTTCGTACACAGGGATGTGCAAGGAATATGCTACTACTTCGAATACACACTTGACTTTTATTGTGTCAGGAAATCTATAAATAGTTATTTAACGTAAGAAAACTTATCGTTGAGAGATGGAATCGATTGAGTTTGTGTATGGATGCATTACTGGGCAACTACTCCTTTGGCAGAAGGTTGTGAGTAATATCACACACAGCCGCAGAATATTGAGGCTTTACTGCCAAAGGAGATTTGTCCCGTAATTCACCTCTACATTCTTCTTGCTAGGCATTTTCTTACTCTGATATGCGAAAAAGGTAACATATGCATGGATATATAATGTTTTACGCTACTCATTTCACTTTATTGGTTAACTTGATTAAATTTTGATGAAAGCCTACAATAGTTCAGTTATCCTCATAGTTTTTTTAAAATATAAATATTGATAGTTGTTATAACAATTTGTGCTATTAGTTTTGATAATGACCAAAGATTGTTGTTTTTGTTTAGATAGACACTCATTGAAAATTTAAAGTATCATTAGTGGCATTCCAGCCTAGTTAAGAGAAGACGAGGCAAGTGGATCACCAATCTAGTAGATGTCAAAGACAAGTGCTACAATTGAAAACTAGAAGTCTACTACCATATATTTCTTCCGTCCTATAATTAGTATCACAATTTTTTGAAAAATTAGTAGCGAAACGGACCAAATCAATGTAACCAATTATAAGAACACGCACGAAAAATAAGCACAAAAAACACACATGAATTGTTAACCCGATATGTCACAACAACATCTACGTCCGGGGGCGCCACCAAGCCAAAATATCAACTTATATTCTCAAATATGTTACAATATGCTTCTAGTCTATCACAAGTATTTATAGTGCAATAAATCTAGTCCTATGTCAATAAGGAAACATGTATAAGAAAGTAATCTTCTTCCTTCCCAAGAAAGAGATCCTCCGCAATTAGAAAATCCAAAACTGCCAAAAAAAACTGCTACCAGACTTGAGCACTGCAGCGCTTTTTGATTGGCATGCCCATGCACAATCAATTTTGGTCTACAAGCAATTCGACCTAGTTTAAATTGTCGTTCTCGATTACATTCGATGTCGTCTCAAACCTGCTCTTCCCTTTTATTGCTTCAAACTCTTCTGCACCCCCGTGTCTCTAGCCAAGCTCGACCGTGCCAATGCTGACTAGATCCCTTTCATGAAATTTCTCTTTGGTTAGGACTCTAACCCCAACAATTTTCCACCTAGAGAATAACCAAACCGTGATACCTCCGTTTATCTTCCACCCGAGTTTGACTCTTGCGAAAAAATTTCCATAGCCATCCATGCATTGGTATCGTCTGCCCTTTGTCAGGTTATCCAAGTGAGCTGTAGCTGAACGAATATTCAACATATATGTTGGTTCCACAATGCTCAGAGTCTTCATTCCCAATGATTTTCCGTGCACATCCCCACTCACTTGCTTGCTAACTAAAATATTATGCAGAGCGAACCGTCATGCCCCATCACACAACCCTCCTTATCAAGTTGCCTTATGGAAATCATCACAAAGCGGCAACACATCCCCATCTATTGCTTTGACCATAACTAGTTTTCCAACAACCTTGACTGGATTATTGTTTGCCAACAAACAATCTCAAAATTTCCCGGAACATACTGCTCCATCCCCTTTGCACTAGTGCACAAATGAAACGTTGCGCCAGAATCCAAAACCCATAAATATGTTGGATTGCTCCCACCCAGGATTAATGCATTAGTCATCTCATCAACGACATTTAATCCCCTCTCACTGCCCGACCACTCCAACAATTCTTCTTAAAATGTCTATTCTTCCGACACCCAAAGCATGTTATCACCTTCTTGCCTCCCTGGCTCTTTTTACCGACACTTAGTGCTAGCCCGGTTGTCCTCTCTTCTCTTCCTCTTTCGCCAATGATCACATCCGTGACATCCGGAAACTTCACCTTCCTCGCGGATATGTTTACTGCTGTCGTAGTCATATCCCAACTATCTTACAAAAATGAAAGTAAAATCAACACTAGTACCTCATCGTCAAGAGTAACATTCACGAAAGATAGTTGGGTCGCAGTAGAATTGATTTCACTTATATGCTTTGTTGCCGTCATACCCTCCACCATCCTTAGATCAACAACTTCCTCATCAGATGAGCCTTATTCACCACTACTGATGGTGTCTCATACATGTTCACCACTATCTCTAACATCTCCATAGTAGTCTTCGCCTCAAAAACATTCTTCGCCATACCCTTGGCCAACGTTTGCCTAACAAGCCCCAACGCTTTACTATCCAAGATTGCGTAAGCCATGTCCTTCACATCTCTCTGCCTTTCTTTTAGTGGAAGATACAAATCCTTAATCCATAGAATGTCCTCGATTTTCGTTTTCCAAAATTCCATCCCATCAAACTTTTCGATCAACACCTTATTACCATCCTCCAAAGCCTCCATGAAATCCATGGCATAAGACAACCCAAATTATGAATCTACGTATCCAAAGCTCTATCAGTAGCGAAATGACCCAAAGCAATGGAGCGATTTATAAGAACACACATGAAAAAGAAACACGCAAGAACGCAAATGATTTGTTTTCCTAGTAACAATGACTACGTCGGGGGCGCCACAAAGCCAAAATATCAACTAATATTCTCAAAGATGATACAATTTGTTTTTAGGCAATCAAAAGTATTTATAGTGCCTTAAATATTGTTCTAGGTCAATAAGGAATCACGTCCAAGAAAGTAACCTTCTTCCTCCCCAAGCAAGAGATCCTCCGCGATTAGGAAACCTAAAACTGCCAAAAAATTGCTACCAGACTTGAGCACCGCAACGCTCTTTGATTGGCGCTCCCGTGAATAATTTTAGCCAATTGGCAATTCGACCAAATTTGCACTGTCGTGCTCAATTACATGCGCTGCCCTGCCAAACCCGAACTTCCATTCTATTACTTCGTACTCTTTTGCATGCCCGTATCTCTAGCCCAGCGTGACCGTGCCAATGCTGACTTGATCCCTTTAGTTAAATTGCCCTTTTGTTAGGACTCTAAAACCAAAACAATTGACTTGTCAATGTTATTAAAAATTATAGTTTACTTGTACGTACATTGCTTTTACAATGATAAAATCTCATTAACACTATCTCTTATTATATATTATAGCCTAACCATCAATCTCATTCGATTACATAAATGATCGTTTATTTTTGTTATGCCCCTAACATGAAAAACAACATTTATTTGAATTTCACTTAGGGAGTAATGTAAAATCTGAATCTTTTATTTTGGAACCTAACAACTCAATCAAAATGAAAAAAAATAAAAAATCAGACTAACCAATTCAATGGATTGCATTCCGAAAGATTTTACATACTTTCTGCAAATTGGACGGCTGAAGTGGCCAGAAGGGAAAGAGAAGGAGGGAAGCGGAGGTGGCCAAAAGGGAAAGAAGAGATCCGAATGGGCGCTAGAGTGATAAATCCAGTGTAATGACGAAGGACACCGGCTTGGGAGGTCGTCAATCGCGGTGAAATCAAAGAGCCTCGCCGCCTAGTAGAGAGGGAGCTCTCATCAAAGGGAGCTCGTCAATCGCCGTTGCCGGCGAGTAAAGAGAGATCGAAAAACGTAGAGAGGGAGAAACATAAATTCTCGTGTTCTTTATAAAAAAATCTTACCCACGGAAATTTCCGTGGGTAATTTCTACGGAAATTATTCCGTGGGTAATATCCACGGAAATTCAGTTTACTCATGGAAATATTCCGTGGGTAATACTCACATAAATATCAGATTACCCACGGAAATTTCCGTGGTTAATACCCACTTTATAATTTTCGTAGGTATTACCCACGGAATATATTATGTGGGTAATTATTTCCATTACCCACGGAAGCTTTTTCGTGGGTAATTTAAATGTTTACCCACGGAACTTCCGTGGGAAAAAAAGTTGATTTTTTTAAAATTTGACTTTTCAATCCGTGGGTAATTAGTTTTTTTCCGTGGGTAATTTTCTGGAAGTAATCTGACAGATTCTAGTAGTGACACCCACTAGTGGTTCTTTTATCATCAAAATTGTCTTCCCAGACTAAGCTACAATATCCCATTAGAATAGATACAAACCAAGAGCGACATACCTTGGAATACTGAGATGTATGACTCCACAAACCAGCAAATTCCCTGTTATTTACCTTCTCATTCCATTCTGAAATAGCTTCTCCCTCTAAATCTGAAAAACTGTCTTCAGACTCATTTCTTTAAATGGATATGTGTTCAGATGTGGGAATATATGCGTTCACATCTACAAACACATCATTCTACACATCTGGACTCACATCTGCCTGATTTTTCTATGCAGTGCTTTTCTTATCTCCAGCTCCAGTATCAGCAGATTTCCACTACAGTAGATAACCAGAAACATCATCCTCAACAGTATTGAGGTTAGGATCAAATGAATCAACAAATACAACATCAAATGTACTTAAGGAGTCCAATTTGCCTCAGGTTTTCTTTCAAATATTGACTCACCACTACCTGATGCAGGCTTCTTTTTCACTGTGGGAGGTTGCCATGCAACAAGTATACTCATCCACACTCTTTCATCAATTGATTTGTTATAGTTATACATCCTAGATTTCCAAAAAGAGTAGTTAGTACCATTCGAAACTGGAGGTCGATTCTGGTTTTTGACATTCCATGATGACTACACTTTCTGGACCTACGCTTAGTGATGTTGAGTGTTAACTCTGACACCAATTGAAAGTTTAGCATAGCAAGGAATGTGTGATTCAACTACTTAGAGGAATAGATTTGTGTATAGATGTGAGACACAATAGTCCACACAACCAATAGTACGTAGCGAAAAATAAATGACACAAAGTATCAAACGTTAATTAGTTCAACCCCAGCAAACAAGGCTTTAAGCCTAAAAAGTATTTCGCTATTAAAGATATGATTAAAGAATAAAAAGCTAAATGTGTGAAATAAGAAAAGAACAAAAATACTCAAGCAAGTTCTAAATCTAACAGCTTATCTTGTGAACAACCTATCATGTTTAAGGAGAGTAAAACACGAAGACAACAACAAGAACTTGAATAGAATAGAAAGATGTGTGTTCAGATTTAAGACACAACTGCACACACAAACTAAACTATCACTCTTAAGAAATCTCGAAATTATGAAGTCACTATCTCTAATTTTGCTCTATAGAATGCTTGAGTTATTCAAAGCAATGATCCAGCTTTTATAGATGCTCAATATGTGAAGTAACCTACAAGAAAACAAATATTGACACTAAAAAGAGATAGCGAATTTTTAGATTTGTTAGATTATAAATGTTAGGAGTTATTAATATCTCTACAAATAATAAAAGATATGCACAATAAAGTCCTAACCTACCCGGTATTTAAATAATTTGAAGAAAGACAAAAATCAAGCATAATTTCCTTGTTTCCCATCAAACTACCTATACACAAAATTCTATAGTTGCCGCATAAACCATTGATTGGTTGGAAATTTCTGGTTCTCCACTTGGTATGGATATGCCATCCATAGAGAGAGTGGTATATGCTTGAACCATTCCATCAATTTTTGTTTCTAGGTTCCTTTATTTGTGGTCCGACATGATGAGTACTTGTCTCTACTTCCAAACTTCGCTCTTCGGGTTTTCACTTTTCAGATTTGTGGAAATGCTTTTCTTACAAAGATTTTACACCCTCTCATCATTCAAAGATAAGGTCAGCTCATATATGCAAGGATTTTAGCAAATGTTTTCGCCAACAACTTTGTTAGGACCTAACTTTGATCAATGTCTTAGTTAGTTGGTTTTGATAAAGGAATATATATATAGAACAGGGTTTATATCAAAAGATGTTATCTGTCATAATTCTTCTCTTTGACAGCTATGAGTCTGACAGCTATGATTCTTCCTTATACAATGTTTACAATCAATCAAAAACATGAATCATAAGTCACTCTCTAAGTCATCAAGATCATCAAGTGCATCTCAGTCCTTATTAGAGATCCTCTCTGATAGCTAAGCATTGCCATGATCTTACAGCTATGACTTCAGTCCTCAGACAGCCATCTCCCTGTCTCACACCATGTTACCACAAACTCAACCAAGTTAGATCCTGCATCTTCACAGCTATCAAGTCCATCAATGAAGACCAATGAAGACCACTGAAGACCTTCTAGAAGCTCTCAGTTCAAGCCCACAGCTCAAGACAGCTCATGAAGACCTGCATGTGGACAAGTGGGACAAAGACCAGTCAAAGCTCATTAATGTAGCTGCAACAGTCATATTCCAACGGCTACATTGAAGGGTATAAATAGAGGAGTTCTTCCTCTAACAAACTCACTGAAAAATACTCATTTTCCCAGTCAAAAACCCTTTCCAAACACCCACAGACACCTCCTGTAATCCACACACACACACACCAATCCTCACCTTTAAAACCCTGTTCCAAACCAAAACCTTCACCCCTAAACCTCTTCACCAACAAAAACAACCCCAGTGTGTTAATTCACAAACCCCAAAACCTAAGACCGTACTTTAGGTGTAGAATCGGTTTGTAATCACTCAAGGCTGTACTTTGAGTGTATTAGTTATTTTGTAAAATCTTGAGACTTGTACTTCAGTTGTAAAAGCACTTAAGGCGTACTTTAAGTGTATCCCTAGTTGACTCGTACTAATTAGGAAGAGGAAGTTCAAGGAACTTGCCTGAATCAATCATTTGTAATTTTTGTTGAGTAAAGATTATAATAAAATTGATCTCACTTGTCAAGTTTGACGGTGGGGGTGGATGTAGGAGGAGTGAACTACGAACCACTTTAAATTCTCTGTGTTATTACATTTTTGCAATCACATTCACACACTTGCATTATTTCTTTGTGTTGGTTGTCCTACCATTATTTCAAACCTCTTTTATTCCGCCGCACAATTCAAACTATCATCCGACGGCTAAGCCAATACCATAGCCGTCTCGATCATCTGCATACCAAGCAAGGGCCTTTCAATTGGTATCAGAGCTTGTCTTCACATTCAAAAGTCTAACAACTTGTGAAGGATCCTCTTCAATCCCACCATGCCTCAACCAAGAAGAAATAATGAGAAAGACATCCCACACATTGATGACTGTGGATCCTTTGAGATCTATGCATCAAAGATAAAAACCTATCTTGATGCAAACAGCATTTGGAACTGGTATGTTACGGAAAATGAAGTGTCATACCCAACTCAAATCTGTGCGATGGAGGACCAAGTAAAATCAAATCCCCGAAACTTGGTGCAAGTGAAAAGCAATTGGTAAGTGCAAACTTGAAAGTCAAGAACATTCTTCAAAAGAGTGTAAATGACTCTCTAGCCCAAGAAATTGCTAAGGAACCAAATGCCAGAACTGCATGGGCTCTTATTCAAACCAAGTTCACTAAACACTCCAGTGTTAGGACACAAAACATGTACAACTTGCTTAGGCAATTAGACAATTTCAAGTTCTACCCTGGAGAAAAGGTGAGTCTTGCTCGCCCAAGGTTTGAGAACCTTGTTAGATCAATTACCGATCATGGAAAAACCTTTGAACAACAAGATCTCTGTCTCAAGATTTACTCAAATCTCCCTCAAGAATATGAGAAGGTAGCATTACCTATTAGAGAAGGATCTGAATGGAGCACCATGACGGCTTGAGCAATATTTTGGAAAGCTTGAAGCTTATGAACTGGAAGGTATGATAAAAATTCCATCAGTCCCTCCATTTCACAAACCTTAGCTTTAACTGCACAAGAAACTGTCAACAAGCCAATCACTCACCATGACATTGAGACCATTGTCAACAATGCTCTTCAAAAGATAAACATCGGCTCCAAATGCGTCGAAACGAGATCTCCCAAGAAGACATTCCAAGCCTCATTTCCATGGCCGTCGAAATGCCATGAAATTTAAAAAGAAATCTTTTGACAAGAAATTCAATCCCTCCACCTCTAATGCCCAACAAGACAGCTACAAGAAGACAATTGATTGCTTCAATTGTGGAAAGCAAGGACATTACTCATCCGATTGCCCGAACCAAGGAAACCTAGGGACAATCGGACGGCTAAGAAGATGACCTACTCAAAAGAGATCATTCACGGCTCTAAGTGCAACTGCTACAATTGCTCCAAAAATAAACATGACAAAAACAAAGAGCAAGTCATGATTGCCGACTCATCAAAATTCGGTGATGAAGAGTATATGTCAAGTGATGACTACTGAAATTGAAGGAGAAGAAGCCATGATATGCCTTATGGCTGAAGATGATGAAGAATCGACAATGAGGAAGAGATGGAAGCACTTGCTGTGGCCGATGAACTAAAAGAGGTACATGATTTTAATTCTTTAAATATTGATGGTTTTAAACAATTAGTTTGCACTCTTTTAATTCAAACCAAAAAACAAAAAACTAGCTTTGCTTCATTGGTCAATGAGAACCTTTCCCAATCCTCAACCATTGACAACCTCACAAAAACCATTTCTGAGCTTGAAAAAGCATGCCAAGGGCTAAGAGATCAATGCATCATGCTTGAAAAACAAAACATGGATCCGACAATTTGAGACATCTAATAATCATGAAAATTGTCAAAAACTCAGTAATCTTGAAAAAGAAAATGATGCTCTTAAAAAGAAAATAGATTCATGGAACATGTCAAGCAAAGCATTATCTCTTTTCACCTACACCCAAAGGCGTCCCAGTGACAAAACAGGGATTGGTGCTGATGATCCTACACAAAAAGTGTACACTCCTCCCACTGGTGAAAGGGCCATTGAAAAAATGGTTCTAGAAAACCTGAGCTCTGGCAGCTATCAAACTCAAACCTATCCCATTCAAACCAAAGGAAAAGAAAAGGAAATCTTGGGTGGCCCTAGTCAATCAAAGGAAGGACCAAATAAAATTTAAGGAAGCAAGTTTATTTGGGTTCAAAAAGGGGTCAATATAAAGGAAGAAGTCAAGCTGCAAAAAGGTGCTAGTCGGTCCAAGCCCCGTCGACGGCCAAGGGTTGACAGACAGCCAAGGCATGACAGACAGCCATGTTCCTCTAAACAACAAAGAACCCCAAGGCAACAAAGATTCTACAACAAGCATAAATACACCAAAAAACAAAAACCTCAATGGCAATATTCAAATGGAAGAAGCCATGCACATCAAAATAACTCTCCAAGGTCATCCCATTCAAATAATTTTCAGTTTCAACCCCAATACAGCAACCCAAACCACTAAATCAATCCTTCCCAATCCACTGTTCTTACACCTTACATGATGCAAATCATGTCATATTACCATACCCTAAACCAGTTCTTCAATAAGGGATCAATGAACAATGCTAGGGCTCCAAAGAAAAACTAATCCTTTGGACCCAAAAGAATAAAAAGGGTACCATAAACCTTATTTTTTGTTTTGCAGGTATCCAGGAAAGGTCTCTGGTATTTAGATAGTGGTTGTAGTAGACATATGACCTTCAATAAAGACTGGCTGCAACAATATTCCCCTAAAAATGGTCCAAATGTAACCTTTGGTGACAATTCCCAAGCTAAGGTCAAAGGATCAGGAAATCTTGTTACAAAAGATATCATTTTTACAAATGTATCCTATGTAGAAGGTCTCAAACACAATTTGATCAGCATTAGTCAAATCTGTGACAAGGGATATCATGTTGTTTGTACTAAAGACAAATGCACTGTTAAAGATAAAAACAATAAAGTCATCCTAACTGGATCAAGAAAAGGAAATCTCTATTGCTTGAACTTAGAGATTGTGGAAACTTCAAATGCTCACTGCCTTCTGTCTTTCAATCAATCTGATATGTCATGGCTATGGCACAAGAGATTGGCTCACCTCAATCACAAAACCATTTCCAAGCTTGCAAATTCCAATCTTGTCAGAGGTCTACCAAAGATCCCATTCAAAAAGGATAAACTTTGCAAAGCTTGTCAATGTGGGAAGCAAAAGAAATCTTCATTCAAACCCAAGACCAAGTTGGACACCACAAGACCTATTGAACCGCTTCATATGGATCTTTTTGGACCCATAAGAACTAGATCTTTAGGAGGAAAAAGATACTCCCTAGTTGTTGTTGATGATTTCACAAGATTCACTTGGATCATTCTTCTTGAATCCAAAAGTGACACTCTTAGCCGTCGATAAAGCTATTCAACAAAATTCAAAATCAAAAAGGGACATCCATCATCAAGATCAGATCGACCATGGGAAGGAATTTGAGAACACTTGGAGTGGAAGAATATTGTGATTCAAAAGGCATAGATCACAATTTTTCAGCCCCAAGAACTCCACAAAGAAATGGTGTTGCGAAAGGAAAAACAGAACAATCCGTGAGGCAAAGAAGAACAATGTCGAACATAATCTCCCAAAATATTTTTGGGGTGAAGCTGTTACTACTGCTGTGTATGTTCAAAACAAAACCCTGATCAACAAATTTCACAAGAAGACTCCATATGAATTATGGAACAACAAAGTCCCTACCATTTCCTACTTTAACAGCTTTGGAAGTAGATGCTTCATTCACAACAATGGCAAGAACAATTTGGACAAATTTGACTCCAAAAGTGATGAAGGAATTTTTCTTGGATACTCTAACACAAGCAAAGCTTATAGAGTGTACAACAAAAGAAGACTTGTTGTGGAAGAATCTATTCATGTTGACTTTGATGAAAACAATGATCAAAGTATAAGCTGAATTATGTGATTTTGATGAAGGTTTGGGAAACCTGGATAATCTCCACTGAATCATCCCCCATTCTTGATTCAACTATTCTCGATCATGAACAAGATTCATCAAACCTTCCATACATGGTTCCAAGAAATTCATCCGATAGCCATCCTATGCCGCATGACCATCAACCATCCCACTCTCATCAACAACCAATCAAGCCAACAAAGTCAACAAAGAATCTCTCCCACCTTCAATCCAATGGATGAGGAAGAAAATATTCAAATAAATAGTCATCCCTTGACTGATCTTCCTCAAAATCCTCACTTAGCCGACAATAACCCTTAGCCGACACCAACCCTTAGCTGACAGCCATCCCAATTCCTCATCTAATCCATCTTCTAACCTCCTTCCATCTTCATCCAATAATCCTCCTTCTCCTCTCAAAACCAATGATGAAACCACAATTACCCATATCATTCCACCCAATAAAGATCTTTACATCAGCCTTCAAATTGATAAAACCCCAGTTCCAGACAACATTCCTTTTCTCATGAGTGCATTCATATCCCAAGTGGAACCAAAGAAGAAACAATGAAGATAATTCAATAACTGCCACAATAGAAAATGTAGAGATAACTATCACTCAAGATATGGTTAGTGATGTCTATGGAATTCCAAATAAAGAAGATCTTTGTGAAAAATATATGGGATAGAGGATCAGAAAGATTAAAGACAGTTTATGAAAAATTTCTTGGGGTTAAAATCACTGACTTCAAAGCTGTTCAAGACAAAGCTATGGTAAAGAACAAAGATGATATCTTCAAGTCAACACTGATGGATGTGGTCAACAAAGCCATTGATGGCAAACAATCCTCATTTGACCAAATGGGATCAAATGAGTGGAAGCAGATGCTCAGCCTAATGACCAAGGATACAAATTGGTGCATTGTCCTTCTCCATAATTTCCAACTTGCAGTCTCATCCTCTACTCTCAAATTCAAGAAGCAAGGTGGAAGGATGAACAACTTGCATTCATGAGTGGAATTCTTGAGGTTCTAATTCCAAAGCTCAAACTGCTCTATCCAAGAAATGGTGAAGACGGTGAAGGCTATCAGAAACAAGATGTTTCAATGAAAGAACCTTTTCATTGAAACAAAAGAAAGGAATTGTTATGAAGGCTGGAGATATGAGCCTTGAAAGTTTCAAAGAAGCCCAAGAAAAGATGCTTGAAGAAACAAGAATAAAGCTTAATCATTGGAAAGATTTGATAGCTTTGGCTACTAGTAGGAGAATGAAAAGAGGAGTAAAGACCAGTGTCAAGAAAACTGGAGTGCTGAAAAGGACTGTGGTATCTCCTAGCAAAAAGAACAAAAGCAAGGATGATCTGATAGCTGACAGTGAAGGAACCATCTCTGACAGCCATGCTAAGAATGTTGAAAAAAGAGGTGATGTTGATAGCCATGAGGTTGACACTATGGATCAAGATGATGCTGGTGATGCTAACATAGATCCTCAAGAGCTTCGGGCAGCTCTTGCCCTATCCAAAACCCTTCACAAAGGAAAGCAACCTCAGACAGCTATCCCCTCCAGTCAGACAGCTACCAGATCAAAGGTACAACCTTCCTTAACCATTCCTTCTAAATCATTACCAAAGAAAAGAAAAGTTGAAAAGAAAGCCCCCAAATCAAAGAAAACCAAAATATCTACCCCTTCCATTTCCCCAAAATCCACACCCAGCTCAGGTCATCAGTCAGCCATTGAAGCTATCCTCAATCTCAAAGAACCATTAGATAAGCAACCTTTAAGGGGGAACATTGATGAGAATATCCCCTCTACCCAACCTCAACAGTTAGCTAAAATCCTGAGAGCAATTGAGGCTATTGAGTTGGATGGAAACCCTGACACTGAAAAGGCTGTTCTTTTGTATCTTAAGGACTTTCTAAGTGAGGAAGAATCTGTAGTGGCCCTAGATGAACTCAGACTTAGGTTAATACAGAAAAGAAGTGGACCAGGTGAGTCATCTAGAAATCCCAAGGTGACAGCTATGAATGTAGATAGCCATACCTTCCCTTCCATTCCTGAGACTGAACCTGTAAATGATCCTGCCCCAACTGTTGAAATTGAAAGGGGGAATCTTGATAATACTTCTAAGGTCATTCAAAATCTCAAGAAGGTTGGAGTTGAGATTAATCCCATTCTTGTCTCAAAAGGAGACTCAATTGTGAATGCTTGCAAAGGCCTTGTGCTTGATGGAACTCAAGAAAATGAGGAAGCTATGATAGCTATCCTTGAGAAAAGGTTGGCCAAAAGTGAAGTAAGGGCAGCCTTGAATCTCCTTAAATCTCAATTCACTTCCAGCTCTCTTAATCAAAGTCTTGGCCAAACCTCTGCGTCAATCCCAACTGTTTCAACCCAACCATCCGCACCCTCCAAGCCAACCTCTCCAATTCCTGAAAATGAACCTTTTGAAGCCTCTCCACAAAGTCCAATACTTGTTTGGACAAGGTCAAGACATATCCGACAGTGATCCAATTCCTAACAGTCCTCACAGTTCTCCAAGTCATTCTATTCCTCCAAATTCAAATCAATCCTTCCTTCCCAAAAGGGAACCTTGGATGCTTAGCTGTGGAATTGATTTCTCTATGTCTTCCATCAAAGCAGCAAGGACAAGGTTACCCCATGTAACTCACATCCCAGAAATAGCAAATCCCTTCACCTATCCAAAATTCTGGGAACTGTCAAGAAATGGTTTGATTGTTGTAGCAAGAAACCTTGCAGGGTTAGTTTTCTTTGCCTATGAAAAATGGCAACTGTCAAGATCCTCCTCCACCTCCAACTTTGTTCATCAAATCCCATCATTCCCAAAGTTCATCACTCCCAATACTCTTCTTGATTGGGAAGTTCTTTTCAGCCAACTCATCTCTCCATCACTCAATTCATGCTTGTATATGCCAAAGGGTTTAGTCTTCACCCTGTGCATTGACCTTGCAAAAACTCTTTTCCTTTCACTGTTTGAACAAAAGTGTGCCATTATGCTTTTATTAAGCAAAACTGTCAACATCTTTTCCCCAACTCTTAATCCAGGAATTGAGCCATACCTTTCACCCTTCATCACTGTAGATCCTATTAACTTCACCTCACCCAATGAAAACTCTCATTTCAAAAACTTGGTCTCTATTCCTGAGATCAAAGAATTCAGATCTTCCATTGCTGTCGCCAAAGCAGAGCTAACCGTTATTGATCTTTCCTCAGACTCTGACAGCTATGATGATAGTGATAATGACACTCCCTCAAGCCCTCATCAAGACTCTCCAACAACATTTCCATCCCCTACAGTTTCCAACCCTCCTCAGCAATTCACTCATTCCTTCACTAATGCTCAAGTATCAGTTCAGTCACAACCAGATCAATCAAGTGTGCCCATGCAGAGCAAGAAAACCAGGAACAAGAAGAAACATTTGTGGGGCACAATGAGAATCAGAAATGATCAAATGCCCCTTAGAAGGTCTCAACTGAAGTCAAAGGAAGACAAATACTTCAAGTATGATGAAAGGATGTCCTGGGAATGGAACAATGAGTTCTTCTACAGAGGAGTTGAGCCTGAAATGAGAAGAGAGCTAGAGGATGAAAGAAATCAGATTCTATCAGCCAGGCAAGAAAGAGATGAATTCTATGATCAATTGGGCGATGAATAATTGTATTTGTTATGGAACATTTTTTTGTTAAAAACAATATGTTCCGTTTGCCTCAGTTTGTATGACAGTATTTTGTGAACTCTTCTCATCCTGAGATTAATTCCAAGTATTCAATCTCATTTTGATTACCTCTGCCTGATATGATTCCTTGGATTGCTTCTTTTATTATTTCTCTTATCAACTGTGAAAAAATGTTCTAAATAAATCTTCCTTTACCAAAAAGGGGGAAATTGTTAGGACCTAACTTTGATCAATGTCTTAGTTAGTTGGTTTTGATAAAGGAATATATATATAGAACAGGGTTTATATCAAAAGATGTTATCTGTCATAATTCTTCTCTTTGACAGCTATGAGTCTGACAGCTATGATTCTTCCTTATACAATGTTTACAATCAATCAAAAACATGAATCATAAGTCACTCTCTAAGTCATCAAGATCATCAAGTGCATCTCAGTCCTTATTAGAGATCCTCTCTGATAGCTAAGCATTGCCATGATCTCGACGGCTATGACTTCAGTCCTCGACACCATCTCCTGTCTCACACCATGTTACCACAAACTCAACCAAGTTAGATCCTGCATCTTCACAGCCTATCAAGTCCATCAATGAAGACCAATGAAGACCATGAAGACCTTCTAGAAGCTCTCAGTTCAAGCCCACAGACTCAAGACAGCTCATGAAGACCTGCATGTGGACAAGTGGGACAAAGACCAGTCAAAGCTCATTAATGTAGCCGCAATCATATTCCAACAGCTACATTGAAGGGTATAAATAGAGGAGTTCTTCCTCTAACAAACTCACCGAAAAATACTCATTTTCCCAGTCAAAAACCCTTTCCAAACACCCACACACACCTCCCGTAATCCACACACACACACACCAATCCTCACCTTTAAAACCCTATTCCAAACCAAAACCTTCACCCCTAAACCTCTTCACCAACAAAAACAACCCCAGTGTGTTAATTCACAAACCCCAAAAACCTAAGACTGTACTTTAGGTGTAGAATCAGTTTGTAATCACTCAAGACTGTACTTTGAGTGTATTAGTTATTTTGTAAAATCTTGAGACTGTACTTCAAGTTGTAAAAGCACTTAAGACTGTACTTTAAGTGTATCCCTAGTTGACTGTACTAATTAGGAAGAGGAAGTTCAAGGAACTTGCCTGAATCAATCATTTGTAATTTTTGTTGATTAAAGATTATAATAAAATTGATCTCACTTGTCAAGTTTGACAGTGGGGGTGGATGTAGGAGGAGTGAACTCTGAACCACTTTAAATTCTCTGTGTTATTACATTTTTGCAATCACATTCACACACTTGCATTATTTCTTTGTGTTGGTTGTCCTACCATTATTTCAAACCTCTTTTATTCCGCTGCACAATTCAAACTATCATCTGACAGCTAAGCCAATACCATAGCTGTCTGATCATCTGCATACCAAGCAAGGGCCTTTCAAACTTAACATTAACTGAGGCATGGTTTTGATTCTAACTCGTAGACGTGTAGCTGAGTAACGGTGGACCATACCATACTATATAGTACATATAGTCAGTGGCGGATCAAAAAATAAATTAAAGTGGGTGCACAAAAGAAAAGATAGGTCATTAAAATGTTAGAATAACGTATTATCCACTCGTAGACGTTTAGCAAATGTTTTCGCCAACAACTTAACATCAATCGATGTACATGACCAAAAGTGCAGCATTTCTCGTGGATCTTTCTTGTATGCACACATTTTAACTGGTTCAATCTGTCCCTTTGGGCAGCAAAGGGTCAGTAAGAAAGTGACTTCTTCTTTAATCTCCTTCTTTTCATTTAGAAACCAGTGCAGATGCTAAAGACACAAAAGCATATATCGCTTACTGAAGTAAATATATACCGAGACATTCTATTTAATTATGGATTCCAACTAAGTCTATGGAATAGATGTTGATATTGACTACTCTTGAATGTGTTATAAAGATCAAAACCACTGACCACTTTACTGCATTCTTCATTCTAGTACAGAAGGATGTGCCAGGAATATGCTACTTCTTGGAGAAACACATCGTACGTACTTGAATTCTGTTTTGTTGAGATTTATATATATATAGAATCATAATGTGAGAAAACATATCGAGAAACGGAATTGATTGAGTTTGTGTATGGATGCATTGCTGGGCAACTACTCCCTTGGCAGAAGAATGCTTTACTGGAGCCTGTTGTTGAGTAATATCACAGCTGCAGAATAGTTGAGTTCTACTGCCAAAGGAGATTTGCCCCGTAATTCACCTCTACAATCTTCTTTCTATGCACTCTTACATGCGAACAAGGTAACAACTGCATGAATTTATATAGTCTTACTCATTTCATTTGAATGAATACAACCTTCACCAATGATTTTACAAATATATAGTGATTCCTTCCTAATAGTAAGTGTAAGGGAGGGGCAATTGCAATTATATAGTTTGCTTAACCACTATATTTATTATTCTATTCTGGATTAATTAATGTCTTGACACAAATGTCTTTGTAACCATCTTAACTATTTTCTTTTGATTTCTATTTGTATTGTTGTTGTTTTTTCTCTTATTTTATATTTGGTCTTCCATATCTTCTTAATCACGCTAATAAAAAGCAATGGTAAATTATATGGAAAGATTATCGAATTGATAATAAATTGCTAGATGAAAAGGAATTTATACACCTTTTTAGTTACCAAATAGAGTAGAAACATAGAGCTTATTTGATTAATAAACACACTATTCACAGTAGCGAATTCAAGATACATTGAATATATACAATAGTCGAAACATAGAGCTTATTTATTGCAATTTCAAAGAATAAATAAACAGATGAGGTGAGGGGAATATATAAATAAAACCCTACAACTTGACAATTCACCATTCTAATCTATGATTTCAAATTCGCAAGAGCTAATTTACCTTTCCTTCTTCATTTTTATGTGATGTGTTGTTAAAAATCGTGTTTGGAGTGCAAATTCTTAAATGTACCCATTCATATATGTTGTTCATATTCGTGTTTGTAATTCAAATACGTTATTGGATGTTTTAAATTTGGATTTTGTTAGAGTTTTCTTGAAATTAGAGTTTGGGTTGAAATTATGGTTTTTGTTCAAACTAGGGTTTTATTTTAAAACAGGGTTCTGTAAAAGTAGTTTACAAATAAATGTTAAATCAACATTTTCATATGTTTTAACTAAAGATAGATAAATATGTTGTCACGTACCCTTTAATTAACTATTTTTTTTTCATTGATGACACAATTTCTTAATTGTTTAATGAAAACAATGAATTTGTTGTCACATGCTAGTATAGACTGTGGGTGTTACCGCAGGTGTTATCACTGGCAGTTGGGTGTTACCCGAACTGGAATGATTTGTAATTTAATAATTCTTTCCATATTATTTTATATCTTAATGTCTAATATTATTTGCAAGATATATGTGTTTGTTGGTCCATATTTCAGGTTAATACATGGTTGGAATAATAGTTAAAGACATGGAATGAAGTTGAAGATAAGTTCCACATAAATAGGAGATTTATGTGTAACTTTTACTTGGCTCACATTTGTTGATGAAGAAGCAAAAACGTGATAAGACCAAGTCTTGAGGTTGTTGCTGATTATTGAAGAAGTACAAGGCCAAGAAAGCAAGAGAGTACAAGGAGATAAATCAAGGACTTGGGCATCAAGTTTTGGTTGCTACAAAGGAGGAGAAGTTGGCGCATGAAGTAATCAAGCCAAGAAATCTCTCCACTCCTCTCAGACGATTTGAGCATCAAGGGCTGTTATTTTGGCATAGCCTCCAAGGAAATTGAAGGCTATAAATAGGCTAGGTGTGTTCATTTGAAGATATATCGAACACATACAACACACACCTTAGCACAAGAGAGACAAAGTAGTTTTGGTTCTTATAATCCTTCCTCCCTTGTGATTCTAACTTAAACATTGTGTGTTTAAGTAAGTGTTGGCTAAGGATAGGATTAGAACTTTGTGTCATTAGTTCCATAGAGCATTATCATTGTTTTAGCTATAGGGAACTTTCGGCTTTGTAATTTTTATATAATGATTATAAAGTCTTCGCCATCTAGGCACACTCAAGTTATATATTTATATAACTTGAGAATTTTATATCTTGTGTTATTTATTTCCACTACACAAATCTTTTACAAACTATTTAGTTTTGTGGTGTGTGTGTTGTCCGTCAGTGTGTTATCCAAGGTGTTGGATAACATCAACGGTAACATCTCTTTCCTGAAGCCGTGACAATTTCAATTGGTACCAGAGCAGGTCACTTGACGATACTAAGTGCTTGGTCTAGGTGTCATGGCTTATGATCTGGCTAATCCTAACCATAAGCGTCTTTTTGTGTTAGATGGATCGAATTATTGTTATTAGAAGATCCGCCTACGCTCGCATATCAAATCAATTGATCTTCGAGCATGGCGATCTATAACAAATGGTTACTCCTTACCAATGTTACCTGCTGATGAGGATGGTGACGTTCAAGTCAAACCTGAATCAGAATGGAATGTGGAAGAGATCAACCAAGCTAATTTCAATGAAAAGGCACTTAATGCCATTTTTGAGTGGGTTGATATGCATATTTTCAAACTTATTCAAAATAGTTCCACTGCAAAGGAAGCATGGGACATTTTATAACGTTTATGTGAAGGTGATGGTAGTGTGCGTGAAACTAAGCTTAGATGTCTCACTAGCAAATTTGAAAGATTAAGGATTGGTGAAAATGAAACTATTCCTTCTTATTTTGAAAAATTATTTGATATTGCTAATGAGTGTCAATTGTTGGGTGAACCATTTACCAACAAAAAACTTGTCTCAAAAGCAATTAGAACCCTTCCAGAGCATTTTAATAAGAAAGTTTCATATATTGAAGAGGCTCACATTCTTTCAACTTTGGATATCAATTTTTTAATGAGTATTTTGAAAAACTTTGAGTTAAATCTCCTAGATCAAAGTGAAGCATCTAAGGGGAAAATTGTTGTTTTGAAAACTCAAACCTCGAGTTCTTTGGAAGAAAATGAAGATGAGGTTTTTGAAGAAATTGATGAGAATGCTAGTGTTACTTTACTTGCTAGAAAATACAATTCTATGGTTAGAAAGTATAACAATGAAGAAATGATGGTTAAAGCAAAGGAGAAGCAAACCAATGTTTATGATTCGATGCCAAAAAGGACCTTCCCATCTATCCCAAAGTCTAACCCAAGAAGAGCATCTTTAGATCAGTTAAGGTCTGATCCAAAACACATTGAATCCATTCAATGTCATCCGTGCTTGGGTTGGGGTCACTATTCCAATGAGTGTGCAAATACTCTAAGGAAGAGAGGAAAGAACCTATGGGTTTCTCTCAGTGATGATGAGGATGAAGGATCATCTCAAGAGGAAGAATCTGATCAAACAACCGTGTTTGTCATAATAAGTGACACGGACGGTGATAGTGTGACTCACATGGAGAGTCAAGATACCAAGAGAGAAGTCAAGCTTGAAAGAGTCAAGGGCAAGTTGACTCTAGCCGAAACCACCTTGAAGAAGCTCAACACCGGATCTACCAAATTGGATGAGATCTTGAACTTGAGTACACCTCTCAAAGCAGGTATTGGTTTCCAAGAATCTTTGAATAGTATTATATCTACTTTGTCTAGGAATGATAATGAGAATTGTTTTGTTAAGGAACGTTTCATTGACAAAAATTCTTCTTCAAAAGAACCATGTGACAAAGGGAAAGTGTGTTAATATTGTCACACACCTGGATATTTTAAAAATAAATGCCATGTTGTTTCAAAAAAATAGTCCAGTTCCTCGGTGTTACCTAAGGTGTTGCCCAGCACACAGGATAACACACCCTGTCAGAATGGTAAAAATTCAAAAGAGGTGTGGAAACCTAAAGCTAATCTGAGATGTGATGTTGTGTACATTGCTTTAAAAACAAATGTAGAAGGTTCTTGGTATTTTGATAGTGGGTGTTCACGTCATATAACAGGAACGAAATTGTTTTTAAAAGACTATGAAACGGTCCATGGGGTTGTGTAACGTATGGTGGTGGGAGCAAGAGTAATATCATTGGGAGAGGTACACTAAATGTGTCTGGATTTCTAGCCTTAAAGAATGTCTTACATGTTGATGGTCTTGTAGCTAATTTAATTAGCATTAGTCAACTTTGTGATGACAACTTAGAGGTGAAATTTAATAAAAATACTTGTAAAGTTTATGATAAGACTAACAATTGTGTGATGACAGGTACAAGATCTAATGATAATTGTTATCTTGTTGAAGACAAGCAATTATGACATTCGGCAAAAATTGATGACACTACATTGTGGCATCAAAAGGTGGGACATGTTCACTTTCGTAACATAGAAAAAATAGTTAATCTAGATGTTGTCAAAGGGATTCCTAGTCTTGATCATAAACAAAAAATTGTTTGTGAGGACTGTCTCAAAGGGAAACAAACTCGTGTTGCCCATAGTGCTGCCCAACACCATGAGCAACACACTGGAATAATACATTGTTTTCAACTCTTGCATATGGATTTAATAGGTCCAGTTGAGATAGAAAGTTTTGGAGGCAAGAAATATACTTTTGTTATTATTGATGATTTTTCAAGATTTACATGGGTGTATTTTTTAAGGAAAAAATCTGAAACTTTTGAAAAATTCAAAATCTTGAACTTGAAGATCAAAAACATGTTTTGTTCTTCAATTTTTTGAATTAGGTCTGATCATGGGAGGGAATTTGAGAATGTTTTTTTTTCAATTTTTGTGAAAGAAAAGGAATTCACCATGAATTTTCATCTCCAAAAAACACCTCAACAAAATGGGGTAGCCGAGAGAAAAAATAGGACTTTACTTGAAATGAATCGTGTGGTGTTATTTTCAAAAAGAATTTCGAAAAGATTTTGGGCTGAGGCACTAAATACGGCTTGTCACATGGCCAATAGAGTTTTTCTAAGACCCAGCACAACCATGACTCCATACGAAATTTTGAATGGTAGGAACCATAAATTTCATTATTTTCATGTCTTTTGTTGTGTGTGTTACATTCTCAATAATCGGGACTACTTAGCAAAATTGGACTCTAAGAGTGATAAGGCCATTTTTCTTGTGTATGCTTCAAATAGTCAAGCATATAGGGTATTTAATCTAAGGTTAAAAACCATCCAAGAATCAATGAACGTTGTTTTTGATATCACTCAAGTATTGCAGGAGAAAGTATTCAAGAGACACCCTTGGAGATGTTGGAAGAAGTCAGTCCATAAGGTGTTACCACAGGTGTTACCACGAGTGCTAACACTGATAGTAACAAAGAAATGGAGCAGGGTGTTATCACAGATGAGATAACACCTCAGATAGCACCTGATTCCGGTCCAGCTAATGAAGATCAAGAAGGACTTGAAACTGAGGTTCACAAGAATGTGAGAAGAGATCCTCCACCTAGAATCAACAGGAATCATCCTACAACACAAGTAATTGGGGAGGTGAATGAAGGTGTACAAACAAGACCCAAAAATCCCATTAGTTACCGTGACATGGTAAGGTATGTGTGCATGTCCACCACATACTCAAAGGTAACATACACTTGTTTTACTTCATCTATATAACCTAAAAATGTGATTGAAGCTTTGAAAGATAGTTTTTGGATTCAAGCAATGCAAGACGAACTTGACCAATTTTCTCGTAACAATGTTTGGTCTTTAGTACCCCATCCCACAAATACTAATTTTATTGGGACAAAATGGATTTTTAAAAATAAGACCGATGAATTTGGTAACATTGTTAGGAGCAAGGCTCGCCTTGTGGCTTAAGGCTATACATAAGTGGAAGGTGTCGATTATGACGTAACCTTTGCACCCGTTGCTAGAATTGAGTCAATAAGACTTTTATTGGCCATTGCTTGTTTTCATAAAATCACATTGTTTCAAATGGACGTCAAAGCAGCATTTTTAAATGGATACTTAGATGAGGAAGTTTTTGTTGAACAACCAAAAGGCTTTGAAGATCCATTTCAACCAAACCATGTATATAGACTTGATAAAGCTCTTTATGGGTTAAAGTAAGCTCCACGTGCATGGTATGGTAGGTTAACTAGTTTTTTACTAGAGTATGGTTTTACTAGAGGAGAAGCAGATAGGACTTTGTTCATTCGGAAACATGGAAAAGAACTTGTCATGGTTCAAATCTATGTTGATGACATAGTATATGGCTCTACATCAAAAGTTTGTTTAAATGACTTTGAAGAGGCTATGACATCAACATTTGAGATGAGCATGATGGGGGAACTTAACTTCTTTCTAGGCTTGAAGGTTAAGCAATCAAGTGAAGGGATTTTTATCTCTCAAAGCAAGTATGCAAAGAACCTGGTTAAGAAGTTTGGGTTGGAAGGGTCGAAGAGCTCAAAAATTCCTATGGGCACTTCTCACAATGTTGGAAAGGATCAAGTGGGAGAAGATGTTGATCCAACCCTATATCGTTCCATGATAGGTAGCCTCCTTTACCTTACCTCTAGTCGTCTTGATTTGATGTATAGTTTGTGTATGTTCTAGATATCAATCCAATCCGAAAGTGTCTCACCTAAATTCTGTGAAAAAGATCATTAAATATGTATCTGGAACTAGTGATTTAGGGATATGGTATAGTAAAGATACTAATACTAATTTAGTAGGCTTTAGTGACTCGCATTAGGCAGGGGATATGGATGATAGGAAAAGTACAAGTGGGGGTGTTTTTACTTGGGAAATAATCTAGTATCATGGTAGAGTAGAAACAAAATTGTGTTTCATTATCCACGGCTGAATTTGAATATGTAGCAGCCGGTAGTTGTTGTTCACAACTAATTCGGTTTAAACACATGTTTGATGATTATGGTCTTGATAGCAATATTTTGACCTTATACTGTGATAACTTGAGTGCTATTAATATTTCCAAAAATCCTTTACAACACTCCCGTACCAAACATATTGACATCCGACATCATTTTTTAGGAGATATGGTAGATAAAAAGATAATAAATATAGAGCATATTGATACAAAGTATTAACTTGCTGATATTTTCACCAAACCCTTAGACCATGATAGATTCGCTAGTCTAAAGATATCTCTTGGTCTCTGTATTCTCTAAAAAATGTCCTCTATTGTAAGGTGTTACCATAGGTGCTAATTACACATGGGGTAACACATGTATACTAGTGCATATTTTTTGCGTGTTTGGTTTTATTTTCTCTGCTGTGAGGGTTCCCATAATTCTCTGAGCTATGAGAGTTCTCATGGCTGCACATGCTGACCTTTTTGTTATGGTAGGATAACACCCTGAATAACACACTTGCTAAAACTCCCTTTGTGCTTAAAGTGACAAAGTCACTAATGATGTTATGTGATAAATGAAAAGGCAAAGAGGCAATTCTTATTCCATACTATTCTCTCGAGCTCGGGGAACGGCGTTCGTTGCGACGATGCACTCTTACCAATAAGAATGTATGAAGTGATTTGTGCTTAGTATTAGGGACATAGAGCTCGCTACTATAGTGTACCCTACTTGAACGGCATAAATCAATGAAACTTTGCACTTGAAATAAGACTCGGGGCATGGAGCTCTTTACTACGATGCTTCCTTGTTTAAAGAAGTGTAAAGATTTTTATAACTAGCTATGCCTCATGTTCTTACAAGCTTGTTATGCCTAAAATGACTGAAAATGACTAAGCTTGTTATGCCTCAAATGCTTGAAAATGAATTTATTTATCAAGGGGATTTTGTCATTTATGTTATCCTAGCTATTATCATCATTGCCATTAGCACATTTGTATGTGCTATATTTTTATTTTTATTTTTTTCTGTTGTGTTAATTAAATTTTTAAGCTTTGAATGTTTTTTTACTAATTAAGAGTTTACAAAGTTTTAAAAAGTCTTTGACAAATCCATTTTATCTTTGGTAATCAAATCAAATAACTAAGTTCTAAAATCTAGGGATTTGATTTTCAAAAACCATATGGACTAAGTATATTTGTTTTGTTTACTATTTTTTCGTTATTTATACTTAAAAAATTAAAAATTAAAAATATGAAAATGAAAAAAAAATGAAAAATAATATATATATATATATATATATATATATATATATATATATATATATATATATATATATATATATATATATATATATATATATATATATATATATATATATATATATATATATATATATATATATCAAAATAATGGCCGGATATTAATGTTTGATGTGAGGAGTTTGTACTTAATTTTTTTTTGTGTCTAGAAAATAGGGGGAGGTAGAGTAAATAATTAAAGTAATTATTTTTTTGTTGCTAGGAAATAGGGGGAGGATAGTAATTAAATGAGTGAAAATAGGTAAGTGGGATATGTCTTATCAATTTAATTTTTTAAAATCATCTTATCCTTATTTAATTCCTATTTTTTCTCCTCTCTCTCTCTCTAAGCAAATGCCTCATCCCTCTCTCTCTCTCTCTAGGCGTTATATATTCTCCCTCTGTCATCGCCACTCTCTCTCTCAAACCTTCCAAAAATCAAAAACCTTCCAAAAATTCCTAAACCTTCCTAAACCCTAACCATGGCAACCCCTTCTAAAAAGCAATACGCCCCATTGGAGGTTTCTCCGGGTGTTGGCTCACGTGGTCCAAGTCAAATTGACACTTCGACCACCCCTCACAATGTGTCTCCGGCGATGACATTGTCAGTTGATGATCCTCCCTTGGTGACTACAATGGCGCAACCCTTGCCCATTGTGGTGCTACCACCTTTACCCCCTGTTCCGTCCACCAAGAAAACCAAAAGAAAGGCCATAGCTCACAAACCCTCGGTTCATCTCGCCAAAAAGAGGAGCTCGAGTAGGCTCACTGCAATGAGGAGCAAAGGAACCTCAAATACATCCTCCGAACCCGTGGAAGTTTTAGAAGAATCATCCCTTGGTCTATCTCCACCCATGTCTCGGATGAAGACTTTCATGCCGATGCTGAGAAGAGCCAATCTGCTGAGACATTTGAAGATTGGGGGCTTGAGGAAGAAGAGCCTTTGTATGATGTCGTGAAAAGAAACGTTAAGGGAAAAGGGAAAAAGGCTGTTGTCAAAGATGTTAACAAGAAGGCTGTAACACCCAAGGTAACACCTTCTGTTTCTAAGGCTTTGAAGTCTTCAATTAGTGTGTTTGCTTATTGAGAGTCCTCTGATTTTCTTGCGAAAGAGTTTGATGATGTGAATGTAGCTTTTCCAAACCTTACTTCTCGTTGGAATTTTATCAAAAAGAAAACATTGAGTTTTGGCTATGGCACAGTGACACAAAAATTCTAAAAGAAAAGTTTATTGACGAGTTTGATTTCAAAAGACATGGGGTTTTTCGGTTCTTGGAAGATAGAAACTTTTTGAAAGAAAATTTGCATCCCTCGAAATTTGTTGAGGCAATTGTCAAAAATTTCTATGCCAACCTTCATGCAAACCTAGAAAATGATAAGTCCGATCAATATGGAAAGGTGTTTTTAAGGAAACGAATTTTTTCCATTACCCCTTCTTTGATCAACAAGACTTTAGGACTCTCCAATGTGGATGATGATAGTCCTCTCGTTCATAAAGATGAGATAGCTAGGTTTATTTCGGATAATGTTGTGTATGAATGGCCCAAGAATCCCAATCCCAAAACCAAAGTTCATTTTCTTGCTTCCAGTCTCATACATGTCAAATGCATATTTAACTGAAAAAATAGATGTCGTTAGGGGGAGGTCCTTGGATGCATCAAACAAATAGTTCGATTACTTGTATGCAACAAAAATTAGTTTAGGTATCAAAACAAAACTAACCCTATAGTTTGGGTACTATTTTTGCATTTTAGTCAATGAATTTGTTTTCACATAACCTTAAAAATAACATCGATAAATTGATTTCACAGTTGAGTGATTTTATAGTTGTGTGATGTCACATTCATTTTAAACAATAGAGAACCCAATTTATCACTTATTACTCACTTGGAAAAAATTGAAAAATTCATTTCGCAAGTTTAAAGTTAAACAAATGTATTACCACATCTTTATTAATAAATGATAACTTAATTTTTCAATTTTTAAAGTTCAAAATGATCGTGCTCTCAAATACCCTCTACACAAATGTTAAACCTATTTCTTTTGTTTTCTTCTTTTGCTAAAAGTTGAATAATTGTTTACTTTAGAAATTCATTTCTCACTTGCGAACAACAAATAAATATAATTTTTTATCTTAAAATTATAGAAGTGTTTTTAAACAATAAAAATGCTGAAGTATACACTGTAGTATATAATTTAATTTTATTGTTTATAATTAAGTTTTATTTACATAAAAAAGCATTTATTTCTCAATTCACAATTACAAAGTTTTTTTTAATATTAAAAATATAAACGTGCATCAACTAAAAAATATGTCGATTATTAATAGGTTCAATTTTCTGTTAAACACAATGACGTTTTAATTCACAGTTAAGAAATATGTTTTTTTTCTTGATAATAAAAAGTTTAGAAGCGGATGAATTGAATGTTAAACTTGTTTGGCTTTTTTTTTCTGTGTTAAAACTATAACAGTGCATTATTTTAACACTAAACTAGTTTGGCACGAGAGCAACAAATGAGAGCAAGAGGTTTTGTGGTCAATCCCAAGAAATGACATTTATTTATTTTAAAATTAATAAAATATGTTGGTTGCCAAAGGTGGATGGGGAGGGGTGGCAGGAAGGAGGTAGGTAGGTGGGAGGCAGCGGCAGCAAGGTGCACGCCTGCAGCGGGAAGTGGCCGGAGGTTGGAGGGGTGGCACCGGAGGTGATGGCGGTGGTGGGGAGGTAAGGGATATTTTTAGCTGGGTCAATTTTCGCCATTTAAAAATAATCTTGGAGTTTTTTTGTCATATTCATTACAACCCAATGTGTTCTTTGGAAGAAAATGAAGATGAGGTTTTTGAAGAAATTGATGAGAATGCTAGTGTTGCTTTACTTGCTAGAAAATACAATTCTATGGTTAGAAAGTATAACAATGAAAAAATGCAGGTGAAAGCAAAGGAGAAGCAAATCAAAGTTTATGATTCGATGCCAAAAAGGACCTTCCCATCTAACCCAAAGTCTAACCCAAGAAGAGCATCTTCAGATCAGTTATGTTCTGATCCGAAACACATTGAGTCCATTCAATGTCATCCATGCTTGGGTTGGGGTCACTATTCTAATGAGTGTGCAAATACTCTAAGGAATAGAGGAAAGAACCTATGGGTTTCTCTCAGTGATGATGAGGATGAAGGACCATCTCAAGAGGAAGAATCTGATCAAACAACCATGTTTGTCACAATAAGTGACACGAACGGTCACAGTGTTACCCAAGGTGTTATCCAGTCTGAGATAACATCTGTGATCACACCCGATAGGTATGATGAATTATGTGATAATAATACTGTTTGTTTTGTTGGTTCTTCTAACCCTGATACAGGAAGTACACAAGAGGATGAGCAGAGCAAAGATGACCTCATTTCTGGGTTAAAAGACATTTATGAGGCATTGCTCGTTGAATGGAATAAAGAGAACAATTTGGTTAAATTCTTAACCAAGAAGAATGAAGGACTCCAGGCCTATGTGACTCACATGGAGATTCAAGCTACCAAGAGAGAAGTCGAGCTTGAAAGAGTCAAAGGAAAGTTGACTCTAGCCGAAACCACTTTGAAGAAGCTCAACACCGGATGTATCTTCAAGACACCCTATTGTATCTCCCTGGACACCCATTCGATATTGGATCTCGCCAACCCAAACAGATGAAGCGTCCATATCAGTGGAATCCCCAACAATACGTAACTTTTCCTAGATTCCTTCCTCGCATCCCAATTGTTTGTTGACCTACTAACTGTGGCTTGCCCAATTCAACTTTACCTTGAGTAACTTGCTGCTCCAACTGTTTGCTGACCATCCCACATAAAGCCATGCAACATGCTTCCTTCATATGTCTCTCTACCATACCCTCTGTAGTACGATTCTAGACACCCGAGCCCAAAAATGTAGAACCACGGAGGACATACAAGGAACCTTGTTTTACACCTTTCAGAATCACGTTCGAACCCCCTGCAGACATTTACTACTCCACATTCACCTTTGAAACTGTATCCCATCTTGTCTAGCCGTCTATAAGATATCAGATTTATCGTTACTTCAGGAACATCTCTCACCTTTTTCAATGTACAAAACATACCCCCCGAAGTTCGCACCCTGATGGAACCCATGCCAACTACCTTGCAAATAAAACTATTAGCAATATAAATATCACCCCCTTCTGTCTGCTCGTATGTTGGAAACCATTCTCTGCGTGAACACATGTGATAAGAAGCCCGAAAATCAAGAATCTATGTATCTTTCATACCTTTGTATTATTCGTTTACTAGAGCATAATCCTCCTCACTATCATCTGCCGTAGCTGCAACTGACCCAAATTGCTACCTCTTATTCAGCTTGGTACATTCCCGTTTCCACATCCCCTTTTCCTTGCAGTAACTGCAGACATCTACAGGTATTGGACCCCTTTTTTAAGAACCCTTGTTTCTCCAACCTTGGCCCCTATTGCTTTCTGCAACCAATACTGATGACTGAGATTTTGTAGATATACCGCTCACTTTGTGATGCATATCTCTGGTATTGAGATTATTCTTAACCTCGTCCAAAGTAACCATATCCTTACCATTAATACAGGAATTCACAAATCTCTCATATATGACAGTGGTAAGGAGATCAACAACATAAGAGCAGCATCCTCATCTTTAACCTTAACATCAATATTACGCAATCAAGTAATGAAGATGTAAACCGATCTATGTGATCCCTAATGGGCGTACCTTCCATGATTCAGAGAGAATATAGCTTATGCTTAAGATACAACTTGTTAGTCAATGATCGTGTTAGATACATATCTTCCAATGCAAGCCACAAAGCACCTCTGTAATCAGTATCTACAATATCCGCTAGAACTTCATCGTCCAAACACCTGATGATTTTAGAGTGGTCCCTCTCATCTATCGCGATCAGATCTGTTGCTTCCTTCTCAATTTCCTTCTTCAAACTCTCTACTGTTGCAGCTGCTATAGCACTTGTGGAACCTGCTACCGCTTTGCCCTTTGAATCTTGTTGATTCCAAATTGCAGCAGCCACTGGAACCCACAAACACTTGTGATATAAATGGAGGGTTATATGAGAATTGACCGAATGGAATTGAAACAAGATGACATTGGAACCCTAAATAATTGCTCAATGACAAATAATTTCATTAATCAAAAATAAAGTCTAAATTTGGATTACAACTTTAGGCTTATTTTATAGTGCCCATAAAATATGACATCATTCACAATTACACTCGTCATAGATTGGTGGTTTCGACCAATCAATGACAAGGTCTTGAACCTTTGATTCTACGGTAACAATATTGAACGGGTCAAAAATGTTGTCGGGATGTGCCTTACCTCCAAGTTTTGGACTCTCGATCTCCATACCGATATACATAACAGGATCTGCCCCATTCCTGTCGCCGAATTCTTGATCCCGATCAAAGGGATAGATACTCTCATCATCAGACCATAGATCTGAATCCGAGCCCACGTCGGTGGGAGTCTCCAAACGCCCAGGGCGACGCTGGATTCGCTGAATCTCCAAACCATCAAGGCACCTATGGAGTTCTTGAACCTCAAAATGCGCAAAGAGAAGTTGGAGGTCTTGAATCTGTCTTCGCAATTCCTCCTTCTCGATGTTACGCAGGTTGCGATGTCGATTGGATTCATTTTCTTGGGGTTCTAATTTGCGGTCCCTACACCTTTAGGCCTATTTATAGTGCCCATAAAACTTGAAAAACACTCCTAAATCTTCTAGAATTACTCCTAACCTATATGGTAACTTAATATGACTCAAAAACTAGTAAATCAACTCAAAATCTACTCTAAAACCATCTCTAATCAATCTATTAAAAATAAATACGAAAATGAGAAATAAAATAAAAACTAAAACGTATTAAATTAAATCTTAAAATACTAATTAAAATACAAAGATAATTAATATATTTGACTGGGTCAAATGTCCGTCCTACATCAACTTGTCTCTTAACAAGGCCTTCATCTTGAATTGCCAACGAGAAAAACTATTCTTACCATTGAACTTGTCAAATGGTGATTCGATTCCTGATCCCATCTTCTTCTGGCCCCAAGACTTTTATCAACCTGACCGGGCTCTGATTCCTGTTTGTTATAACATATCTATGTAGAAGATTGAAAATAAATCAATCACATAACACAACGATATATATAGTTCATCAACTTGGCTAAGTCCACGGACAAAGGACAAGGAAATTATTATCATCCGGCAATCACCGAATACAATTTCTAATCTAATGCACGAATTCTTTATCACAAAAATTCACAACTGTGCAAACCCTTGTTCTATAGAAACAGATGATCAAGAATACCCATGTAACACCTAGAATTATTGATCTCAATCACACTAGAAATTATATACATCAAAACTGCTAAGGAATAGGGTGTATTTATACTGCCTAAACCTAACCCTACTGTTTTTTCTAATACTGCAAAAATTCTGCCACTGATCAGGCCCAAGACGCCTAAGGTGTAACGACCCTAACCATAGGCACTATTTTAGCATCATATTATTTGCTTTTAATATTATTATTAATATTATGTGTTCATTTTATATATTGATTTCTTATATTAGGATGAGATAATTGGGAAATTAAATAAAGCATTTTGGGAGAAGTATAATAATAGAAATGGGTAAAATAAATAAAATATGGGTAGTTAGGCATTTGATGTGGAAATTGTTGAAAGCCTTAGTTATTGGGAATGGGGGGCCATGCCCTCCCCTTGATTTCCTCCTCCTTTTTCATTATTGTCAACTCCTTCCCATACTTCTTCTTACTTTTTCCATCACCCTTCATTATTAACCTCCCCATCTCTTATTCTTCATCTTCCTCCTTCCAAAAATATCAATGGGAACTCATTTCAAAAGGCCATCTCTTCCAAGCTACTTGTAAGCTCAATCCTCCTCCATTTTAAGATCCGGGTGTACTTCCATGTTCGTAGAGGCAAGGGGAATACATCAAGCTAGACAAATCTTGGTTTCATCTCATATTACCAGGTAAGTTATTATGACTTCTTTCTAAAGATTGCACATTTTATGTGTTAATGAATGTTTTATGAAAAGAAAAAGTATATTGTATTTTTAATATGGTTATTTGAGTAAAACGATTATTCAAGATTTAATTGATTTTAGTTATGATATGGGGGCCTAAGTTGAAAGAATGAGGGTATAATGGGAGTAATATGTTAATGACTTGAATGGGGTTATTATGATTTTCTCTTCTAATTAATGTTCATGAATTATTTGGTGTTGTTATTATTATTAAAATGGTTATTAGATGCTTTGGAAACCTTCTTGTGATTAAGAAATGGGTTTATGTTATAGAATGATGTGGTTGTTTAAGGAAGATGATCAATAGTGTAAGAAAATGGATTATGTTAGATTAAGGAGGTTAAAGTTGAATTGTGGTAGTGAATTGGGTGGAGAATCAAGTGGTAAATGATTTAGGGTTATGTTATTTGGGGATTAAATGATTTAAAATGAGGTTTGTAAAGTTAGAAAATCCTTTTGGGTATTTTTAAGAAAGATTATAAAAGGGGAAAAGAAAATATGTGAAAAGGAGTTAGAAATTTCGAAGTGCTGGAATCTCTCTTGGGCGGTCGCCCATAGGCCTTGAGCGGCCGCCCAACCCCCCAGAAAGTATAAACCTTTTTAGATCCTCTTGGGCGGTTGCCCATAGTGACTTGGGTGGTCGCCCATGTCACCAGAATTTCACCAGTTTCGTTTCTTGCTGAATTTTAACCACAACCACTAAGTATGATTCCTAACCCTTTCAAAGTAGTGAAACCTAATCTACTTCGGATAGGAATTAACCCCTTTTTAACCTAAGGTAAGGTAGAGTGCCTTAGCTAGGCCATGATGTCTTATTTGGTCAAAATGGAATTGTGGGAAGTAGGTCTTGCACCTTTATTAATAATATTCAAGGTTGTGTAATAACTTTGTAAGAATGGTTTATGGTTTAGGTTGGCCTTACTTGCTCCCATACCTTGGTGATTAGTTGAACAGTGTAGAGACTATAATCACACTATTGTGTTGGTTAGGAATATATATGTGTTACATCAATATATTGTATCCCAATTGTGGATTATTTGGTATATGGTTGTATTGTATCCCAGTTGTGGATTATCTGGCATTTTGCTCGTATTGTATCCCAATGGTGGATTATCTGGCATGTTGATTATATTGCATCCCGGTGTGGATTATGTGGTTATATTGTTACCTTAATTGAATTCATATTCATTGATGGTATTATGCATAGTGTATTAAATGGTTGTTGCACTATGGTATGGATTAGCATGAGTATACATTACCATGTTGTTATATTATTATCCCTTTTTGTGGATTATATTTCAAGTATCTATTATGTGCTTGAACGTGTTGATATTCGGGGGTATAATGGAATTCAATCAATTATGGATTTGTTCTATAAGTGATTGAAAGTTCATCATACCTGGGACCGTTCCCCTCTGTGGCCACAGAGTGGGCTGTGCAAGCTACAGTATTGAGCCAAAAGCCTTTACGGTTATACTGCGATTTGGTGTACCGGTGGAATGCTCTGTATGAAGCCAAAAGCATTACAGTAGCGATGATATTATATGATACTCTGAATAAGGGTCATATAAGTATCCTATTTTCTTATATGGATCTCTGGGGTATGAGACCTATAAGCGGTGAATGTGCATGGGGGAAATTCACCAAATAGCGGAGTTTTACTCCCACGTTGTACGACTTATTGTTCAGACGGTAAAGGTAAAATGAGGTAACGTAATGTGTTTACCGCTTTCATAAGGTGTTATGTGTTACCATGCTACGTGTTGTATATTGTTTGGCATCTTGCTACATTCATAATAGCTTATTGAGATTTATTCTCACCCCTTCCCTTTTACTGCTTTAGATTGTGCTGAGACAGGTGACCTGAACCAGTGAGGCCGGGGAAAGAGTTGGACTCTTGCTTTTGGGACTTAACAGGATATGTATATGAGTGGGTTGTCGGGAGTCATATTTATGTATTACTCTTTTATAAGTTGTAAGGAAAACTCTTTTGTCAAACAATGGTAATTAGGATTTTAAATGTAATTAATCAAGTATGGTTATTAAAGTATTTGTTTAAATTCCTCCAAAAGGAAATATTATTATTTGATTTTGTTTATGGAAAATTTAGAATTTGTTTTCTTGTAAAGGCAAATAAAAGTTTTAAAAATATAAGATGGATTTTCTTAGTTTGAGCTTCTCAAGCTCGGGACACGCGTTAGGTCCCGGGTTGGGGTGCTCACAGTTGGTATCAGAGCTTAGTTTAGAGGTCAAGGGTAGATGTCTAAACTAAGGGGGAATGTGTGGTAATTAACACCGAGTGTTTAATGCAGGAGTTGGTTCTAATGGCCGGAAGTAATGATGATCAGCGAAAAGTTCTAGAAATTGAAGGAGATATGGGTATAGGTGGAATTCAGAATGAAGAGATGATGTAGTTATTCAGGATGTTTGTACATAATATGGAAACTAGAGGATCAGTTCCGAATCAACCTGAGGAATGTAAAAGTGATGGATTGGAAAGATTTGTGAAGATGAACCCACCGAGTTTTAACGGAGATCCGGATCCGTTAAAGGCAGAAAAATGGTTAGCCGAAATGAATAGGATTTTCGAGGTTATAGAAAGTCCCAACGAAGAGAAAGTTAGGTATGCCATTTTCAAGCTTGAAGGTCCAGCTGATCAGTGGTGGCAGATTTTGAAAGGAAATTGGGAGCGGGATCACACGCCCCAGACTTGGGATAATTTCACCAAACAGTTCGAGGATTATTTCATTTCAATGGTTACAAGGGACAAGAAGGAAATCGAATTCTTAGGACTAGAACAAGGGGACATGACGGTGAATCAGTATTCAGTCAGGTTTGAGGAATTAGCTAAGTGTTGCCCTCATTTGGTACCGCATGAAGTGAGAAGAGTTCATAGGTTTATAAAAGGTTTGAAGATTGAGTTTAGGAAGAAATTAGTGATTGATAGCTTCACCAATTATCAGACAGTCATAGAGAGAGCTTATAAGATCGAGAATAGCATTGAGGAAAATAGTGGAAAATCGGAAGGTGGGATTGGAAATAAGCCAAAGTATCTAGGACAAGGATCCAAAATCGTTAGAGGACAGCCAAGGACTTTAACCCCAGGAAGTGCGAGAGGAGAACTTGTGGTAGCTTCTTCGTCTAGGCCAATATCCAAACAGTATGGGATGATTTGTAAATATTGCAAGAAGATGGGTCATTCTGAGGACAAGTGTTGGAGTAAGCAATGGAAATGCTTGAATTGTGGAGCAACGGGACACTTTAGGAGGAATTGCCCAAGGTGGCAGCGGGGATGAGCTTTAAGCAGCGGTCAGCCGGGTGGACGACAAAGAGGTGGTACCAAAAGAGATAACGAAGGGGAACCAAAAGAGAAGGTCTGTGATAGAGTGTGTGTTTCGGGTCCAGGAGAGATAAATTCCTCAGGAGTCACTAGAGGTAACTTCCCTGTTTCAGAAGTAGGAGTCATATTTTATAGATCTTGTTTCATATCATTATGTGTGGCATAGCATGTTGCTTCTATGTGGCATACATTACTTGAGAAATTATTTTATTGTTAAAGGATTCTGCTCTTATGAGAGAATACCTCGAATCTCCTTTGGTTTACCACGATGGTGATGTGGTTATGGCTGAGCAGGTATTGCCAGTTGATTTGATATTATTATCAATTTATGATTTTTAGATATACTTGACCTGGAGGGTTAAGTAATTGTTGTGCATTGATAGACTATCACAAGAAGTGAGTCTTCTTTTCTGTGCCTAAATTGTTTACATTGGTAATTGATTCAGATGAACCTTTATGGGATACTCTTGTTATATAAGCATTAAAGACAGAAAGTTTTGGTTAAAAGTGTGAAGGATATTGGTATGTGTTAGACTTGCATAAGAAGTCTTTACGTGTTAGTTGTGAGTAGATGGTAATTGTGTTTCCATCAAGATATATCATGTGTTGATTCTAAGTATGATAATCAGAATTTTAATCCTTATTTTGTTGGCTTTATGGAAATTATGATTGATGAACTCTTTGTTTATTTAAAGTTACGAGAGGATCATGAAGATAATTTGTGAGTTGTGTTATTTACCTTTAGTGGAAATTCATCGTTTGAGAAGTTTAGCAAATGTGAGTTGGCTCGCAAGGATTTTATATTTTGGGTTATATAGTCTTGAGTTTGAAGGTTACCATGGATCTTACAAGGATTGAGTCCGTGATCTTTGGGTTGGCAAGTATTATCGAAGGAATTTTAAGGAGTTCTTGAGAATTGAACAATCGTTGCTTTAGTTAACTCTAATGGAAGTATAAATGGTGTAGGATGTAATTAGGATAAATCATATTGATAGATTTGGAGAATAGATTGGCTATAGATCCAATCCTTACATTACCTAATGAATATGAGGACTTTGTGAAATTCTAAGTGCGTAATAAGGTGAATTAGGTTGTGATATTATGAGAATTGGGAAAGTAATAGCGTATGCTTCAAGGAAGTTGACTTAGATAAAGTGGAATTTTCATACACCCTACAGAGAGTGGTTACAATTGTTCTTCGTTAGTTTAGGGGAACCTTATCTTTTGAAGCTTCCTTTTGGGATTGTCACAGATACTAAGAGTGGGAAGATTTAGTTAGTCGAAAGGGAGAGATTAGAATACTATTCAGATTCTTGAGGAATAGGTTATGTGTGTGATGGATCTCCTCTCAAACTCGGGAATTTTAATTAACCTTAGTGATTGTGGATAATAGCAGTTTTAGTTTAGCATTTAAGTGGTACTGTGTGAAGCTTGGTATGGAAAAATCATTTGTATGATCCTTCGTACGTATGGAGTTCTTCAGTTAAGAATGATTTGGTGGAATTGACTTATGTGGGAAAATCATTGAGAGTTATTAGAATCGAAATTTCGGGATTTAATTCTAGAATACTTAGGTAGTGAGAATGTATAGAAGAATCATGACGTTGAGGAAACTGTTTGAAGGTTGTAATTCAAAATGCTTGGGAGAGTAATCTTTGTTATTGATCCTTAAGGTAAGTCTTTTAAAAATTCGGGACGAGTTTTCTTTAAGGGGGAGTGAGTGTAATGACCCTAACCCTAGGCACTATTTTAGCATCATATTATTTGCTTTTAATATTATTATTAATATTATGTGTTCATTTTATATATTGATTTCTTATATTAGGATGAGATAATTGGGAAATTAAATAAAGCATTTTGGGAGAAGTATAATAATAGAAATGGGTAAAATAAATAAAATATGGGTAGTTAGGCTTTTGATGTGGAAATTGTTGAAAGCCTTAGTTATTGGGAATGGGGGGGCCATGCCCTCCCCTTGATTTCCTCCTCCTTTTTCATTATTGTCAACTCCTTCCCATACTTCTTCTTACTTTTTCCCTCACCCTTCATTATTAACCTCCCCATCTCTTATTTTTCATCTTCCTCCTTCCAAAAATATCCATGGGAACTCATTTCAAAAGGCCATCTCTTCCAAGCTACTTGTAAGCTCAATCCTCCTCCATTTTAAGATCCGGGTGTACTTCCATGTTCGTAGAGGTAAGGGGAATATATCAAGCTAGACAAATCTTGGTTTCATCTCATATTACTAGGTAAGTTATTATGACTTCTTTCTAAATATTGCACATTTTATGTGTTAATGAATGTTTTATGAAAAGAAAAAGAATATTGTATTTTTAATATGGTTATTTGAGTAAAACGATTATTCAAGATTTAATTGATTTTAGTTATGATATGGGAGCCTAAGTTGAAAGAATGAGGGTATAATGGGAGTAATATGTTAATGACTTGAATGGGGTTATTACGATTTTCTCTTCTAATTAATGTTCATGAATTATTTGGTGTTGTTATTATTATTAAAATGGTTATTAGATGCTTTGGAAACCTTCTTGTGATTAAGAAATGGGTTTATGTTATAGAATGATGTGGTTGTTTAAGGAAGATGATCAATAGTGTAAGAAAATGGATTAAGTTAGATTAAGGAGGTTAAACTTGAATTGTGGTAGTGAATTGGGTGGAGAATCAAGTGGTAAATGATTTAGGGTTATGTTATTTGGGGATTAAATGATTTAAAATGAGGTTTGTAAAGTTAGAAAATCCTTTTGGGTATTTTTAAGAAAGATTATAAAAGGGGAAAAGAAAATATGTGAAAAGGAGTTAGAAATTTCGATGTGCTGGAATCTCTCTTGGGCGGTCGCCCATAGGCCTTGAGCGGCCGCCCAACCCCCCAGAAAGTATAAACCTTTTTAGATCCCCTTGGGCGGTCGCCCATAGTGACTTGGGCGGTCGCCCATGTCACCAGAATTTCACCAGTTTCGTTTCTTGCTGAATTTTAACCACAACCACTAAGTATGATTCCTAACCCTTTCAAAGTAGTGAAACCTAATCTACTTCGGATAGGAATTAACCCCTTTTTAACCTAAGTTAAGGTAGAGTGCCTTAGCTAGGCCATGATGTCTTATTTGGTCAAAATGGAATTGTGGGAAGTAGGTCTTGCACCTTTATTAATAATATTCAAGGTTGAGTAATAACTTTGTAAGAATGGTTTATGGTTTAGGTTGGCCTTACTTGCTCCCATACCTTGGTGATTAGTTGAACAGTGTAGAGACTATAATCACACTATTGTGTTGGTTAGGAATATATATGTGTTACATCAATATATTGTATCCCAATTGTGGATTATTTGGTATATGGTTGTATTGTATCCCAGTTGTGGATTATCTGGCATGTTGCTCGTATTGTATCCCAATGGTGGATTATCTGGCATGTTGATTATATTGCATCCCGGTGTGGATTAAGTGGTTATATTGTTACCTTTATTGAATTCATATTCATTGATGGTATTATGTATAGTGTATTAAATGGTTGTTGCACTATGGTATGGATTAGCATGAGTATACATTACCATGTTGTTATATTATTATCCCTTTTAGTGGATTATATTTCAAGTATCTATTATGTGCTTGAACGTGTTGATATTCGGGGGTATAATGGAATTCAATCAATTATGGATTTGTTCTATAAGTGATTGAAGGTTCATCATACCTGGGACCGTTCCCCTCTTTGGCCACAGAGTGGGCTGTGCAAGCTACAATATTGAGCCAAAAGCCTTTACGGTTATGCTGCGATTTGGTGTACCGGTGGAATGCTCAGTATGAATCCAAAAGCTTTACAGTAGCGATGATATTATATGATACTCTGAATAAGGGTCATATAAGTATCCTATTTTCTTATATGGATCTCTGGGGTATGAGACCTATAAGCGGTGAATGTGCATGGGGGCAATTCACCAAAGAGCGGAGTTTTACTCCCACGTTGTACGACTTATTGTTCAGACGGGAAAGGTAAAATGAGGTAACGTAATGTGTTTACCCCTTTCATAAGGTGTTATGTGTTACCATGCTACGTGTTGCATATTGTTTGGCATCTTGCTGCATTCATAATAGCTTATTGAGATTTATTCTTACCCCTTCCCTTTTACTGCTTTAGATTATGCTGAGACAGGTGACCTGAATCAGTGAGGCCGGGGAAAGAGTTGGACTCTTGCTTTTGGGACTTAACAGGATAGGTATATGAGTGGGTTGTCGGGAGTCATATTTACGTATTACTCTTTTATAAGTTGTAAGGAAAACTCTTTTGTCAAACAATGTTAATTAGGATTTTCAATGTAATTAATCAAGTATGGTTATTAAAGTATTTGTTTAAATTCTTCCAAGTGGAAATATTATTATTTGATTTTGTTTATGGAAAATTTAGAATTTGTTTTCTTGTAAAGGCAAATAAAAGTTTTAAAAATATAAGATGGGTTTTCTTAGTTTGAGCTTCTCAAGCTCGGGACACGCGTTAGGTCCCGGGTTGGGGTGCTCACATAAGGGCACTGTTAGGACCTAACTATGTAAACCACATAGTTATACAGGGTTTTGACAAAGAAACATATCTTATCCACTGTTATCTGACAGCCAAGATAACTCATGAACATTGGACAGCTATGACTCAAGTGCACATCTCATAAATCAACTGGACAACAATGATGTAATTATCAAACACAAGACCATTCATATAAATCAATGTATTTATTTACAGAAGGATCATTACATAATCATCTACCCAACTACTTGTCTCCTAAACCTGCAAACTCAAAAAAACTAAGCCTGACAGCTAAGGTTCTCAACAGCAGAGGTCTCATCCCTCTGACAGCTATGATCTTCAATATCAACAGTAGTGGTGTATTTATGTGATGATCAAGATGTGCCTTGCCCAATCTCTCACAACAGATGTTGCCAGCTCATCTCCATGAAGATCATATAAAATGGTTGCAGATTACAGCTTGTTATTATCCAGTCAACAAGGCTCTAAATGCAAACACTATTTCACCCACTTGCATTTACTACCTTGTCTCCTCCAACGGCTATATTCAAGCCTATAAAAGGAAACCTTCAAGACTGTAGACAATGCCCTTCAACATACAACCTTTACAACCTTGCCTTCAACCCTTCCACACCTGCAAAACCTGCAACCAACAATCAAACAACTTTGAGACACTTGTAACTGTAATTCAGGTGTATAAACTATTTTGTAAACAACTTAAGACTGACTTTAAGTGGGTGTTGTAATTTGCTTCGTAACAAGCAAATCCCTAATTGACTGTACTAATTAGGAAGAGGAGGTTCAAGGAACTTGCATAATCATCCTTTGTAAATCATAAAGGGAACTAGATTTAAGTGGATTGATCTCACTTGTCAAGGTTGACAGTGAGGGTGGACGTAGGAGGAGTGAACTCTGAACCACCTTAAAATTCTTGTGTTCATTTGGTATTATCACACAACACACACACACATCTACACACACATACACTATTCACTTGTGTTTACATTATTTCAACACTATTTATTCCGCTGCACATTTCACTCTTGTCTTTTAAATCAGTTAGTATCTGATAGCTAAGATTTCACCTCAGCTGTCAAAGCTTAACTGCCTAACCTTTTAACTGATTAAGCAAACAGGACCTTTCAATTGGTATCAGAGCTTGTCTTCACCTACAAAAGTCTAACAACTTGTGAAGGATCAATTCTCAACCCACCATGCCTCAACCAAGGAGAAATAATGAGAAAGACATACCACACATTGATGACTGTGGATCCTTTGAAATATATGCATAAAAAATTAAAACCTACCTTGATGCAAACAGCATCTGGAACTGGTATGCCCTAGAAAATGAAGTTACCTGCCCTATCACTCTAGATTCAAATGGTGGGCCCAGTAAAATGAAATCCCCGGAATTCTTGACTGATTCAGAAAGGCAACTAATCAGTGCTAATCTTAAAGTCAAAAACATACTCCAAAAGAGTGTAAATGACTCCCTAGCACAAGAAATTGCCAAAGAGCCAACTGCAAAGGCTGCATGGGAACTTATTCATACCAAATTCCAGAAACACACCAGTGTTAGAACACAAAACCTGTACAATCTAATTAGACAACTTGACAATTTTAAGTTCTACCCTGGTGAAAAAGTAAGTGCTGCAAAACCAAGGTTTGAAGATCTGGTCAAATCCATTGTTGACCATGGAAAAACATTTGAGAACCAAGATCTGTGTCTCAAAATATATTCCAACCTTCCCCAAGATTATGAGAAGGTAGCCCTACCAATAAGAGAAGGTGCAGAATGGAGCACCATGACTGTTGAGCAATACTTTGGAAAGCATGAGGCCTATGAACTAGAAGGAATGATAAAACATCAACTAGTTCCCTCTATCTCACAAACCCTTGCCTTAGATGCCCAAGAAACCACTCGCAAACCCATCACTCAACAAGACATTGATTTCATGGTTCTTATTTCCCTTCAGAAAGTAAACCACCCCTCAAACAACCTTTCTCAAGGAGACCTACCAAGTCTCATATCCATGGCTATCAGAAATACCCTGAGAGCACGTAAGAAGTCATTTGAGAGAAGTTATAGCCCATCCACTTCTGCACAAGAGAACCATAAAAAGAAAGTTGAATGCTTCAACTGTAATAAGCTTGATCATTACTCATCTGATTGTCCTGAACCAAGGAAACCCAAGGAAAATCAGACAGCTAAGAAACTCTCCTACTCAAGGGAGATCATCCATAGTTCAAGATGCAGCTGCTACAACTGCACTCAAAGGAAGAATGAGAAAAATAAAGAACAAGTACTGATTGATGACTCATCCAAGTTCAGTGATGAGGAGTTTGATTTCAGTGATTCTGAAAGTGAAGGTGAAGAAGCAATGATATGCCTAATGGCAGGAGATGATGAAGATTCAGACTGTTGTGGGTATTTTTCAGCATGGCGACATCTTCAGTTGCTCCTACATATCAAGATGTCGTTTCACTGTAAGTATTGTTTTAATATTTACATATTTGATTTTTCCTAATATCTTTATTAATATTCCAGTAAACAAGAGAGAAGAATGCGGGATATTATCTAGCACGTTCAACACATCTTCAACGGCAAGGGTGACTTGGTCTCACGGTTGTTGAAGAGGATAAAGGTCATTCCCGAGATTGTAGGAACAACATTTGACTCATTCATACTTACTTATATTTAAGGGGAAATGGAGACGGAAAAATACACACATTCTCATACGCACACACTCTACGCACAAGTTACTTGTAATCCTCTCCATTCTCTTCCAAAGTTGTATTCAGAATCATCATAGTGAAACTTTTAAGGTTGGAGACCTAACTCCCGGGGTTTTTTCCAAAGAGGTTATCACCTCTAAGGTTTTCCTCGTTAACAAATCGTGGTGTCATTATTTCTTTTCATGCTCTTGTTCCATATAGTCGAATTCCATAGTCCCCTCCTTATTGTTTAATCCACACACTTGTCAAATTTAAGATTCAACTGTATTGTTTTTTCTATCAAAACAATTTGGCGCCCACCGAGTGGCCTCGTGGTTTATCGGTTATTTGGATCATTTCATAAGCAAATTCATTATATCTGCACCCCCCAATGTGTCCGCCGCCGGCAAGAGTCCCGTTGTTGCTCCGACATCAGGAGGTAGAACCAGCTTGTTGCCGCCACCTCCTCAGACCGGACCTCAGCAAACTCAACCTACGAAGTCTCCACAAAAGGGAGCGACCTCTTCCGATGTAGATGCTGACATCCGGAGTATCCTGACCAGGTTGAATCAAAGGTTTGACCAACAAAACAACCATTCAAAGGTGCTGACCAATTCCATGATTAAGATGCAGAAAGATCAACAGCTCATCGCATCTCGGCTTGACAACATGTCACCACTGCGTGGAAGGATCCTCAACTTCGACAACACCGAAGGATCTACACTTCAGAGTGAATTTATCCCAATGGGTAGTCCGCCTCAAACTCAACAGTTGACATCCTTAATGACGTCAATACCTTTGCCCGGAGACACCCTAAAGACGCCACCTTCCTCAGGATTCACCCAGTTCATCCCATTCATTGACAACACTACTGTTACAACTACTACGGACAACGCTGGTTTGCTAAATAATCTTTTCAATAATATTAATTTCAATCGTATTCCTATGGCTGACCCTTTTGCAGGAAACCCACTAGCCAAACAGATGCAGGATCTCAGAGAGCTGATAATGAACGTGCCAGGCGTAACTCCTCCAATCCAACCTGTGATGTTGTATGACGGTACCATCTATGATGTTGTATGACGGTACCACGGACCCAGAAGAGCATGTTGCCCACTATCAAGAAAAGATGGACATAATCCATATTCCGCTTCAATTCCGGGAGGCCTGCTTATGCAGGGGGTTTGGATCAACCTTGTCTGGACCAGCTCTCAAATGGCTGATTAGGCAATCCCTAGGTTCAATTGGTTCATATGCCCAGCTCATCAACATGTTCTATAACCAATTCTCATGCAGTCGACAATTTGAGAGGTTGCTGTCGACAATTTGAGAGGTTGACAAGTGATCTCTACAATGTGACCCAGAACCCTAATGAAACCCTGAAGGATTATGTCCACCGATTCAATAAGGACGCGCTAGAAATTCCCAATCTTGACATGTCGACAGCCACAGAAGCATTCAAAATGGGGCTGAAGAAAAGATTCACAATATTATCAAGATTTGGTCATGACTCCATGTAAGCGATTGGAAGAAGTCAGGAGCACGGCAGTGAGATTCATAAGACTGGAGGAAGATGAGCTGCGAAGATCGAAGTCCTTAACCAAGATGTCGACATATGACAACCCCGACAGAAAGACTGAATCGTCCCATCGCAGGAACCACCGTTCCAATCCATATCCAAGAATTGATACTAGCAAATTTAATTCAATAGATGGTGAGGATGAAGATAACGATAATATGCCTAACATTTTTTATTATTGTTTTTCTGTTGACATTGCAGGTGTACTCTGTTGAAATTACCCGGGATCCGGCTCGCGCGCGGAGCCCCGGCATCTCGCAATTTCGTCGCTGTTCGGGAGGTCGCCCGGATCCGAGAGGCAGCACAATCGCGCCCCGGCATCTGGCTTATTCCGTTCTAGCGTTTGCGTGTTGGAGGTGTCTCGCCGTTTGCTTTCGCATTTTGTAGAGTCGCCACGCCGTTTTTATTAAGCCCAAAACATTGAAAAAGGGCCTCAGTTTAAAGATAAATTTTAAACTGTTTTTGTGTGATGAGATTTTGAGTTCGGAGGTCAGATGACTCCTCGGGAAGAGAATATTAGAATATTAGAGCTCACCCGAGTAGCCTCGTAAAACGAGTCTTTCGGATACCCCTAATATCCTTTAAATGTTGTGTGTGTGTGTGTGTGCTTTTAAAAATGCATGCTGTATCGGATGTCTACATTGTATTGAAATGTATTGAAATAGAATAGGAAGGAAGCCTTACCAATGTTGGTTCGTGTCTGTCTTCCGCAGGGGAATAGTGTTTGAGGTCGGAGTAGCGTTCCGGATTGCTTCGGGGATGCCGGTTGTCCGCGGACAGAGTTTCGGCGTGAGTTGAGGTTGTAGGCTGCGTTCGGGCAGAGGTTCGGCGTGCGTGGGGATCGTTGGGATCACTCGGGCAGAGGTTCGGCGTGCGTTGTGGTGGCGAGTCACTCGGGCGAGAGGTTCGGCGTGCGTTGGAATCGTTGGTTGGATTCGGGCGAGAGGTTCGGCAAGGTTTGGGATCGCCGGTTTGACTCGGAAAGAGCGGGACACCGTGGGAAAGACCGAGCGAGGCCTCGGAGTACCACGAGGGGCCTCGAGTACCTCGAGAGTGCCTCGGGGCGGCGCGGGAGCGTCTCGGGAGCGCTCGGAGAGGCCGGAGCACCTCGAGGGCTCGGAAGGCCTCGGAAGGATCCGAAGGGGCGGGAATGCCTCGAAAGGTCTTAGAAGGGAGCCGAAGGCTTAGGGAGGAAGAGAGAAGTGGGAGGTGTGAAAAAATGAGGAGGGGAGCCCTCTATTTATAGTAAAAATTTCGGAGCAAAGAGGTCCGTACGGACCTTCTTGGTTATCGAGAATTTTGGATTTCCTCGATTTGAGGAATGCGCAATGATGGAGAATATTTGGGAATGATGATGTTCCACTGAGCAATAAGGTCCGTACGGACCATCTTGCATGCAAAGAGGTCCGTACGGACCAACTCTGCATGGAAGTCATCATTTCTCGGGATTTGAGGAATATTGTGGACTTTAAGGGGATTTAGTAATCATTGAAACAAAGAGGTCCGTACGGACCTTAATTGCTACGATTTCTGAAAATTCCCAAAAGGTCCTTTTGTCCCTTTTATCCCAGAAAGGCTCCTCCCACTGGTTTGGTTGGGGGTTTGAGAGGGTTTTGAGAGGGTTTTGAGTGAGAGAGGTCTACGAGGCTGCGTGGATGAGTCTGCGGTGTTTCCGGGTGTTTGAAAGGGAGTGATCCAGTTGGGGTACTTACGAAGCCCCTCGACGGCGTCACTTATGAAAGAAGTGGGGTCGCCAGATAAGATAAGGGTCCTAATGCGGATCGCGTCTTTGGGAGAGGAAGTGGCCGTGAGGGTCAAAGTGAGGACGTGGTGGTGTCCTTTTGGGTGACCGTTTAGGTCGATAAATTTGGACCTGTGATAGGATTCCTACGTATCCACAGCGGGAATCAAGCACAGTCGTAGTTCGGGTGTGGGGTGAGTGTTACGTGAATGCGGGCGTGGTGGTGCCACAGGTGTTGTGTGACCGCCGAGGTCGGTGGTGAGGACGTGGTGGCGTCTGGGTGGCCGTATAGGTTGATGGTAAGGAGCGTGGTGGCGTCTGGTGGCCGTATAGGTCGGTGGTAAAGACGTGGTGGCGTCTGGGGTGGCCGTATAGGTCGGTGATAAGGACGTGGTGGCGTCTGGGTGGCCGTATAGGTCGGTGATAAGGACGTGGTGGCGTCTGGGTGGCCGTATAGGTCGGTGATAAGGACGTGGTGGCGTCTGGGTGGCCGTATAGGTCGGTGATAAGGGCGTGGTGGCGTCTGGGTGGCCGTATAGGTCGGTGATAAGGGCGTGGTGGCGTCTGGGTGGCCGTATAGGTCGGTGATAAGGACGTGGTGGCGTCTGGGTGGCCGTATAGGTCGGTGATAAGGACGTGGTGGCGTCACAGGTGGCCGTATAGGTCGGTGATAAGGGCGTGGTGGCGTCTGGGTGACCGTATAGGTCGGTGATAAGAGCGTGGTGGCGTCTGGGGTAGCCGTATAGGTCGGTGATAAGGGCGTGGTGGCGTCTGGGGTGGCCGTATAGGTCGGTGATAAGGACGTGGTGGCGTCTGGGTGGCCGTATAGGTCGGTGATAAGGGCGTGGTGGCGTCTGGGTGGCCGTATAGGTCGGTGATAAGGAGCGTGGTGGCGTCTGGGTGGCCGTATAGGTCGGTGATAAGGACGTGGTGGCGTCTGGGTGGCCGTATAGGTCGGTGATAAGGACGTGGTGGCGTCGGGGTGGCCGTATAGGTCGGTGATAAGGACGTGGTGGCGTCGGGGTGGCCGTATAGGTCGGTGATAGGACGTGGTGGCGTCTGGGTGGCCGTATAGGTCGGTGATAAGGACGTGGTGGCGTCTGGGTGGCCGTATAGGTCGGTGATAAGGACGTGGTGGCGTCTGGGTGGCCGTATAGGTCGGTGATAAGGACGTGGTGGCGTCTGGGTGGCCGTATAGGTCGGTGATAAGGACGTGGTGGCGTCTGGGTGGCCGTATAGGTCGGTGATAAGGACGTGGTGGCGTCGGGGTGGCCGTATAGGTCGGTGATAAGGACGTGGTGGCGTCTGGGTGGCCGTATAGGTCGGATGTGAGGACGTGGTGGCGTCTGGGATGGAAGTTTTACGATTTTCCTAATCGGGTGGTTTAGGGCCTTAGGGCCGGAGATAGTTGTGAGGACTTGAATCGTCTTCGATTGCGGTTGGTGCCACTTGGAGGACTTTGAATTGTCATCGGCGGCGGTTGGTGCCATTTGTGTTTTGCATGTTGATGTAGAAGGTCGGACTTACGATGGCTGCCGGTGCTTGGCTGCCGTTGAAGTGGGCAAGGATGATGGCCGATGATTGCTTCACCATTTGGCGTTTTGGGAGCGCTTCGTGCCTTGGGACTTGTACTCGGAGGTGTTGGCTCCTTCGCGTGCTTGTTTTGCCGTTGAGTGGGCGAGAAGGATGGTCGGTGCTGGGGATATGCAGTCTTGCATGACTTCCCTTTGACTTGCTGGGGAGGAGCTCGGGCTTACTTTGATGGCCGGTGCTTGCGCTGCCGTTGAAGTGGGCGAAGTTCGGGCTTACATCGGCTAGGTGCTTGAATTGCTGGGGATGCATGACCTTGTAGGGGCCCTTTTACATTGGGAAGATGACTTCGGACCTTCGGTGGTTGAGTTGTCGTTGAGCGTTTGGAGCGTCTTGCGCCTTGATATTACGTCTTTGGGAGGTATTGGCTCCTTCTTGAATTGCCGTTGAGCGGGCGTTGGTTGAATTGCCGTTGGAGTGGGCGAGATCGGTCTTACGTTTGATGGCCGATGGTTGATTTGCCGTTGAAGTGGGCGAGGTCCGGTCTTACGCTTGACGGCCGGGGATTGATTTGAAGGGTTAGGGACCATTACGCACTTGGATTTCTTTGGAAAAGGCCTTAGGACGGCCGGGGGCAAAGATTATAAGGGCGGGGAAAGTAATTTGGCCACCCCTTGCAAAGAGGTCCGTACGGACCAACCTGGTTGCAAGAGGTCCGTACGGACCACCTTGGTTTTTACGGTTCCCGGGTTTGACCGGGCTTTAAATACGAGGCCCTTCCCCATTCCTTCTTCCTCATTTTCCGGTTTCGTGAACCGGGCGAGAGAGAGAGAGAAAAATTCCTCCATTGTTAACCAAAATCAAAAATTTTTGCTTGAATTTCTTGCCATGGTGAAGGATCTCGAAGGAGTCGTCGTCAGCGCTTGATCGGGAAGTGGTTGAGCGGCGGATGGAGCTTGAAAGGAATTGGACTTCGTTCGTTCCATCTTCGAAGAACCCGGATGTTTTGTATCCGAATCGGAGGTGCATAATCGTCGCTCCATGAACGTTGGGGAGGTAAGAAATGCATTCCGTTTTGATTCCTGCTCGAATTTTTGAATGCTAGAACTAGGTTTTAGTTTTCGCATTTTTGAATTTTTGTTATTATTTTATGCCTTTTTTGTGAAATTCTTGATGAATTGTTGAAAATGGACATGTAAAAATTGTGGGTATGTGTATTTTGTGCAGAAATGTGTAGATTAGCTCTTATTTGTGAAAATAAAGTGCCTATCTAGTGAATTGCATGCTTTGGTGTTTTGTACCGTATGCTATTTATGTATGTACATTATGAGAAAAATTATCGTGTAGTGATAATTTTTGTGCAAAAATGTGACCTGTGCCGTGTTTTGTGACGGGTTATATGTGAAAGTGTGTGCCGTGTTGGGACGGATTTTCTTTTGAGAATGTGCTATATAGTGTGTGCCGTGTTTTTGGGTGACGGACTTTGTGGGGAAAATATGTGCAATATGTGCCGTGTTGGGACGGATTTTCTTTTGAAAATGTGTCGTGTAGGGTTTAATCCCCCCCCTTTTTCTTCTTTTGAGAAAATGTGTACAGTGTGTGCCGTGTTTTGTGACTTTGCATGGGAGAAATTATATGCATGATATATGTGAAAATTATGTGCATTGTGTGCCGTGTTTTGTGACGGGTTACATGAAAAATTATATGTATAATGTATGTGAAAATTATGTGCAATATGTGCCGTGTTTTGTGACGGGTTATATGTGCCTTTATATTAAGTACTGTGATTGACGTACCTTTCTTTGTGTTTACTGCGGGATGCGGGAGCTTACGGCGGGAAGGCCAAGAGGATGAAGACTTCGGGGATCGCTCGAGAGCATTGTGGAGCTATGGCGGCGGATGCACGATATTTCCGTGGGCGGTAGGCGAGTCCCGGAGGTTGGTTTATGCTTGGCCTAGGTGTGTTCGTTGAGAACACAGTGGAGTGTCGACACGAGGAAGAACAAGAGTGTCTTCTGGGTTTATCCAGTATTGGTGGGATACCACCCACACCTTCCACGAGTGGGGCGAGGTGACGGTGGCGCCCTGATTTTCTTTGCTATTACCGGGCTCTCCTTGAAAGGGGGCTGTGAGGTGGAAGACATGATCTACGATGATGTCTTGGCCGAGCTGCTTGGGCTTTGAGCCTCGTCCTCGCGAGGGGCACAGGGATCTTTGTACGGCGACGTAGAGATGAGGATCACGGCCGGTATTGGGGCCTACATCCGGGAGTACCGGCCGGGTGGCAGCGGAGCGGTTGGCGCGCTCCTTCTTGTGGTATGCCTTGTCAGAGACTTTGTTCTCGAACCACGCGACCGCGGCTCCCTTTGCTCTGTTGGAAGCTTGGCCCGTCTGGATAAGTGCTGCGACATTGCTTGGGGCGAGCGAGGCTTGGTGAGCTCTACTTCTCCTTGGACCGGTTTAGCCAGGGGTGGTGATTCGTTGGCTGCTTTGACTTTGCTGGAGGTATGAGTTTATTCTTTGTTTTCTTGATTTAGCGATCTGTCATTTCTCCATTGTCTTTTGCTTGAGCCTTCTCTGTTTTGTCACGGGTGTGGTTTTATGAGGTTTTCCGGTGCTTCCGTGGGATAGGGATCACAGGGTACATTCTTTGCGTACCACTGCTATCTTTGGGATGGGCTCGTACGGCGAGGAAGAGGAGGACCGGCGGGGAAGCTCACCATCGCCTACGGGGATGTGCGGGAGCGTTTGGAGCGGGATAGCCGTGAGGGTTCGTTACATTCCCGTGGAGTTCGGTATGAGGAGATGAGTTCGAGGGCTCCCGAGGTGACGGCGCGGCGGAAGATGCTTTGCGAGCTTGACTTGTGACGCCATGTACACAGGGGAGCGAGTCTTACAGCGGCATGGCCGGTGTGCTTCCCGTGGCTCAGGGACCCTCCCTTTGGGATGCTTGATTCCGGGACATGGATGTGCTTTGGACTTCGAGAGGTACCTTGACGGTGTCGGTGCCGAGGAGTTCATCTTGTACGGAGAGGAGTACGGGGCCTTCGTGAGGAGGAAGGCGAGGACGCCCAGTGCGCGCGGGAGAGAGAGGCTGGCCCGCGGGCTCCCGAGAGGTTCCGATGCGGGGACCGGATTTCACGTGCGTCCGCGGGGACGGATCGAGAGGAGGGTATGCATGCCGTTCGGAGCGAGCTCTGCTTGCCTACGAGTGGACCCCAGACAGATCGGTGAGTGTGCTTGACTCTTTTCCATCTTGGCATCTTTTACTGCGTTTTTTTCTCTTTTTGTTGTTGAGTATAAGCTTGCATTTGATGAGCGTTTCCTTGGCTTCTTGTTGGTGCGGAGTCCGGGGAGAGCCTACGATATCTTGACTCGCCGTTACGTGGCGTGCGCTCCTTCGCTAAGAAGATGGCGTCGAAGGTGTCTGTCGGTCTTCGCGTCGTGTGCGGCGTACGAGCCTATGCCTTGAGGCATTACGTGGGCGTTCCTCCGCCTAGAGCCGGCGGAGCCGCAGCGGGGAGGGGCCTTTGAGGCGGCATAGCATGGATGCGGGGACTTCTTCGGGAGGCTGCGGGGCCTTCGAGGAGCGGCCCTTTTATCGGTTCATGCCTCCGCACGGCGCACGGGGTGAGGGTTCCTCGAGCCTTCTTTCTTTGATCCTTTCGCCGGATTTGATCCTTCGAGTACTTCTCGTGGGAGCCTCGGGCGGGTGCTCGGTATTAGACGAGGAGGATGTGACGGGCGAGTTATTTGGGATGCCCGACTTTTCTTTGGAGGATCTTGGCGAGGAGGATGATGATGAGGATTCTGAGTAGTATTCATTTGCTTTCCCTCTTTTCATATCCCTCTCTTTTTTTTTTTTTTTAGCAACAGACATTTTTTGGGTACCTGTAATAAAACATATGTATTTGCATGGCAAACAGTATTTTATTTTAAGATGTAATGTCATTTATTTTTGTGATTCCCAGGAATTGTCCTAGAAATTGTTGCTATTATTATTTTTATTTTTGTACATGCCACGTGAGTGAGAGTGCGTTTGTGGGTAGTGTTGGTTTGCCGGAAATGGCTTTGGCCGGTGTTTGGGGTTTGGAGCAAGGTTTCTTGAGGACAGTGGTTTTATCTTGTTTTACGGGAAATGGGTTACATTTGCAAGGAGGTCCGTACGGACATACTTAGCATGCAAAGAGGTCCGTACGGACCAACCTTGCTTTGGGAAGGACATAAATGCTTTCCGGTGCACAGTTCTTCCTCATTTCCCCATTTGCGGCCATTTTCGAGCTTTCTTCCCCATTTTCTCTAGGAACCTCCATTTTTGCCATGGATTCTTCGTATGTCCCTAGAATTTTGCCGAGGCTTTCGCGGGAGAGGCAAGCACACTTCCTTGAGCGGTTGAAAACGTGGATGCGGCGCCGTATGAGGCATCGAGACGGGCTTTCGAGGTAAGGTTTCGTCTTTGCTCGGTTTGGTCTTTTAAGGAGTTGGTTCTGATTGGGATTTGTTGCGGGGCTGCCGCGAAGTTGCAGGATGTTAGGAGGCACGTGTCTTGTTTCTCCTATAATGAAATGGTGCCCACTTTTGAAGATTTTCGGGCTTTGATTGGAGGACCGGAGGTGGAGGCCATCTCGCTTCCTTTGGTTGGTGGTCTTCTTTGTGAGCGTGAAGCTTGCGAGACTTTCTTCGTACTTCGTTGGAAGAAGTGCGGGGCATGATCCTTGATTCGGGTCATATCGACATTTACTGCTGGCTTAGGGAGCGGTTCATGGTTGATGATGAGAGTGACGTCTCTTGGGATGTATTTGCCTTGTGTACGATAGCGACGCTCTTTACAGTCGGCTCCACTTGGCATTTGTGATGGCGCTTTGCTAGATGTGGTAGGGCCTTTGCGAGTGGAGAGGATATTGTCCCGTTGGTCTTTGGGGAGACTCTTCATGGTATCGGCCGTGCGCGGCCCAGGGATCGTTTTATGAGAGGGGAAGCCCCGCTTTGCTCACCTTGTGGCTGCGAGAGAGACTCCGAGGCCATGCCAGAGGCTCAAACGTCGTTTAGCCCGTGGTCATTTGCTCGGCGACCTCTTGTGTTGGATATGGATCGATCACTTTGGGAGAGATGGATGGCACGGCTTGGTACGCATCGAGATCCATTGGTGGGTTCCTTTGGAGGATTGAGACCGGGAGGATCTTGCGGGAAGGGTCTACGTTGTCGAGTTCCGGGTTTGTCTTGGTCCTCCTTCTATATTCCGTCGCTTGTTTCCGGCGGTTTGGGATGAAGCGGGAGCCTTTGTTGGGTGCAGGATGACCTTGCTCTTTGCGGAGATAGCTCCTCTTTGTATGGCGGCTCAGGTGCCTTCTTGTATTGTACGAGGTATGGAAGTATTCCGCTTTCCCTCTGTGGTACTCCTTAGGCGTCGGGAGAGTGTCGTGTTGACGGCTCGGTATACGGCTTTGGTATGAGCGGCGTGTTGGGCGGTCCCAGTGGTCTTGGAGAAGCGGCGTGTAGCGGTGCAGGACCCGGTTGCCGTAGTAGCTATTGCCTTAGGAGTGCGAAGCACAGTCGACCCTTTGGATGTGACGGGAGACGCTTTGTTTGACTACGAGACTAGAGTTGACCGGCCCGACGGGGAGAGGTCCTCTTTACGGACTCGCGGGGAGGAGATCCGAGCCGAAGCACGGGCGAATGAAGCCACGAGAGCTCTTGGATTATTTGACTCTACGGGAGGACCCCGGATCTCGGAGCGAGAGACGCGAGTTGGTTCACGTGGAGCGAAAGAAGACTCGCGGGGACGAGGAAGAAAGGAAAGAATGGCGAGGGGACAAGCGCGAGATGGCGCGGAATGACCTCCTAGGTATCCATTCATTGCATTGCAAACACATTATTAGTTAAATGTATTAAGTTTGTCTTTTAGCATGTTGTGAACTTGAGAGTAGACCGTGCTTGAACTCATCAAGAAATGTTGTAACCGTTAGTGATTTGTGATTTACTTTTAAAGCTTTGTCGAGACGCAAGATCTTTTGTTTGCCTTTGCTTACATTGTGCACTTTGTCGGCGTCCATCTTTGGACTTTTACATTTGCATCCGCGGGCCCAGACGATCGAGCCATGACGGCAATCCCCTTTTCTTGAGGCTTTGTATTTGGGTGAGAGGTTGAATGCTCCCTTGACAAGTCGTTTTGACGGTCTTTTTCGTAGCTTCCTTGCCTTTTGTTGGCGTCGGGCTCTTGACCTCAATTTCGCGGCTTACGCTTGAGCTTCTTTTGTTTTTTTTTTGTTTTTTTTTGTGAGCCCTTGCTCGAGCTCTTTTTTTTTTTTTGAAGCGCGTGAGGGCGAAGACAAGCCTGGCTTGGAAGTAGACATGAAGTCGATCGTTTGATCTTTGAGTGACCCTCGGATGTCCTTTGATGTTGCCGCCGTCGTTTGACTTGGTCAAGGTGGCTGCTGGGGCGTGTTCTTGAAAAGTGCGGAGCTTGATGGAGGTCTTGATTGACATTCAAACTTTTGACTTTTTGTGTATTTTTAGACCGGACCAATTAAGGTTGCCTACGTTCCCGGACTAGAGGGCTCAGTGTCTGCGTAGTTCGACACTACATGGAGTGCGAGAGATGCACGATTGTTCTTCTTCGGGCGAAGTATCTGCGAAGTTTGCTTCCGTTATTTGGATTCATGAAGGGATTGCCGTCTAGGTACATTAGCTTCATGGCGCCTCAGGAGAAGATCTTTTGAACCACGAAAGGGCCGATCCATGTGGGTTCCCATTTTCCCAGTGGGTTGGTTCGAGTAGGAGGCTTTTCTTTGAGTACAAGGTCACCTTCCACGATGTCTCGGGATTTGACTTTCTTGTCGAAAGCTCTAGCCATCTGCTTTGATAGGCTCGGACGTGTTCCATGGCCTTTAGTCGTCGCTCGTCTAGCGAGCCAATTCGTCATGTCGGCCGGAGCCATTCGACTTCGTTGATGTCATTTTCAGCGGCGCTCGGAGTGAGGGAATTTCTAGCTCGATGGGAAGAATTGCTTCCATCCCGTATGTCGGGGCAAATGGGGTTTCTCCGTGGGTACATTCGGCGATGTGCGGTAGCCCCAAAGTGCAAGGTGCGGCTTCTCGGGCCAATCTCGTCCTCGGGTGGTCATTTTCGGATGATCCGTTCGAGGGTTTTGTTTGCTTTGCTTCCACGGCGCCGTTTGTTTGTGGCCGGTAGGGAGAAGATTTGTGACGTGTGATCTTGAATTCAGCCCGGCGATGCAGCCGAATTCCCCTTGAAGTGTGAGCCGTTGTGCGATATGACCTCATTTGGGATGCCGTATCGGCATATGATGTTTTCCTTGAGGAAATGTGCGACCTTCTTGGAGGTGAAGTACCTTGTAGGACTTGGCCCGACCCATTTGGTGAAGTAGTCGATGGCTACTAAGATGAACTCGTGGCCAGATTCTTTGCTGGCGGAAGCGATTTTCCCGATGACGTCAATTCCCAAGTGGCAAAGGGCCGAGGTGTAGTCATGCGGTAGAGATCGTGGGGCGGCGAGATGATTGAGGTTGGAGAACCGGGTGGCACTTGTCGCGGCTTCGGACAAAGTGGATGCAATCTGCCTCCATGGAGATCCGGTAGTAGCCCATCACGAGAATGATTTGCATCGGGGCTCACGCGGCGTTCATGTGGGGACCGCGAAGCCCCATTGTGGACTTCTGCTGAACTTGTACGCTTCTTCCCCCGGGCCGGGGACGCAGCGTAGGAGTGGCCCCATGGTAGCGTTTCTTGTATAACATGTCCCCGAGGATGACGAAGTGAGAGGCAAGGCGTTTTAGGGCCATGATGCTCTTGGTTTTGACCCCTTACGTGTGTGGTCCTTCCTTGTTCATGAAGCGGTTTCCCGTTCTTGAGGTATTGGAAGATACTGGTTGTACCATGGCTCATTGACGGGCTTAGGTTACGATTCGATCTCACAAC